>JAPDOI010001451.1:37500-178654 GCA_029168955.1 Aplectana chamaeleonis | reverse complement strand
CATACCTATTTGGGTCCCGTACACTTTCTACGGCGTTCTGCGCACACCCTTTGGGTCCCGCACACTTTCTACGGCGTCCTGCGCCTCATACTCACTTGGAGTCACACACTTTCTACAGCGTTCATGCGCACCCATTTGAGTCCCACACACTTTCTACGGCGTCGCTTTCGCACTCCTGCTGGGGTCCGCACACTTTCTACGGCGTTCTGCGCACACCCATTTGGGTCCGCACTGACATTCTGCCACCGTTTGGGTCGGCCGCAATCCCGCCAGGTCCCACACACTTGAGTCTACGGCGCCAGCATCTGCGCACTCCTATTTAGGTCCACACCCAGTTTCTAGGGCGTTCTGCGCACACCCATTTGGAGTCCCATGCACTTTCTACACGGCGTTCTGCGCACACCTATTTAGGTCCCGCACACGGTCTACGGCGTCCGGCGCCTCCCACGTGGGTCCCGCACACTTTCTACGGCGTCCGGCGTACATTCTCATTTGGGTCTCACTCACTTTCTACGGCGTTCGGCGCATTCTCCATTTGCTGGTCTCCGCACTTTCTACGGCGTTCTGCTACGCGCACACCCATTTGCAGGTCCCAACACACTTTCTACGGCGTCCGGCAAGGCGCACTCCCACGTGGGTCCCGGCACACTTTCTACGGCGTTCTGCGCGCAACCATTTGGGTCCTGCATTCTCTATCGTGGTCTCACTCACTTTCTACGGCGTTCGGCGCATTCTCCCCATTTGGTCACGCAGTTTCTACGGCGTCCGTCGCTCTCTTGGTCACACTTTCTACGGCGTTCTGCGCACACCATTTGGGTCCCGCACGCTTTCTACAAAGCGTTCTGCGCACACCCATTTGGGTCCGCATTCCGGCGACTCAGCACCTCCCGTGGGTCCCACACTTTCTACGGCGTTCTGCGCACATCTCATTTGGGTCCTACATCACTTTCTACGGCGTTCTGCGCACTCCCATTTGGGTCTCACGGCACAGCTTTCTACGGCGTTCTGCGCACACCCATTTGGGTCCGGCACACTTTCTACGGCGTCCGGCGCACTCCCCACTTGGGTCCCGCACGCACCTCTACGGAGTTCGGTACTTTATATCATTTAGGTCTACCTCCGACGTTCTGCACTCCCAGTAAGGTCCCGCACAGTTTCTACGGCGTCGGCGCACCCATTTGGGTCCACACGTGCTACATCCGGCGCATTTCGTTTGGATTACACACTTTCTACGGCGTTCTGCGCACATCCATTTGAGTCCCACACACTTTCTACGGCGTCTTTCGCACTCCCACTTGAGTCCCTCACACTTTCTACGTCGTTCTGCGCACACCCATTTGGGTCACACACACTTTCTAGGGAGTTCTGCGCATACCTATTTGGGTCCCGTACACTTTCTACGGCGTTCTGCGCACACCCATTTGGGTCCTTGACACTTTCTAGGGAGTCCTGCGCATACCTATTTGGGTCCCGTACACTTTCTACGGCGTCCGGCGCACTCCCACGTGGGTGCCGCACACTTTCTACGGCGTCCGGCGCATTCTCATTTGGGTCCCACTCACTTTCTACAGCGTTCTGCGCACACCCACTTGAGTCCCGCACGCTTTCTGCGGAGTTCTGCGCACACCCATTTGGGTCCCACATACTTTCTACGGCGTTCTGCGCACACCCATTTGGGTCCCGCTTACTTTCTACGGCGTCCGGCGCACTCCCACTTGGGTCCCGCACACTTTCTACGGCGATCTGCGCACACCCATTTGGGTCCTACACACTTTCTACGGCGTGCTGCGCACTCCCATTTGGGTCCCGCACACTTTCTACGGCGTCCGGCGCACTCCTACTTGGGTCCCGCACACTTTCTGCGGCGTTCTGCGCACACCCATTTGGGTCCCACACATGTTCTACGGCGTCCTGCGCACACCCATTTGGGTCCCGCTAATACTTTCTACGTCGGCATCACTCCATGGGTCCACCGCTCTGCAGCGATCTGCACTCACCATTCTGGGTCCCGCACACTTTCTACTGCGGTTCTGCGCACAACCCATTTGGGTCCCGGCACACACTTTCTACAGCGTCCAGCGCCCACCCAGTTGGGTCCCGCACACTTTCTACGGCGTCATCGGCCTCCACTCCCATTCTGGAGTCCCGCACACACTTTCTACGGCGTTCCTGCAGTGCACACCCATTTGGGTCCCACACACTTTCTGCGGAGTCCGGCGCACACTCTCATTTGGGTCCCGTACACTTTCTACGGCGTTCTGCGCACACCCTTTTGGGTCCCGCACACTTTCTACGGCGTCCGGCGCACTCCCACTTGGGTCCCGCACACTTTCTACGGCGTTCTGCGTACACCCATTTTAGTCCCACACACTTTCTACGGCGTGTTTCGCACTCCTGCTGGGTCCCGCACACTTTCTACGGCGTTCTGCACACCCATTTGGGTCCCGCACACTTTCTACGGGGTCCGGCGCACTCCGCGGGTCCCGCACACTTTCTACGGCGCCCGGCGCACTCTCATTTGGGTCCCACACACTTTCTACGGCGTTCTGCGCACACCCATTTGGGTCCCACACACTTTCTACGGCGTTCTGCGCACACCCATTTGGGTCCCGCACACATTCTACGGCGTCCGGCGCACTCCCACGTGGGTCCCGCACACTTTCTACGGCGTCCGGCGCATTCTCATTTGGGTCTCACTCACTTTCTACGGCGTTCTGCGCACACCCACTTGGGTCCCGCACGCTTTCTACGGCGTCCGGCGCACTCCCACTTGGGTCCCGCACACTTTCTACGGCGTTCTGCGCACACCCATTTGGGTCCTACACACTTTCTACGGCGTTCTGCGCACTCCCATTTGGGTCCCGCACAGTTTCTACGGCGTCCGGCGCACTCCTACTTGGGTCCCGCACACTTTCTACGGCGTTCTGCGCACACCCATTTGGGTCCCACACATGTTCTACGGCGTTCTGCGCACACCCATTTGGGTCCCGCACACTTTCTACGGCGTCCGGCGCACTCCCACTTGAGTCTCGCACACTTTCTACGGCGTTCTGCGCACACCCATTTGTGTCCCACACACTTTCTACGGGGTCTTTCGCACTCCTGCTGGGGTCCCTCACACTATCTACGGCGTTCTGTGGCGCACTTCTGAGTCACACCGTGCGGCGTTCCAAAAAGTACTTACGAGATCCTGCCGTATTGATTGAAGCGTTGCCCGTCAAATCCTGAGCAAAAGCCTATCAGTAACGGTGTTTATTTCACTAGTTCATTTTTACGAATAAGTAAACGTCGGATGGTTTATAATAACATGTTTACGTGTTTTTGTCTTTCTTGACCCTCAATTTTGAGGTTCCGCAATAATTGAGCAACCAACTTCAAATTTTGACAGGAGCTAGGTGCAAACAAAACCAGCACCCTGGCCAAAAATGAGCTCTCTAGCTCAACGATAAGTGTTCCAACAAGATCGTGAACGCCAACTGAAAAAAAAGGAGATGAACATTTTTTCGACCAAAATGACGTGGTTTTGGCAGTTTTTCTTGAATCTCAGGTAACCATTCCGGACCACTTTTTGAACAGTTATTCACCTTTTTAAAGTATATCAAATGCAAAAAGAACGGTCTTCCTACGTTTACTCTGGACCCTGATACTGAGATCGGGGGGTTGCGCGATGGCGAATCAAAGCCAAATTTGGTGAGCGCTTCGCGCTCACCACAATTTGTTAGTCATCTACTAATCTAGTAATTATTGCAATTATCGTTACACAGCGTTCTTAAGACTATTTTTTTGAAACTTTTTCCAGCGAATTTTCGCAGTCGAAGATCTCCCCCTCCCCCACCGGACACCACGCCCAACATAGTTGAGGGGGGGGGGTCTGACCAGTATCGAAACCCCTTACGCCTCGGGCTGTACCCTTGGGGGGATTCATCGTTTTCTAACATCTCCGTGTCTTTTTTTCCAAATTTGAAGAGAAATAAGAAAATTAGCGGCTTACTGCTGTGCTTAGATTCATCTTTGCGAACGTCAAGCCATACTCGACGGCAAACTTTCGATTCTCTCGACGTGGTGCAGAAAATGCATTGGAAAGGATAAAAACGGTAACCCCCCCCCTCCCTCACACCGTGCCACACCTCAAAGGCAGTGTTCACGATAAATTTCACTTCCGATATCTCCACGTTTTACTGAAGGTCTGGTGCTCTATATAATAATGCATGCATAAAAAGGACCGAAAGACGCATTTTGAGCCAAAATAGGCCATCCCTTGTTTACGTTGATTTTTGAGCGTGGAGGAATTGACCGCTAGAAGGATGATCCCTATCAGTGCAATGAAGCGATCAGCTCACTGATCAGCACTTCCTTGACTTGCTCTCATTCTGAGTCTTCATTTGTTCATTTCGAGGGGGCGCATCTGGAGCACGGGGCGTCTCTGGGACACTAAAACGCTTGTCTGCAGCCGTTCTTTTGCCGCTCGTGGCTAGTTTTCTACCGTTCTTTCGACACAGGGAGCCTAGGATCCTTCTCGCCCATCATTTCTCTGTGCAAAGTCAACGGGGATGATCGTCGTGAACGCTGCCCTTGAGTCTTTAGTATAGATGCACGTAGGAATAACACAAAAAAAGAAAAATCCGTAACTTTGAAAAAGTAATTAGCTTTTTCCTTACCGATTAATCGCAAGCTTGGCGCCGAGTCAGCCATTACTGCACTGTGCCCGGTGGAATTGGTACCACCTCCTTTTCTCGTTGCCGTGGACTGTACAATTCCTTACATTATTTGATAAGTCATGTGCTTGGATTAAAAATGTATGAGGTACCGAGAAAGGATTGTTGCAGGTATTGCAAGATGTCGCAAGTGTTCATGAAAACCTACTGCGCCAAGAGCTGCGGATTCTGCTATAAACCGCCACCCGTGGAGGTTACAAATATAAGTACACTTCTTCCTTTTACATCACTTCCTCCTTACATTACGCAATGGAGGACGTCAACAAGGTAATTTTGTCTTTGCTATCTCTTTGTTATCGAAACCATCGATTACGATGGGCCACGCGAAAAGGAATTCGAGAGATTAATGAAGAGACCTCAACGGCATTGCTTATCATTGTAATGATAATTTAATATGCTCGCAGAGTATCAAGGGTCAAATGAGAACAAATTAAAAAAGTATTCACGAGATCGCCTTATGCCAGAGAACAATGTCGCTGAAATAAATAGTTTTAGTACGTTTTACGCCGTTCATTAGTAGTTTTATTGCACACGTCGGCCAACGCATTGTGGTAGGTGAGAAACTCGGAATCAAAATTAGTCGTGAACTCTCCTTCTAGAGACAGTGTCCACGATAAAAAACCGTTTCCGAGTTTTCATTGAATTACTTAAAAGTGAGCTATGAAGCTTATTTCTGGACATAAGGCTGGAAGTGGATGCAGGTCGCTTTAATTCCAGTTTGAACTTGATAACTTAACTCTGAAGGGTACACCAAAATCATGGGTTTCCATACTAAATTAGCCGTGGAGCACGAAAACTGCTTGGGCATGCTACGGCTGTGGAGACCTGGGTGTGTGGGTAGATCCGCATCCAATTAACACAGGTCGTTGGAGGTGAGCACTGAACTTGTCAGAATTCGTACTCATGACACGTAATCGATCGATAATCAATATTATCGACTTCCGCGCTTTTCCACAAAATGCTGCGAAGAGTGATGATAGCTGATGGCATTGGGTTTCTTGGTTGGAGAATTTAGCTCATCAGTCATTATCGATGAATGCCAACCAATAGCATCGAATTTTTCGCCTGCTGCGCAAAATGCCGCGATGATTTCTGATTGTTGATGGCTCTAAGTCACCTGTTTGGGAAATTCTTCCAACCATGCAAATATTAGTGATGACTGATATCGATTTATCACATGTCTGTCGCACGAAATGAGGCAGTGAGTGATATGTTTATGGTTGCTTGTCATAAGCTTCAAAAATTGTACTTAAACGATTATATCGTCTGTTAGATGTTTCATCATTCCAAAACGGAAATCGTGGAGCGAAATTGAAATCAGAAAGAGAACCTTCGGGAAAATTATGTGAAATTTCTGAAAATTTAGCTTCCTAGCAAAAGTAGCGTTTTAGCAATGCCATTAGGGAATCAAAAAAGTTTCAAAAATATCTTGAAATATCATAAAAATGATTTGGCGTAAAATAGCCTGGAGTAATGAAGAAAATAGGAAATGAAGTGAAATAACCAGAAATACGATTTCGTGGTCGATCATTTCGCAAGTTCCCCGTTAAACTTATCAGAACGAAACCAAGCGCGCAACGGAGGCACTATGCTATTTTTGAAAGCTGTAATAAGTGAACCAGCATAGGTAGAGTTAGGTGAACGCGACGGTCCATTCCATATCGTGCTTGATTTCGTTTTGATAAGTTTAACGGAGAAGCTTGGGGAATGATCGACCACCAAATTGTATTTTTGGTTTTTCAATTCATTTCCTATTGTCCTTATTACTCCAGGCTATTTTACGCCAAATCGTTTTTATGGTATTTCAAGATATTTTTGGAACTTTTTTTGATTTCCCAATGGCATTGCCAAATTGTTACTTTTGCCAGGAAGCTAAATTCCCAGAAATCAGCTATTTGGACACTTCACCGAACAACAATAGGAAATTTCCGTGCAATGTCGTGAGGCTTGTTCGTAAAACCACCGTGTACACATCTTAACACGGACAACATTGGCGTGTCGGTGAATGCTGAGTCCCACGAACGGCACTTACTGTTCGGGCGAGTGTAAAGCACCAACACATACACGAATGTCGTGTGCTCAATCGCATCACTCTCAGACAGAGGCGATCACTGGTGCCCGGTGAGGTGTTCCACCACCTCTGAGAGAATCTTTCGCGCTAGTACCGTGATGCTCCCGTGATCCGCGATTGTGCCGTGTTCGTCTCCCCTAGTCCTTCGATCCGCGTTCGTTTCGCGATAGTTACCCAATTCACTAATCCGTTGGCATTCTCGTTCTCGTACCGTGATGGTACCGCGATCGTTGAGAGGTTTACCGCGCTAGTACCGTGGTGCACTCGCGATCCGCGACGGTACCGTGATCGTTTCCCCCCGGTTCCGCGTTCTCATGATGTGCAGATTTGTAAAGCAGCACGGAATACGGCAAGGGCAATACCTTATAGCTTCGTGCTGACCTGATAGGCAACACTCGCTCGGATGAAACATCGAGAGGGCATGAATGCGGTACGATCAGGGGTGGAGGGTGGCAGGATCTCGCGGCCGTCCCGCGATAGTTCCGGGCTCGGTTCTTCGCTGTTCCGCGATGTAAGAACCCGAATACATCAAGTTATAGACACGATTTGCCCTCAGGTTGAAGCTGGTAGAATCTCGCGATCGCTCCGTGATGGGCCCAGGCACGATTCCTCTTGGTTTCGCTATAGAGCATCGATGAACAAACGCGGTACGATCTCGGTTTGAGACTGGCAGATTCTCGCGATCGTTCCGCGATAGCCCCACGCTATTATCCTCTCGGCCCCTACCAGAAACCGAGGGGATCCTGTCCGTGAACGATCGCGGGGGATTCTCTCAGAGACTGTCCTCGTGGGTTCAGTCTAGGGAGCAAACCACACTCCTCTGGGCCGAAACGGACCTTTTCTTCAACCGCAGCCGGGTGCTGGCTCACTTTCTTGATGAAAAGCAAGCAAATGAGACATACCCTCCCATACATGCTTTCCATGAATGGATGGTATCTATGCTTCTCATAGCTCGCAGAAAGGGATCAATGCCAAAAAGTCATTTGTTATTGGAATACTTTGATTTCGGTTATTCATACTTGGATTTCGGCTGCAAATCCAAATGCTTCCAGTGTTTTTCTTGCCCCAATCTCCCGTTCGTAAGCAAGGAAGGTACATTTGATGTCAAAGTCATTTCCATGGTGATTTTCCATTCTATGCTTACCTAATGAACTTTCTAAAGCCTTACGCCGCTTAGTTGTAAGATGTTCTTTGATGCGAACACAAAGTAGTCTTCCAGTTTCGCCTTTGTTGAGCTCACTTCATGATAAGCACTGGAGATGATGAATAACTCTTTTCTTGGCACAATCTCGAATTCTCCCGTGCGAGCAGATCACGCAGTTCTCCATAATGCAGCTGTCTTCATAGAGTCTGTTTCGAACTAAGCGCCGTCTGATGTAGTGTCCTGGGGTGTTAACTAGCACAACATCATTTGCAAGATCTGCCCTCATGAAACAATTATGAAATGCTGCAGTGATGTGGTCCGATATGAAGTGTGATAGGAGTTTACAGTGATTCTTCACGGTTTTCTCAACGTAGCTGTTATGTAGGGTACTAGAGCTCGCATTATCCATGGAAAACTCGGATACGAAATCCACCGCGAACGCTCCCTTAAAGGCAGTGTCTACGAAAAAAACCATGTCTGATTTTTTGGTGGAGATCGTTAGCTGCGGGGCCTGGCGCAACCCTAACGTTGAAAAAACTAAGAAAATTGAGCTTGGAACGGTCCCCTACGGCCCCAAAGTTGGACACCCCTCAGCTCGTCACACCCGGATGTACTTTCCACGCCCACCGACGTGAACAAATGAATGCTCGAGATTATGAGAGGAGCGATGGTTTCCGATCAAAAGCCCCGTTCTTCCCTTCATTCTCAACTTCTCTCTTTACACAGGTCAGCTCGCATACATCGGCTGCGAAAGACGGAAGTTACAAGCCTCGGACAACTCGTCCACCATGCTTCCCTAGCTCAATTTTTAGGGACCATAACTCCGTTCCTAGAAGGTCTTGTACGATTTCAAAAACATCATTGAAATCAGCATGGGCCCGTTTTCAAAATAGGCAAAAAAGCAGAAAAATCGATTCATATCGAACACTGTCTTCGAAGACAATGTTCACGATAAGTTTCACTTCCGATATCTCAACGGCTTACGGAAGGTCTGGTGCCCTATATAGCAAGGCATGCTTAAAAACGACACGAAAGACGCGTTTTTGAGCCGAAATGGGCCCTCTCTTGTTTACGTTGATTTTTGAGCGTGAAGGAATTGACCGCTGGAAGGATGATACCCATCAGTGCAATGAAGCGATCAGCTCACTTATCAGCACTTCCTTGACTTGATCGTTCCTGTAATCTGAATGTTCATTTATTCACATTGAGGGGGCGGATTTGGAGCACCAGGCATGTCTATGGCACCAAAACGCTTGTTTGCAGCCGTTATTTTGCCTCTCCTGGCTCGTTTTCTACCGTTCGTTCAACACTGGGAGCCTAGGATCCTTCTCGCCTATCATTTCACTGTGGAAAGCCAACGAGGATGATCATCTTGAACGCCGCCTTTAAGTGTTAAGAAAAGTCCATTCCGAAAACTCGCGTCTCTATAGTGATTACTCTAGAAGTCTGCTCCTCGAAGTACATACGAAGTTTGACTGCATTCGACGAAGGATATCTGCAAAAGAATTGTTTCCCATGCATTGTCCGTAGTAGAGAGCGCTAATTCATCTCCATAGGCTTCGTCCAAACAGGAGACTTTTTGCCCTTCACCGGTGCTATGCCGCCGTTGTACAACGTCAGAAGTAAGCTGCTTAGGTTCTACAAAGCATGGTTCTACACGTGAAGTCTGATTCAACAGCCTTTGGTAAATACGAAAACTCTTAATTTCAGTCCACGTGGTTACACTACGTCAATGCCACCTTCAACAGATCAGCCTCCAAATCCTCAGCCTTGCCAGGATCGGAAGCATTTCTGCAGTCACTGGAAACTGGCAGGATTTTGTGAAGGAATTTTCGTTAACTACATGAAGAAAAATTGCGCCGCATCATGCGGAATGTGCTGAGCAAAACCACGCATTTCACGTTGTTGTCCCATTCATCATGGGTGTAATTCATGTATATGTGTGGTATACTGCTCTCAGCAACAGCTCATCTGGAAGTGTCTTTCTCACATCATTTTTTTTGCGATATTTATACATAAGAAATGCATTAAACATTACTCAACACACAACGAACGGGTTTCTTTTCAATAAACTTTTGCTGCAGCTTACGTAATATCTAGGCGTCTAAAACCACATCCCATCATATCTCACTTTGAGTAACGACCGACAATTGCATTTGGGTCAGGGTCTTCTCCTCTTTGGGTCGTTTTCACTGTCAGCATCAGATTTAATGTTGTGTCACAACATGAGTATATGTAGTATAATTTATTGTTTTACACCTATCATTCTAATGCATTGCTCAGAACTCTTCATCTGTGAACTGTATGATTGTAGACAATTTAAGATGTAGATCCTCAAGGTACCTGTACACCAATAATTAACTGCGTATTTTCGTCGTAATTATATTATTTTAATAAGACTATTTTACTGCTTTCCTGCAATCGAACAACATGAAGGTTTTCGTCTTTTTCTTCTGAGCATGACTGAGCGCTTCCTCGCCACTCCTTATGGAGCAGGGGCACAACAGAACATACCGGTTGCTAAAAGCTAAGCGAGAAACAGTGCCGCCATTTTATTTGCAGAAATCAAGATTGTTCACCAAATGGAATCTAATAGAGAAAAAACAGAGCAGAATATTCTATACATGGGCATTCGATCCTAGTTCTGTTTACGTTCAACAACACCTTTGATGTCGGGAAACTTATCACGTGAGCCTCATTACAGTGCATTCCCAGAAGTTCCACTCCACTCAATTAATAGTGCAGCATCAGACGCTCTAGCCCTATAAAAGTGTTACATGTACTAAGAAAATCTCCACATTCAATGCGTGTCGAATATGCATTCTACTGGAATGACTACTCCCATTGAATGTTTCCATCGCAAGGGCACGTGCTCCAAACAGCACGTGCTGTGAGTTCAATCGCAGGAACACATGCTGTAAGGTAGTCCAGCGCTATCGTAGCATCACACCAACACGTTACGTCGCCAGCACACCTACATACATACATAGAACGCCGCCAGCTCACCAAGCACCATTTGGGGTCGCCAGCGGTTGGACTAGGCCTCTAGCGGCTGGGCGTGCCAAGTACCGCAGACTCGGAAAATTATGCCAACTACCGCAGACTCGGGCTCTGCGAACATCACGTCGGCATAGATCCTGAAGAGACTTCGTGTTCACTGTTGACGGTTGGCGCGAATTCGGTGTCATATGCTATAACATAGGTGCACCGAATTCGCGCCAACCTCCAGTAAGGAACGCAAAGTCTCTTCAGGATCCATGCCGATGTTGTGACAATGGGTCCCGCCACGAGAGTGCATCGCAAGCTTTAATTTTTGGAATTTTTTTTTGTCTTCGAGTTGAGTGTAATCATGCACGCATTGAACATTTTATTTGTTGGGGCGTGTTGGGCAATTTAGAACACAATAGGGACACGTGCTTCCCTAGCAGCGCTGTGCTCGAAATAGCCTTGTCTTGGAGTTGAATGCTTATTCGACATGCATTGAATGTGACGATTGTCTGAGTAGTTGGAAAAGCCATAATACAATTGCAAGATTAAATGTGTAGATTTTTATTCAGTGGTGTAAGAAGCATAATTAGAAATGCTCAATCATTAAGTATTGAGTGTGGGAAGTCACGAGGTGGCAGATGGTTTAGGTTTCCCAGTTCTCTATTTCTAAAAATTGAGCTTCCTTGCAAAGTAACGATTTGGCAATGCCACTTATAAGTAAAAAAAGTTCCAAAAATATCTTGAAAAATCCTAAAAAATGATTTGGTGAAGAATACCCTGAAGTAATAAAAAAGCTAGGAAATGAAGTGAAATAACCAAAAAAATACCATTTGGTTATCAATCATTTCACAAGCTTCTCCGTTAAACATATCAGAGCAAAATCAAGGACGATATGAATTGGAGCGTCACGTTCACCTAGCTTGACCTATGCTGCCTCCCTTATTGCTGCTTTTAATAATAGACTAATTCTTCCGTTGCGCGCTTGATTCCGTTTTGATAAGTTTGACGGAGAAGCGTGTGGAATGATCGACCACCAAGCCGTAAAGTTAGTATAAAATATAACGGCAAACTGAGACGGCAAAATGAGATCAGTGTAAGAGGTCAAAATAACACTGGAGATCATATTGGGAGAGCAAAATGAGACAGGAAATAAAAAAGAAGCTGAATAGTGAGAAACAACTGCGAAAAAACAAATGAGGCAAGATGTGAAATGGAGATGTGAAATAAGGCAGAATACACAAGAGGAGCTTACAATTCAGTGGGGATAGAGCATGCAAGACAATATACGACAGTAGCATGGCCATCGTTAATGATTCTGGACTACCCTGTCAACGAAATGGCACAGATATTCTGAAATTTCGTAATCTAAGGTGCATTTTTAGGCGATTTAGGATCCACAGGTTCGATCCCGCTAGAGGTCGAAAACTTCGCAATTCTGAGAAATAATGGATAGTTGACTGTTTGAGAAGAGCATTGTTCACTGTTATATCTCTTGCATTTTACTCCACGAAATTGACTCGTGTCCAAGATACGATATCGCTTCAAGCATAGGATTTTTATGCCCTGTGGGCACATAGGTGCGGTTGCGTGCGAGGAACCCACATTTTGAATACGAACGTCCGCATGTGAAAATGCACCCAAAATTTCATGGCCACAGCTTTAAACCGAACAGCGCTACATAGGGTGGGCGAAGCCTGTTTGCATGCCCTGAGGGCACATAGGTGCGGTTTCAGGCATCAAGACCACATCTAGTAATGGGCTATCCGGATTTGAAGGCGCGCCCAAATTTCATGGACGCAGCTTTAAAGACAGTCCAACCTCAGAATCGTTTTTCGTTTTTCTGCCTGTCTTGGAGAAAATCTCACGCTGATCACAATGGTGTCTCCAGAATCGCTCAGAACTGACTACGAGCGGAGTTACGGCTCCTCAAATATTTCGATTTTGAACGGCTAGAAGTTCTCGGACGAGTTGTCTCGAGCCTGTATTTTCTCGTTATTCGCAGACATCGTTCTGTAGCAGGCCACAATATTAAGCCAGCCCGAAAACAAATCGAAGAACATAGGTTTTGAATAAAATCATTCGCGCGTCTATTTCCTTTTGAGGTCGGAAACCTGGCAGTGGGCGTTACCCATTTTTTCTTTCAAGGGAGCGTGGCCGGCTTTTTTCTAGCCTTTTCTCGCTTATTTGAGCAAATTGAGATTTCGCGCTTGGCAGGGTTGCTATAGGCGGCGACCGAACCATAATATCAAAAATTACCTCTGAGGTTGGACTGTGCCTTCATGCCGAACAGCGCTACATAGGGTGGGGTCCATGAAGAAATCGATAGCTGTGAAATGTTTACAAGTATTTAACGAAATTTGAATTAGGGAATCTTGCGATGCTACAACGTGGGGAAAACTTAGGTGGTAGTGAATAGGGTGTAAAACGCGAACAAACCGCCACCTCCAAGCCGCCAACATACCGCGACATGGATGCTCCAGAGCCGCCAGTTTAACGCGAGCTGCCCCACGTAAGAGATGTCAGATTCACACGAGCCGTCAGGTTTACGCGACCCGCCTCACGTGAGAAGATGAATTGGACGCTTTCCTGATGGTAAAAATACAGTAGGTTCCAGACCCAAAGTGTAGCCAGGGATAGAGCAGATAGTAAGTTGAGAAGCTTCAAAACCGGAGGTTTAACGCTAGAGTTTTTTTTCAGTTATTATGGCAGGATAATATCGTTCCAATACATTGCACCGCATATTGAAAACGGACGAAAATTACATTTCGACAGTATTCGCCAAATTTATTCAAGAGGAAGAGCCTTTTAAAGGCAGTGGTCACGATGAAAAACTTTATCGAATAAACTACAAAAATCAGCTTAGATATAAAACAGCTCAAAAACTATGAAGGTATCGCGGTGAAAAACCAGCTAGAATTAGAGTCATTAAGACCCTTAATTCCCAGTTCGTGCACACGTGCACAGAAAGATCACAGTCTCATGCCAAGCATTCAAAAATCATCGACACTCAGAGGAAGAAATAAATGCAAATTCACTTAATAGAACAGTTGAACAATGAAAGCAAACACTTCAGTCAATGTTTAAGACTAGATGTGTAAATAAAATCGAAGGTTCATTGATTGAAATTCAATTTCAAGCCAGCTGATGTTCTCGATATTAGAGATCATCGATGCCGATGATGTGGGGTAGACTCGTCCACCATCAAAAGACAAGAAAGTTCAAGCTTCGAATTCGGCCCAGAACAGCTATTTTTTCACGATTTTTTCTTGTAGGTTCTACTACTCTATACCCAGAAAAGGGTTTAAAGAGGAAAAGAAGACGAGCATATTTGAGCGCGACCACTGCCTTTAAAGCGAACTTCTTGAAATTTCTATTGTTCGAAACACGATTAAACCGGAATTTTGAATTTCCCTTCGCTTGGCAATCAAGTGCGCCAGGTGGCTAACGCCGCCGAGCGCCACTGGCGAACCGGCTTTGCCGGTTCGGTGGCCGGCTTCGCCGGCCTGTTCTGGATAGCCTCACAAAAAGATTTAATAAAAAGTGAGACAACAGTTATGTTGCTGAAAAACGGTTCTGTTAGAAAACAATATGACGAATCTGGTTTTATTCAAAGCATTCCTGCTGCGAATAATTTTTCTGATGCCGGTTTGTCGTCGCTGGTGGTAAGGCTTCGACAAACGGGAAGCCGGCTCGGCCAGCCTTCCCCCATCAGCAATGTGGAGCATTGATTTGGCTTTTCCTAACGACAAACCGGCTTTGCCGCCCGCTCCCCCCATCAACCTCGGGTAGAAATCGTTTGGCTTCGTCAACCAAAAAACTGGCTTTGTCGCCCTTTCCGACCAAGCGCGTGTAGCATTCGTTTGGCTGCTCCGGACGGTAGGCTCGTTTTAGCGCCGGCCTCCCCCATCAACCACATATAGCAATCGTTTGCCTTAGCCAACCAAAAGACTGGGGTTGCCGCCCTCCCCCACAAGCCGCGTGTGGAATTCTTTTGGCTTCGCCCAACGATAGACCGACTTTGCTGCCCTTCCCGACAAACCGCGTGTAGATTTCGTATGGCTTGGCCGAACGGTGTGCTAGCTACCTCGTACTTTCTCCATTACCCACGGGTAGCAATCTTTTGCCTGCTCCGGACGGTAGGCCCGTATCAACGCCGGCCTCCCCCCATCACCCACATATAGCACTCGTTTGGCTTCGCCCAACAATGGACTTCCCTTGCCGGCGTTCCCTCATCAACCACGAATAGCAATAGTTTGTCTTCGCCAACCGAAAGACTGGCTTTGCCGCCCTTCCCGACAAACCGTGTGCAGAATTCGTATGGCTTCGCCGAAGGGTGAGCGACCATTGCGAAGCAGACAAAAACTCTCGGAGACTTACTGTAAACAGAACTGATGATTCCTGATTAATAAGGGGTAGGGTATAAAAGGATGACAGAGCGGTGTGTCTTTATTCACGCGCCATTTTTCTTTAGAAATCATCGGCTGAAGCTCTCAACCCACTGGGAAGTGGGTTCAGGGTTTCAGCCGCTGATCTCTAGAGAGGAATGGTGTGTGAATGAAGACACACCGCTCTGCGGTGGCTAAGATACAACAAAATCTGGGTCAAAACTTAAAAAACTTTTATATTCGGCTTGAGTCCCCAAGATTTTTTGTCTGTTTCGCAACAGCCACGATAAGCTGGCTACCCACCTCGGCCTTTCTTCATTACCCGCGCGTAGCACTCGTTTGTCTTCGCCAACCGAAAGACTGTCTTTGCCGCCCTTCCCGGCAAACCGCGTGTAGAAATCGTATGGCATGGCTGAACGGTGTGCTAGCTACCTCGGCCTTTCTACATTACACACGGGTAGCATTCGTTTGGCTTTGCCAACCGGAAGACTGGCTTCGCCGCCCCCCACGAATAACCATTAACTGTAGCAGTCTACGTGCGTCCTGCAAATGATCTCCTGCAATGGAAGTTTAAAGGACGCAATACACAGCAGAACAATATCCGAAGAATTTTTAGCACTGTCCACTTTTAAAAGTACTTCTTGGTTGTCCCTGAGCCCCACATATGCTGTACGCGTCGATTCCGCAGTCTTGCGCACTTTTCTTGTCGTTTTACGCGGTGGACCCGAAGCCCCGCCCACTTTCACAAAGTACTTCTTGGTTGTCCCTGGGCACCGCACATGTTGTACGCGTCGATTCCGCAGTCCCGCGCACTTTCCGAGTCGTTTTACGGAATGGACCCAAAGCCCCGCCCACTTTTACAAAGTACTTCTTAGTTGTTCCTTAGCTCCGCACACATTCTACTACGCGTCCATTCAACAGCTACGGTTGTCCCACGATGATCCGTTATTAACAAAGTTCGAAGGACCCAATAGCCAGCATTTAGGATGGTCCTATAACGATCAGTATCGATTAAAGTTTAAAGGACTCAATATGCAACAGCCAGGCTGGTCCCACCACGATCTTAATAATATGCGCGCTCCTAAGCCCCACTCATATTCCGCCACCTTCTCGGTGTACTAAAACAATAACGTGCTCTGAGTGATAGGGTTGAAAATTGCCGGAAATTTGAAACCCGGTCAGATAGACGTCGGTCAGACATCGGTTAGACGTGCCAGACAATCGGTCAAACACACCATCACGCCGATTGTAATATGTAAGGATACTCCACAATGCTGAGTAGACAAGAACAGTATACTATCGACAATACTTCACGATTATTGCAAGGTTCAGATTTGGAGATGTATTCGGATTTATTCGTATGAATGGTCTTAATTTCGAACGTCATTTTTGACTTCATAGAGCAGTAGCGTACATATTATAAAACCCGTTTGTTCCAAATGCAGATAATCGGCAAAAGTTCAGTACTTGGGAGCTCGGAAACTTTTAGAATTGTGTAACTTGAAAATCCCTATGTTTTTGTATGTCTGATATTTCCAGAGCATGAAAATTCGAAAAAATGAGGTTTAATGTTAGAGAGTTCGGTGGAATAAAATATAACCGATAACCAGCCAGAGGAATGTAATGAAACAGAAAAAACCGCAGAGGATCCACACTTAAAAAAAAAAAACGAAAACAACAGCAGCGACGTTCGAAGATTGTGACGAGGGTTCTGCAGTTACCGTCCTGAGTTCTTGGAAAATTCTCGACATATTCATATGAGGGATATTTTAAATTTTGGGTAAAGTTGTCCAGTAATCTATCTCATTCTCGTCAAACACTCGTTCCCCGCATTCTCGGCTACTTCCCTCTCAAAATCTGGACAAATCGTCCGGAACTCGCGACAAATAAGTACTGCGAATCCCGAAATCGTTGACAACTTCTATAATTTTTTTGAACAACTACCCGATCAGAGCTGGGCACGCGTCCCGGTTAACCTTACGAGGGTGCATATTGGACGTTGCAGAGAGGGCAAAGGGGGTGCCTAAACCGGAAACCAAAAAAAAAACGAAGGGCGTGTTATTTCGACTTTAAGGAAAAAATAATACACGCTTTCCTCTGATTTCTCATGTCTTCTTCTCCGCTTTTTAAGGCGAACACTCACAGAATTAAAATCATTGATAGAATTGCAGGTTGTGTTCGCAACAATTCATAGGTGCTGTCGAAGTTTTTTATTGAAAACTCTATGAATTAAAGATTATTTATAAAGTGTCATATTTTTGATGAAGGAATAAACACTACTCTGTTATCTAGTAGCAAGTAAAGATTGATGTGATGTCATGTTTTTGATGCAACGTTCATTGGTTACACTGGTGGTTACCGATCCAAGGCAAATATACTAAAGACAGCGCTCAGGAGCGCTATCGTTCACGTTCAGAAAATGATTAGCAAACAGCTGTATAATGACAGAATAAAAATACAGCTATCACAGTCAGTATAAAAACTAGCCAACGGATTTTCGTTTATGAGAATGACTTATGAAGAGAGCCGACTCTAAAAATTGAAGACTGCAAGTTCCAGTGAAAGACGCAAATACCAGGTTGTCCAACAATTCTTGTCCAAAAGTTTTCAAAATTCTATAATTTTCCTTAGAAGTGTTATAATATCAGGCAAGTGTAAGAACCTTCTAGAAGGTTCTCCAAAGGTCTACGCTATGGGTATATAAGGCGCAGTCGCCGCGTCTAGCTACCAGTACAAGCTAAAATGGACCAAGGTCGAATTCGCACGTTCGTGTACTACGAGTGGCTGCTGGGCAACGGCACGGGCACCGCGGTCGCCAACATCTGCAGAGTGTGCAAGGAGGATTAAGTGTCCCAACGCACAGTCAGCCGCTGGTTCAATCGTTTCAGGAGCGGCGACACGAGCCTCGAGGACATGGAGCACAGCGGGAGGTCTTCTATGGTGGATGATGACGAAGCCCATTGCTGTATCAAGGAGAAGCCGGAAGCCACCACCCGTGAACTGGCGACGACGCTTGGCTGCAGCAAGTCCACCATCCACAATCGACTCAACTTACTCGGCTACCACAAAGTTCTGGCCCGTTGGATCCCCAACCGTCTGACGGACGCCAGCAAGCAGAGCCGCGTGGCCGTCTGCCAGTCCCTCCTCCTTCGTCCGCATCGCAAGAAGTTTTTCGAGGACCTGGTCACTGGGGATGAAAGCTGGGTCCTCTACGACAACGTCGTCCGCCGTTCCGTCTGAATCCCGCGCGGAAAAGAGCCGCCGACAACGCCGAAAGCCGACCTGCACCCGCTAAAGATGCTCTGCTGCAGGTGGGACACCAAGGGCATGCTGTACTTCGAGCTGCTTCCGCAAGGCAGGACGGTCACCGCCTCCATCTACACCGATCAGCTCGAGAAACTAGCCGCCGCCATCCGAGAAAAGCGTCCCCGACGGGCCTCGGTCCACCTGCTGCACGACAACGCCCGCCCCACGTGGCGAAGGAGACCCAGCAGCAGTTGGCGACGCTCAGCTGGGAGACGGTTGCCCATCCGCCGTATTCCCCAGACCTCGTTCCCTCCGGCTACCACTTTTTCCGCCCGCTGAAGCACCATTCGGTCGGAAGAAAATTCACCAACTACGACAACCTCAAATCCGACATCGCGGACTTCTTCGAGTCGCAGCCCCCGGAGTTCTGGGCGAAGGGCGTCGGCGACCTGCCCAATCGATTGGCCACTGTTGTGGATAACTGTGGTGATTATATTGTTGATCAGACTTGTTTTTCAATAAAGTTGAAAAAGATTAAAAATGGTGAAATTTTCGGACAAGAATTATTGGACAACCTGGTATGATGGACGAGTTCCCCGAGGCTTGTAACTTCCGCCATATGCAACCGATGTCTGCGAGCCGACCTGGACAACGAGGGAGGCTAAGAATGAAGGAAAGAAGGGGGCTGTTGATCGGAAACCATCGCTCATCTTGCCACTGTTGAGCTCGAAAGAAAAAAAAAACGGCGTGCCAAAGTGGCTTCCTGATGTGGCCGCCCGGGGTGGCTTCCTGCTATATCTCGCTCATTCGAGGGAATTGAGAGCTCGCGCTTGGCAGGTATTATATGGGAGTGGTATCTCGTAGTTGTATTCTTCGCGGATTTCTTCGAGTCGCAGCCCCCGGAGTTCTGGGCGAAGGGCATCGGCGACCTGCTCAATCGATAGGCCACTCTTGTGGATAACTGTTGTGAGTATATTGTTGATTAGACTTGTTTTTCAATAAAGTTGAAAAAAATAAAAAATGGTGAAATTTTCGGACAAGAATTATTGGACAACCTGGTAATAGTACTTCCTACTTGAGAAGTACCCTGCACATAAAAATCAGAATTTTATCCAGCTTGAATGCCGCAATTCCTTAGAGACTGGGCTTGCCGTGCGATATGGTGTTTGTCCGCAGCTACACAGCACACACTGAATTGGACGCGCGCACAATATTAATTAAAAATGTGTTTTATCACAGAACGGAGAGGAGAAAAGAATTGAAACAGGAGTGAATGGAAGAAGGCAGAACTAGGATGCTTTCAATGTGCATTAAGCATTAGAACTAAGAGCATTGGGAGAAAGAGGAGAATCTGGAAAACATTTGAGTAACAAAAACCTTAATATTCAATGTGATTTAAAGACCTCAGAACTCGTCCTGGTTTTGTCCCGGCTTTGTACCGGTTTTCGGGGTGAAACCTTGACGAGATTTAAGGTCCTTAAATCACACCAGCGAGACCTAGCGAAGTTTTCGCTCAAGAAAACTTTCACGTGCGCTAGCTTCCTGAGACAGATTATTCTGACTAAACGGTGTTAACTGCCTTCCGTCTATTGGAAAGTTGCTGTCCGTATGGACTCTCCAGAGCAGAGCAGGCTGCCGCACATTTACAACAGGGCGTCGGGTATGAAAAAGTGGGTTTGAAAAGCAAAACATAAGAAGCCAGCGGTAGATCGCCGGTGGCTACCGGCATTACATTTACGACCCCTTCTGTCTGTAATGTTTCCAAGCTATTATTCTCGCTTTACCATCTCGTTCGTGTTAAGAAGAAAGCACCCGCATTTCAGACGTGGTTTCCCTTGTTGACCAACACCATGCCTTTGATCTCAATAAATGAAATATGTCCGTGGATGTTTATGTTTTTGTAAAGCAGATTTTGATCAGCTCAGATTTCAACATATATAAAACTGGTTTATGGAATTTAGTGAATCAAAATGACTGCGCGGTTGTGATGATTGACGAACAGAGAAGATGCGAAAGTGGAGCTGCTGCTTGTTTCGTCAGACAGGCGAGGAAGTGTCTTTAGAGTACCGCGTACTCTTCAGAACGCGTCGCACGCTTCTGAAGATATACTCTATTTATCTTGAATTGCACAGAACACGGTCCGCCAATGGTCTTCTAATTGGCCCGCTAGTACCGAGAGTACGTCCACGACGCGTTCTCGGCAGACCCGGGTGTGCACCCGGTGTGCAGAGCAATCGATTCGTCAATGCCGTCTTTCGGCCACCCACCCTGCCACCCGGGTCTGCCGAGAACGCGTCGTGGACGTACACTACGGTACTAGCGTGCCAATTAGAGGACTATTGGCGGACCTTGTTTTGTGCAAATCAAGATAAACAGAGTACACATGATTTCCTATCTGTTTTCTTCGCTACACAAAGGCTAAGATTTCGCAAGAAAAAATTGACATAATCTCGCTGTTCCAATTCTACTTTTTTCATGACGTTCTGCACACTTCCACTGCGGCCCTGCGAACTTTCTCTGACGTCCTGAACATTCCCACCTGGGTCCTGAACACATTTCACGACGTCCCGCACAGCCCTACTGGGGTACTGCACCCATTTCATGGCGTCCTGCACATTCTTACTGGGAACCTTCGTACTTCCTATGATGTCCTGCACACTCCCACTGGGGTCCTGCACACTTCCTCCGACGTTATACACACTCCTACTGGGATCCTGCGCACTTTCTGTGACTCTCTGCACACTCCCATTTGGGTCCTGCACACTCCCACTGGGGTCCTGCACACTCTTTCGGACGTTCGCACACTCCCATTTGGGTTTCGCACACTCCCGCTGAGATATTGCACACTTTCTACGACGTTCTGCACACTCGCACTGGGGTCCTGCACACTTTCTTCCACGACGTTCTGCACACTTTTTGCGACGTTCTGCACACTCCCACTGAGGTCCTGCACACTAGCACTGGGGTCCTGCAGACTTCGTATAACGTCCTGCGCACTCCCATTTGAGTCCTGCACACTCCCACTGGGGTCCTGCACACTTTCTTCCACGACGTTCTGCACACTTTATGCGACGTTCTGCACACTCCCACTGAGGTCCTGCACTTTTTCTATGACGTTCTGCACACTTCCATTTGGGTCCTGCACACTAGCACTGGGGTTCTACACACTTTCTATGACTTCCTGCACACTTCCACTGGGGTCCTGCACGCTTTTTATGACGTCCTGTACACTCCCATTTGGGTCCTGCACACTCCCACTGAGTCTGCACACTTTCTACGACGTTCTGCACACTCCCACTGGGGTCCTGCACACTTTCTTCCACGACGTTCTGCACACTTTTTGCGACGTTCTGCACACTCCCACTGAGGTCCTGCACACTAGCACTGGGGTCCTGCAGACTCCGTATGACGTCCTGCACACTCCCATTTGGGTCCTGCACACTCCCACTGGGGTCCTGCACACTTTCTTCCACGACGTTCTGCACACTTTATGCGACGTTCTGCACACTCCCACTGAGGTCCTGCACTTTTTCTATGACGTTATGCACACTTCCATTTGGGTCCTGCACACTAGCACTGGGGTCCGGCAGACTTCGTATGACTTCCTGCACACTCCCGTTCAGATCCTGCACACTCCCACTGGGGTCCTACACACTTTCTATGACTTCCTGCACACTTCCACTGGGGTCCTGCACGCTTTTTATGACGTCCTGTACACTCAACTTTGGGTCCTGCACACTCACACTGAGTCTGCACACTTTCTACGAGGTTCTGCACACTCCCACTGGGGTCCTGCACACTTGCTTCCACGACGTTCTGCACACTTTTTGCGACGTTCTGCACACTCCCACTGAGGTCCTGCACTTTTTCTATGACGTTCTGCACACTTCCATTTGGGTCCTGCACACTAGCACTGGGGTCCGGCAGACCCCGTATGACTTCCTGCACACTCCCGTTCAGATCCTGCACACTCCCACTGGGGTCCTACACACTTTCTATGACTTCCTGCACACTTCCACTGGGGTCCTGCACGCTTTTTATGACGTCCTGTACACTCCCATTTGGGTCCTGCACACTCCCACTGAGTCTGCACACTTTATATGACCTCCTGCACACTCCCACTGGGGTCCTGCGCACTTTTAATGACGTCCTGCACACTTCCACTGAGGTCCTGCACACTTTCAATGACCTCCTGCACACTTCCATCTGTGTCACGCACACTTTCTATGACGTCCTGTGCACTCCCATTTGGGTCCTGCACACTCCTAGTGGGGTCCTGCACACTTTCTATGACCTCCTGCACACTTCCACTGGGGTCCTGCACGCTTTTTATGACGTCCTGTACACTCCCATTCGGGTCCTGCACGCGAGCACGGGGTCCTGCACACTTCGTCTGACGCTCAGCACACTTCCTTCTGGGTCCTGCACACTCCTACTGGAATCCTGCACACTTTCTATGACGTCCTTCACACTTCCACTGGGGTCTTGCACACTATCTATGGCGTCCTGCACACTTCCACTGGGGTCCTGCACACTAGCACTGGGGTCCTGCAGACTTCGTATGACGTCCTTTACACTCCCATTTGGGTCCTGCACACTCCCACTTAGTCTGCACACTTTCTACGACGTTCTGCACACTCCCACTGGGGTCCTGCACAGTTTCTTCCACGACGTTCTGCACACTTTATGCGACGTTCTGCACACTCCCACTGATGTCCTGCACTTTTTCTATGACGTTCTGCACACTTCAATTTGGGTCCTGCACACTAGCACTGGGGTCCGGCAGACTTCGTATGGCTTTCTGCACACTCCCGTTCAGATCCTGCACACTCCCACTGGGGTCCTAAACACTTTCTATGACTTCCTGCACACTTCCACTGGGGTCCTGCACACTTTCAATGACGTCCTGCACACTCCAACCGCGGTCCCGTAGACTTTCTATGACGTGCTGTACACTCCCATTTGGGTCCTGCACACTCCCACTGGGGTCCTGCACATTTTCTATGACGTCCTGTACACTCCCATTTGGGTCCTGCACACTCCCAGTGGGGTCCTGCACACTTCGTCTCACGCTCAGCACACTTCCTTCTGGGTCCTGCACACTCCTACTGGAATCCTGCACACTTTCTATGACGTCCTTCACACTTCCACTGGGGTCTTGCACACTATCTATGGCGTCCTGCACACTTCCACTGGGGTCTTGCACACTTTCTATGACGTCCTGTGCACTCCCATTTGGGTCCTGCACACTCCCAGTGGGGTCCTGCACGCTTTTATGACGTCCTGTACACTCCCATTCGGGTCCTGCCCACTCACACGGGGTCCTGCACACTTCGTCTGACGCTCAGCACACTTCCTTCTGGGTCCTGCACACTCCTACTGGAATCCTGCACACTTTCTATGACGTCCTTCACACTTCCACTGGGGTCTTGCACACTATCTATGGCGTCCTGCACACTTCCACTGGGGTCTTGCACACTTTCTATGACGTCCTGTGCACTCCCATTCGGGTCCTGCACACTCACACGGGGTCCTGCACACTTCGTCTGGACGCTCCAGCACACTTCCTTCTGGGTCCTGCACACTCCTACTGGAATCCTGCACACTTTCTATGACGTCCTTCACACTTCCACTGGGGTCTTGCACACTATCTATGGCGTCCTGCACACTTCCACTGGGGTCTTGCACACTTTCTATGACGTCCTGTGCACTCCCATTCGGGTCCTGCACACTCACACGGGGTCCTGCACACTTCGTCTGACGCTCAGCACACTTCCTTCTGGGTCCTGCACACTCCTACTGGAATCCTGCACACTATCTATGGCGTCCTGCACACTTCCACTGGGGTCTTGCACACTTTCTATGACGTCCTGTGCACTCCCATTTGGGCCCTGCACACTCCCAGTGAGGTTCTACGCACTTTAAATGACTTCCTGCACACTCCCAGTGGGGTCCTGCACGCTTTTTATGACGTCCTGTACACTCCCATTCGGGTCCTGCACACTCCCACTGAGTCTGCACACTTTCTACGACTCAGACATAGGAGCGGACTTATCGCGACGCACAATAGGAACAATCGCGTGATCGACGGCGATCAAACCGGTATTTGAGGGCGATCAAACCGGCAATTGGAGCGATCAACCCGTCTTTAGAGCGCGGTCAACACTAAAAGAGCAGGCGATCAGTACACTTTCATCATAATAGGACATACCGCGCACAAACCTTCAGGACGTAGCCGTAGGCCTGCGTGCTGTCAACCCTACAGGGCCAAAGAAGTTTTTTCCACGGGTGGCCCTCGAAAGTAAACAGTATGGGTTCTATGGAGCGCCCATAGCCACAAACACAAAAGATCACCGTCGCTAGGGGAGGTGCGGCTAAAAATTTATTATTGATTGTATCTTGAGCTATCTACAGCTGAATATAGCGAGGCATGTATAGATAGCCACAATCGTCAAGGATACAATCATTATATCATTCTCAACCGTACCACCCGTAACGACAGAGGTCGCTTGTTATTCATTGCGCACCAAAACAACAGTACAACAGAAAACAAAAATTTAACACTAACAGAAATGGCAAAACATTCGATGACACGATAAAATTGCCATGATAAGCGATCGAATGAAAAAAAGAGCATTCCGAAATAGATTATCAAATATAAAGCACAGCTCGTGCGTGGTGTTGCTTATAGGATACATACAAAACTATAAGACAGATGCAAACATCTCATCTCCAAAGGTTATTAAGCAAGCGGGACATGGATGAACTCTGAATTTTTTCATGGACAACTGTGTCTCGGAAACGTGATATGTCTTCGAGCCGGGTCAATCAGGCCGTTGTGTAGGACCAAAACGGAGGTACGATACTGTTGGTGCCCGAAATTTCAGAAAAGTTTTACGACTGCATCACAAATCATTGTTGAGTATCAGAATTGTGACGATCCCCACTGGGAAATTTCATAATAGGGTTTTTTTTTCGTAAAAAAGCCCGTTTGAAAATCTCGTAGCATTCAGCTTCCTTTTTTCCACGTCTGTCTGACGTGGCTTGTGTAGTAACACTATAGTGAAGATAACACAACAAAATTGTAATATTATTATTATCCTGAAAATAGTAAATAGTTGATTCACTCTATACTCAAAATGCACGCTGCCCTGAGTCATAATCAGTTGCCAGTACTTGAGGTGAAATGATTTCTTGTGTTTGTTACACCACCTCAAATGATGGAAGGAAACCAGAGCATGTGAATGATTACGCATTCGGCTCCCACTCTGACATCCCACTGAAACAGAGGTAAGCGTGCTCTAATTGCAACGCCGCAATGCGACCGCGGCGCGTAGTGAGCCACAGCTCAAGGCCACGTAGTATTCTTCGCCATAGGCAACAGCTGCGGTGGTCCCACCAGGACTGGCAACGAAGAAAATTTAGAAAGTTCAAAGGACGCAATATGCAACAGCTATGGAGGTCTCACCACGATTGGTAACAGAGAAACTTTAAAGGACACAATATGCAACTATTACGATGGTCCCACTACGATTCGTAACCAAGAAACTTTAAAGGACGCAATACGCAGCTATTATGGTGTTCCCACCACGATTCGTGACGGAGTATCTTGAAAGGGCCCAATACGCAACAAATGAGGTGGTCCCACCACGATCCGAAAAGAAGAAAGCTCAAAGGATTCAATATGCAACATCCACGGTGATCCCACCACGATTTATCACTGAGAAAGTTTGAATGATGCAATATGCAACGACTGTGGTGGTCCCACCGCGACTCGCAACGGGGAAACTTCAAAGGAAGCAATACAGAACAGCTATGGTGGTCCCACGATTCATCAGCGAGAAATTTATGGAAAATCAGAACGAACAACAATGTTGTTGTTGTTCCTTTCGAGAACAAACAACAAAAACAACATCCATGAATGAATACGAGATCAACATGAACCAATAAGAAAGAACCGTGATGAAGTACAGATAGATACAAAACAATGGACTCCACCATGAAGAAGCGCGCAAATTCGAATTTCAGCTTTGCGCGTGAACTGAGACGCCAATCAGCCCAGAACACACCACACACACCACCTCACGGTTGAACGCGGTCAGTCCGATTTTTGTGCGACATCAGTCCTATTACTGCGTTTGCGCGCGATCCGACCGGATGGCGAAGCGGTTGTATCGCGAGCACCGGAATGCAATCGCTCTGACCGCGAGTTTGTTCGCGGTAAGTCCCAATTGGGCTTTCGATCGCAGTCAAAACGGTTCCTGAGCGCGGTAAGTACTATTCGGCAACTACTGTGCGCGATAAGTCCGCCCTTATGTCTGAGGACGTTCTGCACACTCCCACTGGGGTCCTGCACAGTTTCTTCCACGACGTTCTGCACACTTTTTGCGAAGTTCTGCACACTCCCACTGATGTCCTGCACACTAGCACTGGGGTCCTGCAGACTTCGTATGACGTCCTTTACACTCCCATTTGGGTCCTGCACACTCCCACTGAGTCTGCACACTTTCTACGACGTTCTGCACACTCCCACTGGGGTCCTGCACAGTTTCTTCCACGACGTTCTGCACACTTTATGCGACGTTCTGCACACTCCCACTGAGGTCCTGCACTTTTTCTATCACGTTCTGCACACTTCCATTTGGGTCCTGCACACTAGCACTGGGGTCCGGCAGACTTCGTATGACTTTCTGCACACTCCCGTTCAGATCCTGCACACTCCCACTGGGGTCCTAAACACTTTCTATGACTTCCTGCACACTTCCACTGGGGTCCTGCACACTTTCAATGACGTCCTGCACACTCCAACCGCGGTCCCGTAGACTTTCTATAACGTGCTGTACACTCCCATTTGGGTCCTGCACACTCCCACTGGGGTCCTGCACATTTTCTATGACGTCCTGCACACTCCTATTTGGGTCCTGCACACTCCCAGTGGGGTCCTGCACACTTCGTCTGACGCTCAGCACACTTCCTTCTGGGTCCTGCACACTCCTACTGGAATCCTGCACACTTTCTATGACGTCCTTCACACTTCCACTGGGGTCTTGCACACTATCTATGGCGTCCTGCACACTTCCACTGGGGTCTTGCACACTCTCTATGACGTCCTGTGCACTCCCATTTGGGTCCTGCACACTCCCAGTGGGGTCCTGCACGCTTTTTATGACGTCCTGTACACTCCCATTCGGGTCCTGCACACTCACACGGGGTCCTGCACACTTCGTCTGACGCTCAGCACACTTCCTTCTGGGTCCTGCACACTCCTACTGGAATCCTGCACACTTTCTATGACGTCCTTCACACTTCCACTGGGGTCTTGCACACTATCTATGGCGTCCTGCACACTTCCACTGGGGTCTTGCACACTTTCTATGACGTCCTGTGCACTCCCATTCGGGTCCTGCACACTCACATGGGGTCCTGCACACTTCGTCTGACGCTCAGCACACTTCCTTCTGGGTCCTGCAAACTCCTACTGGAATCCTGCACACTTTCTATGACGTCCTTCACACTTCCACTGGGGTCTTGCACACTATCTATGGCGTCCTGCACACTTCCACTGGGGTCTTGCACACTTTCTATGACGTCCTGTGCACTCCCATTTGGGTCCTGCACACTCCCAGTGGGGTCCTACGCACTTTAAATGACTTCCTGCACACTTCCACTGGGGTCCTGCACGCTTTTTATGACGTCCTTTACACTCCCATTTGGGTCCTGCACACTCCCACTGAGTCTGCACACTTTCTACGACGTTCTGCACACTCCCACTGGGCTCCTGCACAGTTTCTTCCACGACGTTCTGCACCCTTTGCGACGTTCTGCACACTCCCACTGATGTCCTGCACACTAGCACTGGGGTCCTGCAGACTTCGTATGACGTCCTTTACACTCCCATTTGGGTCCTGCACACTCCCACTGAGTCTGCACACTTTCTACGACGTTCTGCACACTTCCACTGGGGTCCTGCACAGTTTCTTCCACGACGTTCTGCACACTTTATGCGACGTCCTGCACACTCCCACTGAGGTCCTGCACTTTTTCTATGACGTTCTGCACACTTCCATTTGGGTCCTGCACACTAGCACTGGGGTCCGGCAGACTTCGTATGACTTTCTGCACACTCCCGTTCAGATCCTGCACACTCCCACTGGGGTCCTAAACACTTTCTATGACTTCCTGCACACTTCCACTGGGGTCCTGCACACTTTAAATGACGTCCTGCTCACTCCAACCGGGGTTCCGTAGACTTTCTATGACGTCCTGTACACTCCCATTTGGGTCCTACACACTCCTAGTGGGGTCCTGCACACTTTCTATGAAATCCTGCACACACTCCTATTTGGGTCCTGCACACTCCCAGTGGGGTCCTGCACACTTTCTATGACCTCCTGCACACTTCCACTGGGGTCCTGCATGCTTTCCATGACGTCCTGTATACTCCCATTCGGGTCCTGCACACTCACACGGGGTCCTGCACACTTTGTCTGACGTACAGCACACTTCCTTCTGGGTCCTGCACACTCCTACTGGAATCCTGCACACTTTCTATGACGTCGTGCACACTTCCACTGGGGTCTTGCACACTATCTATGACGTCCTGCACACTTCCACTGGGTTCCTGCACACTTATGACGTCCTGTACACTCACACGGGGCGGGGTCCTGCACACTTCGTCTGACGCTCAGCACACTTCTTCTGGGTCCTGCACACTCCTACTGGAATCCTGCACACTTTCTATGACGTCCTTCACACTTCCACTGGGGTCTTGCATCATCTATGGCGTCCCTGCACACTTCCACTGGGGTCCTGCACACTTTCATGACGTCCTGTGCACTCCCATTCGGGTCCTGCACACTCTGGGGTCCTGCACACTTCGGGTCTGACGCTCAGCACACTTCCTTCTGGGTCCTGCAAACCCTACTGAATCCTGCACACTTTATGACGTCCTTCACACTTCCACTGGGGTCTTGCACATCTATCTATGCGTCCCACACTCCACTGGGGTCTTGCACACTTTCTATGACGTCCTGTGCACTCCCATTTGGGTCCTGCACACTTCCAGTGGTCCCACGCACTTTTAAATGACTTCCTGCACACTTCCACTGGGGTCCTGCACGCTTTTATGACGTCCCTTTACACTCCCATTTGGGTCCGCACACCCCCACTGAGTCTGCACACTTTCACGACGTTCTGCACACTCCCACTGGGCTCCTGCACAGTTTCTTCCACGACGTTCTGCACGTCCTTTTTGCGACGTTCTGCACACTCCCACCGATGTCCTGCACACTAGCACTGGGGTCCTGCAGACTTTCTGTATGACGTCCTTTACACTCCCATTTGGGTCCTGCACACTCCCACTGAGTCTGCACACTTTCTACGACGTTCCCTGCACACTTCCACTGGGGTCCTGCACAGTTTCTTCCACGACGTTCTGCACACTTTATGCGACGTCCCTGCACACTCCCACCGAGGTCCTGCACTTTTTCTGACGTTCTGCACACTTCCATTTGGGTTACTGGGCACACCAGCACTGGGGTCCGGCAGACTGTATGACGTTCTCACACCTCCGTTCAGATCCTGCACACCCCACCGGGGTCCTAAACACTTTCTATGACTTCCTGCACACTTCCACTGGGGTCCTGCACACTTTCAATGACGTCCTGCACACTCCAACCGCGGTCCCTGTAGACTTTCTATGCGACGTGCTGCACACTCCCATTTGGGTCCTGCACACCCACTGGGGTCCTGCATATTTTTCTATGACGTTCTGCACACTCCTATTTGGGTCCTGCACACTCCCAGTGGGGTCCTGCACACCCCTATGACCTCCTGCACACTTCCACTGGGGTCCCGCATGCTCCATGACGTCCTGTATACTCCCATTCGGGTCCTGCACACTCACACGGGTCCTGCACACTTTGTCTGACGTACAGCACACTTCCTTCTGGGTCCTGTACACACTCCTACTGGAATCCTGCACACTTTCTATGACGTCGTGCACACTTCCACTGGGTCTTGGTACACTATCTATGACGTCCTGCACACTTCCACTGGGTTCCTGCACACTTTCTATGACGTCCTGCACACTCCAACCGCGGTCCCGTAGACTTTCTATGACGTGCTGTACACTCCCATTTGGGTCCTGCACACTCCCACTGGGGTCCTGCACATTTTCTATGACGTCCTGCACACTCCCATTTGGGTCCTGCACACTCCCAGTGGGGTCCTGCACACTTTCTATGACCTCCTGCAGACTTCCACTGGGGTCCTGCATGCTTTCTATGACGTCCTGTATACTCCCATTCGGGTCCTGCACACTCACACGGGGTCCTGCACACTTTGTCTGACGTTCAGCACACTTCCTTCTGGGTCCTGCACACTCCTACTGGAATCCTGCACACTTTCTATGACGTCCTTCACACTTCCACTGGGGTCTTGCACACTATCTATGGCGTCCTGCACACTTCCACTGGGGTCTTGCACACTTTCTATGACGTCCTGTGCACTCCCATTTGGGTCCTGCACACTCCCAGTGGGGTCCTACGCACTTTAAATGACTTCCTGCACACTTCCACTGGGGTCCTGCACGCTTTTTATGACGTCCTTTACACTCCCATTTGGGTCCTGCACACTCCCACTGAGTCTGCACACTTTCTACGACGTTCTGCACACTCCCACTGGGCTCCTGCACAGTTTCTTCCACGACGTTCTGCACCCTTTTTGCGACGTTCTGCACACTCCCACTGATGTCCTGCACACTAGCACTGGGGTCCTGCAGACTTCGTATGACGTCCTTTACACTCCCATTTGGGTCCTGCACACTCCCACTGAGTCTGCACACTTTCTACGACGTTCTGCACACTCCCACTGGGGTCCTGCACAGTTTCTTCCACGACGTTCTGCACACTTTATGCGACGTTCTGCACACTCCCACTGAGGTCCTGCACTTTTTCTATGACGTTCTGCACACTTCCATTTGGGTCCTGCACACTAGCACTGGGGTCCTGCACACTTTCTATGACCTCCTGCACACTTCCACTGGGGTCCTGCATGCTTTCCATGACGTCCTGTATACTCCCATTCGGGTCCTGCACACTCACACGGGGTCCTGCACACTTTGTCTGACGTTCAGCACACTTCCTTCTGGGTCCTGCACACTCCTACTGGAATCCTGCACACTTTCTATGACGTCGTGCACACTTCCACTGGGGTCTTGCACACTATCTATGACGTCCTGCACACTTCCACTGGGTTCCTGCACACTTTCTATGACGTCCTGCACACTCCAACCGCGGTCCCGTAGACTTTCTATGACGTGCTGTACACTCCCATTTGGGTCCTGCACACTCCCAGTGGGGTCCTGCACATTTTCTATGACGTCCTGCACACTCCCATTTGGGTCCTGCACACTCCCAGTGGGGTCCTGCACACTTTCTATGTCCTCCTGCACACTTCCACTGGGGTCCTGCATGCTTTCTATGACGTCCTGTATACTCCCATTCGGGTCCTGCACACTCCCACGGGCTCCTGCCCACTTTGTCTGACGTTCAGCACACTTCCTTCTGGGTCCTGCACACTCCTACTGGAATCCTGCACACTTTCTATGACGTCCTTCACACTTCCACTGGGGTCTTGCACACTATCTATGGCGTCCTGCACACTTCCACTGGGGTCTTGCACACTTTCTATGACGTCCTGTGCACTCCCATTTGGGTCCTGCACACTCCCAGTGGGGTCCTACGCACTTTAAATGACTTCCTGCACACTTCCACTGGGGTCCTGCACGCTTTTATGACGTCCTTTACACTCCCATTTGGGTCCTGCACACTCCCACTGAGTCTGCACACTTTCTACGACGTTCTGCACACTCCCACTGGGCTCCTGCACAGTTTCTTCCACGACGTTCTGCACCCTTTTTGCGACGTTCTGCACACTCCCACTGATGTCCTGCACACTAGCACTGGGGTCCTGCAGACTTCGTATGACGTCCTTACATTCCCATTTGGGTCCTGCACACTCCCACTGAGTCTGCACACTTTCTACGACGTTCTGCACACTCCCACTGGGGTCCTGCACAGTTTCTTCCACGACGTTCTGCACACTTTATGCGACGTTCTGCACCTCCACTGAGGTCCTGCACTTTTTCTATGACGTTCTGCACACTTCCATTTGGGTCCTGCACACTAGCACTGGGGTCGGCAGACTTCGTATGACTTTCTGCACACTCCCGTTCAGATCCTGCACACTCCCACTGGGGTCCTAAACACTTTCTATGACTTCCTGCACACTTCCACTGGGGTCCTGCACACTTTCAATGACGTCCTGCACACTCCAACCGCGGTCCCGTAGACTTTCTATGACGTGCTGTACACTCCCATTTGGGTCCTGCACACTCCCACTGGGGTCCTGCACATTTTCTATGACGTGCTGCACACTCCTATTTGGGTCCTGCACACTCCCAGTGGGGTCCTGCACACTTTCTATGACCTCCTGCACACTTCCACTGGGGTCCTGCATGCTTTCTATGACGTCCTGTACACTCCCATTCCGGGTCCTGCACACTCACACGGGGTCCTGCACACTTCGTCTGACGCTCAGCACACTTCCTTCTGGGTCCTGCACACTCCTACTGGAATCCTGCACACTTTCTATGACGTCCTTCACACTTCCACTGGGGTCTTGCACACTATCTATGGCGTCCTGCACACTTCCACTGGGGTCTTGCACACTTTCTATGACGTACTGTGCACTCCCATTTGGGTCCTGCACACTCCCAGTGGGGTCCTACGCACTTTAAATGACTTCCTGCACACTTCCACTGGGGTCCTGCACGCTTTTTATGACGTCCTTTACACTCCCATTTGGGTCCTGCACACTCCCACTGAGTCTGCACACTTTCTACGACGTTCTGCACACTCCCACTGGGCTCCTGCACAGTTTCTTCCACGACGTTCTGCACCCTTTTTGCGACGTTCTGCACACTCCCACTGATGTCCTGCACACTAGCACTGGGGTCCTGCAGACTTCGTATGACGTCCTTTACACTCCCATTTGGGTCCTGCACACTCCCACTGAGTCTGCCCACTTTCTACGACGTTCTGCACACTCCCACTGGGGTCCTGCACAGTTTCTTCCACGACGTTCTGCACACTTTATGCGACGTTCTGCACACTCCCACTGAGGTCCTGCACTTTTTCTATGACGTTCTGCACACTTCCATTTGGGTCCTGCACACTAGCACTGGGGTCCGGCAGACTTCGTATGACTTTCTGCACACTCCCGTTCAGATCCTGCACACTCCCACTGGGGTCCTAAACACTTTCTATGACTTCCTGCACACTTCCACTGGGGTCCTGCACACTTTCAATGACGTCCTGCACACTCCAACCGCGGTCCCGTAGACTTTCTATGACGTGCTGTACACTCCCATTTGGGTCCTGCACACTCCCACTGGGGTCCTGCACATTTTCTATGACGTGCTGCACACTCCTATTTGGGTCCTGCACACTCCCAGTGGGGTCCTGCACACTTTCTATGACCTCCTGCACACTTCCACTGGGGTCCTGCATGCTTTCTATGACGTCCTGTACACTCCCATTCGGGTCCTGCACACTCACACGGGGTCCTGCACACTTCGTCTGACGCTCAGCACACTTCCTTCTGGGTCCTGCACACTCCTACTGGAATCCTGCACACTTTCTATGACGTCCTTCACACTTCCACTGGGGTCTTGCACACTATCTATGGCGTCCTGCACACTTCCACTGGGGTCTTGCACACTTTCTATGACGTCCTGTGCACTCCCATTCGGGTCCTGCACACTCACATGGGGTCCTGCACACTTCGTCTGACGCTCAGCACACTTCCTTCTGGGTCCTGCACACTCCTACTGGAATCCTGCACACTTTCTATGACGTCCTTCACACTTTCACTGGGGTCTTGCACACTATCTATGGCGTCCTGCACACTTCCACTGGGGTCTTGCACACTTTCTATGACGTACTGTGCACTCCCATTTGGGTCCTGCACACTCCCAGTGGGGTCCTACGCACTTTAAATGACTTCCTGCACACTTCCACTGGGGTCCTGCACGCTTTTTATGACGTCCTTTACACTCCCATTTGGGTCCTGCACACTCCCACTGAGTCCGCACACTTTCTACGACGTTCTGCACACTCCCACTGGGCTCCTGCACAGTTTCTTCCACCACGTTCTGCACCCTTTTTGCGACGTTCTGCACACTCCCACTGATGTCCTGCACACTAGCACTGGGGTCCTGCAGACTTCGTATGACGTCCTTTACACTCCCATTTGGGTCCTGCACACTCCCACTGAGTCTGCACACTTTCTACGACGTTCTGCACACTCCCACTGGGGTCCTGCACAGTTTCTTCCACGACGTTCTGCACACTTTATGCGACGTTCTGCACACTCCCACTGAGGTCCTGCACTTTTTCTATGACGTTCTGCACACTTCCATTTGGGTCCTGCACACTAGCACTGGGGTCCGGCAGACTTCGTATGACTTTCTGCACACTCCCGTTCAGATCCTGCACACTCCCACTGGGGTCCTAAACACTTTCTATGACTTCCTGCACACTTCCACTGGGGTCCTGCACACTTTCAATGACGTCCTGCACACTCCAACCGCGGTCCCGTAGACTTTCTATGACGTGCTGTACACTCCCATTTGGGTCCTGCACACTCCCACTGGGGTCCTGCACATTTTCTATGACGTGCTGCACACTCCTATTTGGGTCCTGCACACTCCCAGTGGGGTCCTGCACACTTTCTATGACCTCCTGCACACTTCCACTGGGGTCCTGCATGCTTTCCATGACGTCCTGTATACTCCCATTCGGGTCCTGCACACTCACACGGGGTCCTGCACACTTTGTCTGACGTTCAGCACACTTCCTTCTGGGTCCTGCACACTCCTACTGGAATCCTGCACATTTTCTATGACGTCGTGCACACTTCCACTGGGGTCTTGCACACTATCTATGACGTCCTGCACACTTCCACTGGGTTCCTGCACACTTTCTATGACGTCCTGCACACTCCAACCGCGGTCCCGTAGACTTTCTATGACGTGCTGTACACTCCCATTTGGGTCCTGCACACTCCCACTGGGGTCCTGCACATTTTCTATGACGTCCTGCACACTCCCATTTGGGTCCTGCACACTCCCAGTGGGGTCCTGCACACTTTCTATGACCTCCTGCACACTTCCACTGGGGTCCTGCATGCTTTCTATGACGTCCTGTATACTCCCATTCGGGTCCTGCACACTCACACGGGGTCCTGCACACTTTGTCTGACGTTCAGCACACTTCCTTCTGGGTCCTGCACACTCCTACTGGAATCCTGCACACTTTCTATGACGTCCTTCACACTTCCACTGGGGTCTTGCACACTATCTATGGCGTCCTGCACACTTCCACTGGGGTCTTGCACACTTTCTATGACGTCCTGTGCACTCCCATTTGGGTCCTGCACACTCCCAGTGGGGTCCTACGCACTTTAAATGACTTCCTGCACACTTCCACTGGGGTCCTGCACGCTTTTTATGACGTCCTTTACACTCCCATTTGGGTCCTGCACACTCCCACTGAGTCTGCACACTTTCTACGACGTTCTGCACACTCCCACTGGGCTCCTGCACACTTTCTATGACGTCCTGCACACTCCAACCGCGGTCCCGTAGACTTTCTATGACGTGCTGTACACTCCCATTTGGGTCCTGCACACTCCCACTGAGTCTGCACACTTTCTACGACGTTCTGCACACTCCCACTGGGCTCCTGCACAGTTTCTTCCACGACGTTCTGCACCCTTTTTGCGACGTTCTGCACACTCCCACTGATGTCCTGCACACTAGCACTGGGGTCCTGCAGACTTCGTATGACGTCCTTTACACTCCCATTCGGGTCCTGCACACTCCCACTGAGTCTGCACACTTTCTACGACGTTCTGCACACTCTCACTGGGGTCCTGCACAGTTTCTTCCACGACGTTCTGCACACTTTATGCGACGTTCTGCACACTCCCACTGAGGTCCTGCACTTTTTCTATGACGTTCTGCACACTTCCATTTGGGTCCTGCACACTAGCACTGGGGTCCGGCAGACTTCGTATGACTTTCTGCACACTCCCGTTCAGATCCTGCACACTCCCAGTGGGGTCCTACACACTTTCTATGACCTCCTGCACACTTCCACTGGGGTCCTGCATGCTTTCTATGACGTCCTGTATACTCCCATTCGGGTCCTGCACACTCACACGGGGTCCTGCACACTTTGTCTGACGTTCAGCACACTTCCTTCTGGGTCCTGCACACTCCTACTGGAATCCTGCACACTTTCTATGACGTCGTGCACACTTCCACTGGGGTCTTGCACACTATCTATGACGTCCTGCACACTTCCACTGGGTTCCTGCACACTTTCTATGACGTCCTGCACACTCCAACCGCGGTCCCGTAGACTTTCTATGACGTGCTGTACACTCCCATTTGGGTCCTGCACACTCCCACTGGGGTCCTGCACATTTTCTATGACGTCCTGCACACTCCCATTTGGGTCCTGCACACTCCCAGTGGGGTCCTGCACACTTTCTATGACCTCCTGCACACTTCCACTGGGGTCCTGCATGCTTTCTATGACGTCCTGTATACTCCCATTCGGGTCCTGCACACTCACACGGGGTCCTGCACACTTTGTCTGACGTTCAGCACACTTCCTTCTGGGTCCTGCACACTCCTACTGGAATCCTGCACACTTTCTATGACGTCGTGCACACTTCCACTGGGGTCTTGCACACTATCTATGACGTCCTGCACACTTCCACTGGGTTCCTGCACACTTTCTATGACGTCCTGTACACTCCCGTTTGGGTCCTGCACACTCCCAATGGGGTCCTACGCACTTTCTATGACTTCCTGCACACTTCCACTGGGGTCCTGCACGCTTTTTATGACGTCCTGTACACTCCCATTCGGGTCCTGAACACTCACACGGGGTCCTGCACACTTTGTCTGACGCACAGCACACTTCCTTCTGGGACCTGCACACTCCTACTGGAATCCTGCACACTTTCTATGACGTCCTTCACACTTCCACTGGGGTCTTGCACACTATCTATGGCGTCCTGCACACTTCCACTGGGGTCCTGCACACTTTCTATGACGTCCTGTAAACTCCCATTTGGGTCCTGCACACTCCCAGTGGGGTCCTACGCACTTTAAATGACTTCCTGCACACTTCCACTGGGGTCCTGCACGCTTTTTATGACGTCCTTTACACTCCCATTTGGGTCCTGCACACTCCCACTGCGTCTGCACACTTTCTACGACGTTCTGCACACTCCCACTGGGGTCCTGCACACTTTCTTCCACGACGTTCTGCACACTTTTTGCGACGTTCTGCACACTCCCACTGAGGTCCTGCACACTAGCACTGGGGTCCTGCAGGCTTCGTATGACGTCCTGCTCACTCCCATTTGGGTCCTGCACACTTTCTTCCACGACGTTCTGCACACTTTATGCGACGTTCTGCACACTCCCACTGAGGTCCTGCACTTTTTCTATGACGTTCTGCACACTTCCATTTGGGTCCTGCACACTAGCACTGGGGTCCGGCAGACTTCGTATGACTTTCTGCACACTCCCGTTCAGATCCTGCACACTCCCACTGGGGTCCTGCACGCTTTTTATGACGTCCTGTACACTCCCATTTGGTTCCTGCTTACTCCCACTGAGTCTGCACACTTTCTATGACCTCCTGCACACTCCCACTGGGGTCCTGCACACTTTTTATAATGTCCTGCACACCTCCACTGGGGTCCTGCACACTTTCAATGACGTCCTGCACACTCCAACCGCGGTCCCGTAGACTTTCTATGACGTGCTGTACACTCCCATTTGGGTCCTGCACACTCCCACTGGGGTCCTGCACATTTTCTATGACGTCCTGTACACTACCATTTGGGTCCTGTACACTCCCAGTGGGGTCCTGCACACTTTCTATGACCTCCTGCACACTCCCACTGGGGTCCTGCACGCTTTCTATGACGTCCTGTACACTCCCATTCGGGTCCTGCACACTCACACGGGGTCCTGCACACTTTGTCTGACGTTCAGCACACTTCCTTCTGGGTCCTGCACACTCCTACTGGAATCCTGCACACTTTCTATGACGTCCTGCACACTTCCACTGGGCTCTTGCACACTATCTATGACGTCCTGCACACTTCCACTGGGGTCCTGCACACTTTCTATGACGTCCTGTACACTCCCATTTGGGTCCTGCACACTCCCAGTGGGGTCCTACGCACTTTCTATGACTTCCTGCACACTTCCACTGGGGTCCTGCACGCTTTTTATGACGTCCTGTACACTCCCATTTTTGTCCTGCACACTCCCACTGAGTCTGCACAGTTTCTATTACCTCCTGCACGCTCCCACTGGGGTCCTGCACACTTTTTTATGACGTCCTGCACACTTCCACTGGGGTCCTGCACACTTTCAATGACGTCCTGCACACTCCAACCGGGGTTCCGTAGACTTTCTATGACGTTCTGTACACTCCCATTTGGGTCCTGCACACTCCCACTGGGGTCCTGCAGACTTTATATGGCGTCCTGTACACTCCCATTTGGGTCCTGCACACTCCTAGTGGGGTCCTGCACACTTTCTATGAAATCCTGCACACTTCCACCTGGGTCCCGCACACTTTCTATGACGTCCTGCACACTTCCACTGGGGTCTTGCACACTATCTATGACGTCCTGCACACTTCAACTGGGGTCCTGCACACTTTCTATGACGTCCTGTACACTCCCATTTGGGTCCTACACACTCCCAGTGGGGTCCTGCACACTTTCTGTGACCTCCTGCACACTTCCACTGGGGTCCTGCACGCTTTCTATGACGTCCTGTACACTCCCATTCGGGTCCTGCACACTCACACGGGGTTCTGCACACTTTGTCTGACGTTCAGCACACTTCCTTCTGGCTCCTGCACACTCCTACTGGAATCCTGCACACTTTCTATGACGACCTGCACACTTCCACTGGGGTCTTGCACACTATCTACGACGTTCTGCACACTCCCATTGGGGTCCTGTACAGTTTCTTCCACGACGTTCTGCACACTTTTTGCGACGTTCTGCACACTCCCACTGATGTCCTGCACACTAGCACTGGGGTCCTGCAGACTTCGTATGACGTCCTGCGCACTCCCATTTGGGTCCTGCACACTTTCTTCCACGACGTTCTGCACACTTTATGCGACGTTCTGCACACTCCCACTGAGGTCCTGCACTTTTTCTATGACGTTCTGCACACTTCCATTTGGGTCCTGCACACTAGCACTGGGGTCCGGCAGACTTCGTATGACTTTCTGCACACTCCCGTTCAGATCCTGCACACTCCCACTGGGGTCCTTAACACTTTCTATGACTTCCTGCACACTTCCACTGGGGTCCTGCACACTTTCAATGACGTCCTGCACACTCCAACCGCGGTCCCGTAGACTTTCTATGACGTGCTGTACACTCCCATTTGGGTCCTGCACACTCCCACTGGGGTCCTGCACATTTTCTATGACGTCCTGTACACTCCCATTTGAGTCATGCACACTCCCAGTGGGGTCCTGCACACTTTCTATGACCTCCTGCACACTTCCACTGGGGTCGTGCACGCTTTCTATGACGTCCTGTATACTCCCATTCGGGTCCTGCACACTCACACGGGGTCCTGCACACTCTGTCTGACGTTCAGCACACTTCCTTCTGGGTCCTGCACACTCCTACTGGAATTCTACACACTTTGTATGGCGTCCTGCACACTTCACACTGGGGTCTTGCACACTATCTATGACGTCCTGCACACTCCCACTGGGGTCCTTCACATTTTATATGACGTCCTGTACACTCCCATTTGGGTGCTGCACACTCCCACTGGGGTCCTGCACGGTTTTTATGACGTCCTGTACACTCCCATTTGGGTCCTGCTTACTCCCACTGAGTCTGCACACTTTCTATGACCTCCTGCACACTCCCACTGGGGTCCTTAACACTTTCTATGACTTCCTGCACATTTCCACTGGGGTCCTGCACACTTTCAATGACGTCCTGCACACTCCAACCGCGGTCCCGTAGACTTTCTATGACGTGCTGTACACTCCCAATTGGGTCCTGCACACTCCCACTGGGGTCCTGCACATTTTCTATGACGTCCTGTACACTACCATTTGGGTCCTGCACACTCCCAGTGGGGTCCTGCACACTTTCTATGACCTCCTGCACACTCCCACTGGGGTTCTGCACGCTTTCCATGACGTCCTGTACACTCCCATTCGGGTCCTGCACACTCACACGGGGTCCTGCACACTTTGTCTGACGTTCAGCACACTTCCTTCTGGGTCCTGCACACTCCTACTGGAATCCTGCACACTTTCTATGACGTCCTGCACACTTCCACTGGGGTCTTGCACACTATCTATGACGTCCTGCACACTTCAACTGGGGTCCTGCACACTTTCTATGACGTCCTGTACACTCCCATTTGGGTCCTGCACACTCCCAGTGGGGTCCTACGCACTTTCTATGACTTCCTGCACACTTCCACTGGGGTCCTGCACGCTTTTTATGACGTCCTGTACACTCCCATTTTTGTCCTGCACACTCCCACTGAGTCTGCACAGTTTCTATTACCTCCTGCACGCTCCCACTGGGGTCCTGCACACTTTTTATGACGTCCTGCACACTCCAACCGGGGTTCCGTAGACTTTCTATGACGTTCTGTACACTCCCATTTGGGTCCTGCACACTCCCACTGGGGTCCTGCAGACTTTATATGGCGTCCTGTACACTCCCATTTGGGTCCTGCACACTCCTAGTGGGGTTCTGCACACTTTCTATGAAATCCTGCACACTTCCACCTGGGTCCCGCACACTTTCTATGACGTCCTGTACACTCCCATTTGGGTCCTGCACACTCCCAGTGGGGTCCTGCACACTTTCTGTGACCTCCTGCACACTTCCACTGGGGTCCTGCACACTCACACGGGGTTCTGCACACTTTGTCTGACGTTCAGCACACTTCCTTCTGGCTCCTGCACACTCCTACTGGAATCCTGCACACTTTCTATGACGACCTGCACACTTCCACTGGGGCCTTGCACACTATCTACGACGTTCTGCACACTCCCACTGGGGTCCTGCACAGTTTCTTCCACGACGTTCTGCACACTCCCACTGATGTCCTGCACACTAGCACTGGGGTCCTGCAGACTTCGTATGACGTCCTGCGCACTCCCATTTGGGTCCTGCACACTTTCTTCCACGACGTTCTGCACACTTTATGCGACGTTCTGCACACTCCCACTGAGGTCCTGCACTTTTTCTATGACGTTCTGCACACTTCCATTTGGGTCCTGCACACTAGCACTGGGGTCCGGCAGACTTCGTATGACTTTCTGCACACTCCCGTTCAGATCCTGCACACTCGCACTGGGGTCCTTAACACTTTCTATGACTTCCTGCACACTTCCACTGGGGTCCTGCACACTTTCAATGACGTCCTGCACACTCCAACCGCGGTCCCGTAGACTTTCTATGACGTGCTGTACACTCCCATTTGGGTCCTACACACTCCCACTGGGGTCCTGCACATTTTCTATGACGTCCTGTACACTCCCAGTGGGGTCCTGCACACTTTCTATGACGTCCTGCATACTTCCACTGGGGTCCTGCACACTTTCTATGACGTCCTGCACTCTTCCACCGGGGTCCCGCACACTTTATATGGCGTCCTGTAGACTCACATTCGGGTCCTCCACACTTTCTATGACGTCCTGCACACTTCCACTGCGGTCTTGCACATTCTATGACGTCCTGCACACTCCCACCGGGGTCCCGCACACTTTCCATGACGTCCTGTACACTCCCATTTGGGTGCTGCACACTCCCACTGGGGTCCTGCACAGTTTTTATGACGACCTGCACACTTTTTATGACGGCCTGCACACTTCCACTGGCTGGGGTCCTGCACACTTTCTATGACGTCCTGCACACTCCCACCGGGGTCCCATAGACTTTTTATGGCGTCCTGTACACTCCCGTTTGGGTCCTGAACACTCCCACTGGGGTCCTGCACACTTTCTATAACGTCCTGTACACTCCCATTTGGGTCCTGCACACTTTCTATGACGTCCTGTACACTCCCATTAGGACCCTGCACACTCCCACTGGGGTCCTGCACGCTTTCTATGACGTCCTGTACACTCCCATTTGGGTCCTGCACACTCCCACTGAGTCTGCACACTTTCTATGACCTCCTGCACACTTCCACTGAGGTCCTGCACGCTTTCTATGACGTCCTGTACACTCCCATTTGGGTCCTGCACACTCCCACTGGGGTACTGCACTTTTTCTATGACGTTATGCACACTTCCATTTGGGTCCTGCACACTAGCACTGGGGTCCGGCAGACTTCGTATGACTTCCTGCACACTCCCGTTCAGATCCTGCACACTCCCACTGGGGTCCTACACACTTTTTTATGACGTCCTGCACACTCCAACCGGGGTTCCGTAGACTTTCTATGACGTTCTGTACACTCCCATTTGGGTCCTGCACACTCCCACTGGGGTCCTGCAGACTTTATATGGCGTCCTGTACACTCCCATTTGGGTCCTGCACACTCCTAGTGGGGTTCTGCACACTTTCTATGAAATCCTGCACACTTCCACCTGGGTCCCGCACACTTTCTATGACGTCCTGTACACTCCCATTTGGGTCCTGCACACTCCCAGTGGGGTCCTGCACACTTTCTGTGACCTCCTGCACACTTCCACTGGGGTCCTGCACGCTTTCTATGACGTCCTGTACACTCCCATTCGGGTCCTGCACACTCACACGGGGTTCTGCACACTTTGTCTGACGTTCAGCACACTTCCTTCTGGCTCCTGCACACTCCTACTGGAATCCTGCACACTTTCTATGACGACCTGCACACTTCCACTGGGGCCTTGCACACTATCTACGACGTTCTGCACACTCCCACTGGGGTCCTGCACAGTTTCTTCCACGACGTTCTGCACACTTTTTGCGACGTTCTGCACACTCCCACTGATGTCCTGCACACTAGCACTGGGGTCCTGCAGACTTCGTATGACGTCCTGCGCACTCCCATTTGGGTCCTGCACACTTTCTTCCACGACGTTCTGCACACTTTATGCGACGTTCTGCACACTCCCACTGAGGTCCTGCACTTTTTCTATGACGTTCTGCACACTTCCATTTGGGTCCTGCACACTAGCACTGGGGTCCGGCAGACTTCGTATGACTTTCTGCACACTCCCGTTCAGATCCTGCACACTCCCACTGGGGTCCTTAACACTTTCTATGACTTCCTGCACACTTCCACTGGGGTCCTGCACACTTTCAATGACGTCCTGCACACTCCAACCGCGGTCCCGTAGACTTTCTATGACGTGCTGTACACTCCCATTTGGGTCCTGCACACTCCCACTGGGGTCCTGCACATTTTCTATGACGTCCTGTACACTCCCAGTGGGGTCCTGCACACTTTCTATGACGTCCCGCATACTTCCACTGGGGTCCTGCACACTTTCTATGACGTCCTGCACTCTCCCACCGGGGTCCCGCACACTTTATATGGCGTCCTGTAGACTCCCATTCGGGTCCTCCACACTTTCTATGACGTCCTGCACACTTCCACTGCGGTCTTGCACATTCTATGACGTCCTGCACACTCCCACCGGGGTCCCGCACACTTTCCATGACGTCCTGTACACTCCCATTTGGGTGCTGCACACTCCCACTGGGGTCCTGCACAGTTTTTATGACGACCTGCACACTTTTTATGACGGCCTGCACACTTCCACTGGCTGGGGTCCTGCACACTTTCTATGACGTCCTGCACACTCCCACCGGGGTCCCATAGACTTTCTATGGCGTCCTGTACACTCCCGTTTGGGTCCTGAACACTCCCACTGGGGTCCTGCACACTTTCTATAACGTCCTGTACACTCCCATTTGGGTCCTGCACACTTTCTATGACGTCCTGTACACTCCCATTAGGACCCTGCACACTCCCACTGGGGTCCTGCACGCTTTCTATGACGTCCTGTACACTCCCATTTGGGTCCTGCACGCTTTCTATGACGTCCTGTACACTCTCATTTGGGTCCTGCACACTTCCACTGGGGTACTGCACTTTTTCTATGACGTTATGCACACTTCCATTTGGGTCCTGCACACTAGCCCTGGGCTCCGCCAGCCTTCGTATGACTCCCTGCACACTCCCGTTCTGATCCTGGCCACTGCCACTGGGGGCCTACACACTTTCTATGACTTCCTGCACACACTTCCACTGGGGTCCTGCACGCTTTTATGACGTCCTGTACACTCCCATTTGGGTCCTGCACACTCCCACTGAGTCTGCACACTTTCTACGAGGTTCTGCACACTCCCACTGGGGTCCTGCACACTAGCACTGGGGTCCTGCAGACTTCGTATGACGTCCTGCGCACTCCCATTTGGGTCCTGCACACTCCCACTGGGGTCCTGCACACTTTCTTCCACGACGTTCTGCACACTTTATGCGACGTTCTGCACACTCCCACTGAGGTCCTGCACTTTTTCTATGACGTTCTGCACACTTCCATTTGGGTCCTGCACACTAGCACTGGGGTCCGGCAGACTTCGTATGACTTCCTGCACACTCCCGTTTAGACCCTGCACACTCCCACTGGGGTTCTACACACTTTCTATGACTTAATGCACACTTCCACTGCGGTCCTGCACGCTTTTTATGACGTCCTGTACACTCCCATTTGGGTCCTGCACACTCTCACTGAGTCTGCACAATTTCTATGACCTCCTGCACACTCCCACTGGGGTCCTGTACACTTTTTATGACGTCCTGCACACTTCCACTGGTGTCCTGCACACTTTCAATGACGTCCTGCACACTCCAACCGGGGTCCTGTAGACTTTCTATGACGTGCTGTACACTCCCATTTGGGTCCTGCACACTCCCACTGGGGTCCTGCACACTTTCTATGGCGTCCTGTACACTCTCGTTTGGGTTCTGCACACTCCTAGTGGGGTCCTGCACACTTTCTATGAAATCCTGCACACTTCCACCTGAGTCCCGCACACTTTCTATGACGTCCTGTACACTCCCATTTGGGTCCTGCACACTCACACGGGGTCCTGCACACTTTGTCTGACGTTCAGCACACTTCCTTCTGGGTCCTGCACGCTTTCTATGACGTCCTGTACACTCCCATTCGGGTCCTGCACACTCACACGGGGTCCTGCACACTTTGTCTGACGTTCAGCACACTTCCTTCTGGGTCCTGCACACTCCTACTGAAATCCTGCACACTTTCTATGACGTCCTTCACACTTCCACTGGGGTCCTGCACACTTTCAATGACGTCCTGCACACTTCCACTGGGGTCCTGCACACTTTTTATGACTTCCTGCACACTCCCGTTCAGATCCTGCACACTCCCACTGGGGTCCTACACACTTTCTATGACTTCCTGCACACTTCCACTGGGGTCCTGCACACTTTTTATGACGTCCTGCACACTTCCACTGGGTTCCTGCACACTTTCACTGAGTCTGCACACTTTCTATGACCTCCTGCACACTCTCACTGGGGTCCTGTACACTTTTTATGACGTCCTGCACACTTCCACTGGGGTCCTGCACACTTTCAATGACGTCCTGCACACTCCAACCGGGGTCCCGTAGACTTTCTATGACGTGCTGTACACTCCCATTTGGGTCCTGCACACTCCCACTGGGGTCCTGCACACTTTCTATGGCGTTCTGTACACTTCCGTTTGGGTCCTGCACACTCCTAGTGGAGTCCTGCAAACTTTCTATGAAATCCTGCACACTTCCACCTGGGTCCCGCACACTTTCTATGACTTCCTGCACACTCCCGTTCAGATCCTGCACACTACCACTGGGGTCCTACACACTTTCTATGACTTCCTGCACACTTCCACTGGGGTCCTGCACGCTTTTTATGACGTCCTGTACACTCCCATTTGGGTACTGCACACTCCCACTGAGTCTGCACACTTTCTACGAGGTTCTGCACAGTCCCACTGGGGTCCTGCACACTAGCACTGGGGTCCTGCAGACTTTGTATGACGTCCTGCGCATTTCCATTTGGGTCCTGCACACTCCCACTGGGGTCCTGCACACTTTCCTCCACGACGTTCTGCACACTCCCACTGAGGTCCTGCACTTTTCTATGACGTTCTGCACACCTCCATTTGGGTCCTGCACACTCCCACTGAGTCTGCACACTTTTTGCGACGTTCTGCACACTCCCACTGAGGTCCTGCACACTAGCACTGGGGTCCTGCAGACTTTGTATGACGTCCTGCGCATTTCCATTTGGGTCCTGCACACTCCCACTGGGGTCCTGCACACTTTCCTCCACGACGTTCTGCACACTCCCACTGAGGTCCTGCACTTTTTCTATGACGTTCTGCACACTTCCATTTGGGTCCTGCACACTAGCACTGGGGTCCGGCAGACTTCGTATGACTTTCTGCACACTCCCGTTCAGATCCTGCACACTCCCACTGGGGTCCTACACACTTTCTATGACTTCCTGCACACTTCCACTGGGGTCCTGCACGCTTTTTATGACGTCCTGTACACTCCCATTGGGGTCCTGCTTACTCCCACTGAGTCTGCACACTTTCTATGACCTCCTGCACACTCCCACTGGGGTCCTGAACACTTTTTATGACGTCCTGCACACTTCCACTGGGGTCCTGCACACTTTCAATGACGTCCTGCACACTCCAACTGGGGTTCCGTAGACTTTCTATGACGTGCTGTACACTTCCATTTGGGTCCTGCACACTCCCACTGGGGTCCTGCACATTTTCTATGACGTCCTGTACACTCCCATTTGGGTCCTGCACACTCCCAGTGGGGTCCTGCACACTTTCTATGACCTCCTGCACACTCTAACTGTGGTCCTGCACACTTTTTATGACGTCCTGCACACTTCCACTGGGGTCCTGCACACTTTCAATGACGTCCTGCACACTCCAACTGGGGTCCCGTAGACTTTCTATGACGTCCTGTACACTCCCATTTGGGTCCTGCACACTCCCAGTGGGGTACTACGCACTTTCTATGACCTCCTGCATACTCCCACTGGTGTCCTGCACACTTTTTATGACGTCCTGCACACTTCCACTGGGGTCCTGCACACTTTCAATGACGTCCTCCACACTCCAACTGGGGCCCCGTAGACTTTCTATGACGTGCTGTACACTCCCATTTGGGTCCTGCACACTCCCACTGGGGTCCTGCACATTTTCTATGACGTCCTGCACACTTCCACTGGGGTCCTGCACGCTTTCTATGACGTCCTGTACGCTCCCATTCGGGTCCTGTACACTCACACGGGGTCCTGCACACTTTGTCTGACGTTCAGCACACTTCCTTCTGGATCCTGCATGCTTTCTATGACGTCCTGTACGCTCCCATTCGGGTCCTGCACACTCACACGGGGTCCTGCACACTTTGTCTGACGTTCAGCACACTTCCTTCTGGGTCCTGCACACTCCTACTGAAATCCTGCACACTTTCTATGACGTCCTTCACACTTCCACTGGGGTCCTGCACACTTTCAATGACGTCCTGCACACTTCCACTGGGGTCCTGCACACTTTTTATGACTTACTGCACACTCCCGTTCAGATCCTGCACACTCCCACTGGGGTCCTACACACTTTCTATGACTTCCTGCACACTTCCACTGGGGTCCTGCACACTTTTTATGACGTCCTGCACACTTCCACTGGGTTCCTGCACACTTTCACTGAGTCTGCACACTTTCTATGACCTCCTGCACACTCTCACTGGGGTCCTGTACACTTTTTATGACGTCCTGCACACTTCCACTGGGGTCCTGCACACTTTCAATGACGTCCTGCACACTCCAACCGGGGTCCCGTAGACTTTCTATGACGTGCTGTACACTCCCATTTGGGTCCTGCACACTCCCACTGGGGTCCTGCACACTTTCTATGGCGTTCTGTACACTTCCATTTGGGTCCTGCACACTCCTAGTGGAGTCCTGCAAACTTTCTATGAAATCCTGCACACTTCCACCTGGGTCCCGCACACTTTCTATGACTTCCTGCACACTCCCGTTCAGATCCTGCACACTCCCACTGGGGTCCTACACACTTTCTATGACTTCCTGCACACTTCCACGGGGGTCCTGCACGCTTTTTATGACGTCCTGTACACTCCCATTTGGGTACTGCCCACTCCCACTGAGTCTGCACACTTTCTACGAGGTTCTGCACAGTCCCACTGGGGTCCTGCACACTAGCACTGGGGTCCTGCAGACTTTGTATGACGTCCTGCGCATTTCCATTTGGGTCCTGCACACTAGCACTGGGGTCCGGCAGACTTCGTATGACTTTCTGCACACTCCCGTTCAGATCCTGCACACTCCCACTGGGGTCCTTAACACTTTCTATGACTTCCTGCACACTTCCACTGGGGTCCTGCACACTTTCAATGACGTCCTGCACACTCCAACCGCGGTCCCGTAGACTTTCTATGACGTGCTGTACACTCCCATTTGGGTCCTGCACACTCCCACTGGGGTCCTGCACATTGTCTATGACGTCCTGTACACTCCCAGTGGGGTCCTGCACACTTTCTATGACGTCCCGCATACTTCCACTGGGGTCCTGCACACTTTCTATGACGTCCTGCACTCTCCCACCGGGGTCCCGCACACTTTATATGGCGTCCTGTAGACTCCCATTCGGGTCCTCCACACTTTCTATGACGTCCTGCACACTTCCACTGCGGTCTTGCACATTCTATGACGTCCTGCACACTCCACCGGGGTCCCGCACACTTTCCATGACGTCCTGTACACTCCCATTTGGGTGCTGCACACTCCCACTGGGGTCCTGCACAGTTTTTATGACGACCTGCACACTTTTATGACGGCCTGCACACTTCCACTGGCTGGGGTCCTGCACACTTTCTATGACGTCCTGCACACTCCACCGGGGTCCCATAGACTTTCTATGGCGTCCTGTACACTCCCGTTTGGGTCCTGAACACTCCCACTGGGGTCCTGCACACTTTCTATAACGTCTTGTACACTCCCATTTGGGTCCTGCACACTTTCTATGACGTCCTGTACACTCCCATTAGGACCCTGCACACTCCCACTGGGGTCCTGCACGCTTTCTATGACGTCCTGTACACTCCCATTTGGGTCCTGCACGCTTTCTATGACGTCCTGTACACTCTCATTTGGGTCCTGCACACTTCCACTGGGGTACTGCACTTTTTCTATGACGTTATGCACACTTCCATTTGGGTCCTGCACACTAGCACTGGGGTCCGGCAGACTTCGTATGACTTCCTGCACACTCCCGTTCAGATCCTGCACACTCCCACTGGGGTCCTACACACTTTCTATGACTTCCTGCACACTTCCACTGGGGTCCTGCACGCTTTTTATGACGTCCTGTACACTCCCATTTGGGTCCTGCACACTCCCACTGAGTCTGCACACTTTCTACGAGGTTCTGCACACTCCCACTGGGGTCCTGCACACTAGCACTGGGGTCCTGCAGACTTCGTATGACGTCCTGCGCACTCCCATTTGGGTCCTGCACACTCCCACTGGGGTCCTGCACACTTTCTTCCACGACGTTCTGCACACTTTATGCGACGTTCTGCACACTCCCACTGAGGTCCTGCACTTTTTCTATGACGTTCTGCACACTTCCATTTGGGTCCTGCACACTAGCACTGGGGTCCGGCAGACTTCGTATGACTTCCTGCACACTCCCGTTTAGACCCTGCACACTCCCACTGGGGTTCTACACTCTTTCTATGACTTAATGCACACTTCCACTGCGGTCCTGCACGCTTTTATGACGTCCTGTACACTCCCATTTGGGTCCTGCACACTCTCACTGAGTCTGCACAATTTCTATGACCTCCTGCACACTCCCACTGGGGTCCTGTACACTTTTTATGACGTCCTGCACACTTCCACTGGTGTCCTGCACACTTTCAATGACGTCCTGCACACTCCAACCGGGGTCCTGTAGACTTTCTATGACGTGCTGTACACTCCCATTTGGGTCCTGCACACTCCCACTGGGGTCCTGCACACTTTCTATGGCGTCCTGTACACTCTCGTTTGGGTCCTGCACACTCCTAGTGGGGTCCTGCACACTTTCAATGAAATCCTGCACACTTCCACCTGAGTCCCGCACACTTTCTATGACGTCCTGTACACTCCCATTTGGGTCCTGCACACTCACACGGGGTCCTGCACACTTTGTCTGACGTTCAGCACACTTCCTTCTGGGTCCTGCACGCTTTCTATGACGTCCTGTACACTCCCATTTGGGTCCTGCACACTCACACGGGGTCCTGCACACTTTGTCTGACGTTCAGCACACTTCCTTCTGGGTCCTGCACACTCCTACTGAAATCCTGCACACTTTCTATGACGTCCTTTACACTTCCACTGGGGTCCTGCACACTTTCAATGACGTCCTGCAAACTTCCACTGGGGTCCAGCACACTTTCTATGACTTCCTGCACACTCCCGTTCAGATCCTGCACACTCCCACTGGGGTCTTACACACTTTCTATGACTTCATGCACACTTCCACTGGGGTCCTGCACACTTTTTATGACGTCCTGCACACTTCCACTGGGTTCCTGCACACTTTCACTGAGTCTGCACACTTTCTATGACCTCCTGCACACTCCCACTGGGGTCCTGTACACTTTTTATGACGTCCTGCACACTTCCACTGGGGTCCTGCACACTTTCAATGACGTCCTGCACACTCCAACCGGGGTCCCGTAGACTTTCTATGACGTGCTGTACACTCCCATTTGGGTCCTGCACACTCCCACTGGGGTCCTGCACACTTTCTATGGCGTTCTGTACACTTCCATTTGGGTCCTGCACACTCCTAGTGGAGTCCTGCAAACTTTCTATGAAATCCTGCACACTTCCACCTGGGTCCCGCACACTTTCTATGACTTCCTGCACACTCCCGTTCAGATCCTGCACACTCCCACTGGGGTCCTACACACTTTCTATGACTTCCTGCACACTTCCACTGGGGTCCTGCACGCTTTTTATGACGTCCTGTACACTCCCATTTGGGTACTGCACACTCCCACTGAGTCTGCACACTTTCTACGAGGTTCTGCACAGTCCCACTGGGGTCCTGCACACTAGCACTGGGGTCCTGCAGACTTTGTATGACGTCCTGCGCATTTCCATTTGGGTCCTGCACACTCCCACTGGGGTCCTGCACACTTTCCTCCACGACGTTCTGCACACTCCCACTGAGGTCCTGCACTTTTTCTATGACGTTCTGCACACTTCCATTTGGGTCCTGCACACTCCCACTGAGTCTGCACACTTTTTGCGACGTTCTGCACACTCCCACTGAGGTCCTGCACACTAGCACTGGGGTCCTGCAGACTTTGTATGACGTCCTGCGCATTTCCATTTGGGTCCTGCACACTCCCACTGGGGTCCTGCACACTTTCCTTCACGACGTTCTGCACACTCCCACTGAGGTCCTGCACTTTTTCTATGACGTTCTGCACACTTCCATTTGGGTCCTGCACACTAGCACTGGGGTCCGGCAGACTTCGTATGACTTTCTGCACACTCCCGTTCAGATCCTGCACACTCCCACTGGGGTCCTACACACTTTCTATGACTTCCTGCACACACTTCCACTGGGGTCCTGCACGCTTTTATGACGTCCTGTACACTCCCATTGGGGTCCTGCTTACTCCCACTGAGTCTGCACACTTTCTATGACCTCCTGCACACTCCCACTGGGGTCCTGAACACTTTTATGACGTCCTGCACACTTCCACTGGGGTCCTGCACACTTTCAATGACGTCCTGCACACTCCAACTGGGGTTCCGTAGACTTTCTATGACGTGCTGTACACTTCCATTTGGGTCCTGCACACTCCCACTGGGGCCCTGCACATTTTCTATGACGTCCTGTACACTCCCATTTGGGTCCTGCACACTCCCAGTGGGGTCCTGCACACTTTCTATGACCTCCTGCACACTCCCACTGGGGTCCTGCACACTTTTTATGACGTCCTGCACACTTCCACTGGGGTCCTGCACACTTTCAATGACGTCCTGCACACTCCAACTGGGGTCCCGTAGACTTTCTATGACGTCCTGTACACTCCCATTTGGGTCCTGCACACTCCCAGTGGGGTACGTCGCACTTTCTATGACCTCCTGCACACTCCCACTGGTGTCCTGCACACTTTTTATGACGTTCTGCACACTTCCACTGGGGTCCTGCACACTTTCAATGACGTCCTGCACACTCCAACTGGGGTCCCGTAGACTTTCTATGACGTGCTGTACACTCCCATTTGGGTCCTGCACACTCCCACTGGGGTCCTGCACATTTTCTATGACGTCCTGCACACTTCCACTGGGGTCCTGCATGCTTTCTATGACGTCCTGTACGCTCCCATTCGGGTCCTGCACACTCACACGGGGTCCTGCACACTTTGTCTGACGTTCAGCACACTTCCTTCTGGGTCCTGCACGCTTTCTATGACGTCCTGTACACTCCCATTCGGGTCCTGCACACTCACACGGGGTCCTGCACACTTTGTCTGACGTTCAGCACACTTCCTTCTGGGTCCTGCACACTCCTACTGAAATCCTGCACACTTTCTATGACGTCCTTCACACTTCCACTGGGGTCCTGCACACTTTCAATGACGTCCTGCACACTTCCACTGGTGTCCTGCACACTTTCTATGACGTCCTGTACACTCCCATTTGGGTCCTGCACACTCCCAGTGGGGTCCTACGCACTTTCTATGACTTCCTGCACACTTCCACTGGGGTCCTGCACGCTTTTTATGACGTCCTGCACACTTCCACTGGGGTCCTGCACACTTTCAATGACGTCCTGCACACTCCAACCGGGGTCCCGTAGACTTTCTATGACGTCCTGTACACTCCCATTTGGGTCCTGCACACTCCCAGTGGGGTACGTCGCACTTTCTATGACCTCCTGCACACTCCCACTGGTGTCCTGCACACTTTTTATGACGTTCTGCACACTTCCACTGGGGTCCTGCACACTTTCAATGACGTCCTGCACACTCCAACTGGGGCCCCGTAGACTTTCTATGACGTGCTGTACACTCCCATTTGGGTCCTGCACACTCCCACTGGGGTCCTGCACATTTTCTATGACGTCCTGCACACTTCCACTGGGGTCCTGCATGCTTTCTATGACGTCCTGTACGCTCCCATTCGGGTCCTGCACACTCACACGGGGTCCTGCACACTTTGTCTGACGTTCAGCACACTTCCTTCTGGGTCCTGCACGCTTTCTATGACGTCCTGTACACTCCCATTCGGGTCCTGCACACTCACACGGGGTCCTGCACACTTTGTCTGACGTTCAGCACACTTCCTTCTGGGTCCTGCACACTCCTACTGAAATCCTGCACACTTTCTATGACGTCCTTCACACTTCCACTGGGGTCCTGCACACTTTCAATGACGTCCTGCACACTTCCACTGGGGTCCTGCACACTTTTTATGACTTACTGCACACTCCCGTTCAGATCCTGCACACTCCCACTGGGGTCCTACACACTTTCTATGACTTCCTGCACACTTCCACTGGGGTCCTGCACACTTTTATGACGTCCTGCACACTTCCACTGGGTTCCTGCACACTTTCACTGAGTCTGCACACTTTCTATGACCTCCTGCACACTCCCACTGGGGTCCTGTACACTTTTTATGACGTCCTGCACACTTCCACTGGGGTCCTGCACACTTTCAATGACGTCCTGCACACTCCAACCGGGGTCCCGTAGACTTTCTATGACGTGCTGTACACTCCCATTTGGGTCCTGCACACTCCCACTGGGGTCCTGCACACTTTCTATGGCGTCCTGTACACTCCCATTTGGGTCCTGCACACTCCTAGTGGAGTCCTGCACACTTTCTATGAAATCCTGCACACTTCCACCTGGGTCCCGCACACTGTCTATGACTTCCTGCACACTCCCGTTCAGATCCTGCACACTCCCACTGGGGTCCTACACACGTTCTATGACCTCCTTCACACTTCCACTGGGGTCCTGCACGCTTTTTATGACGTCCTGTACACTCCCATTTGGGTACTGCACACTCCCACTGAGTCTGCACACTTTCTACGAGGTTCTGCACAGTCCCACTGGGGTCCTGCACACTAGCACTGGGGTCCTGCAGACTTTGTATGACGTCCTGCGCATTTCCATTTGGGTCCTGCACACTCCCACTGGGGTCCTGCACACTTTCCTCCACGACGTTCTGCACACCCCACTGAGGTCCTGCACTTTTTCTATGACGTTCTGCACACTTCCATTTGGGTCCTGCACACTCCCACTGAGTCTGCACACTTTTTGCGACGTTCTGCACACTCCCACTGAGGTCCTGCACACTAGCACTGGGGTCCTGCAGCCTTTGTATGACGTCCTGCGCATTTCCATTTGGGTCCTCCACACTCCCACTGGGGTCCTGCACACTTTCCTCCACGACGTTCTGCACACTCCCACTGAGGTCCTGCACTTTTTCTATGACGTTCTGCACACTTCCATTTGGGTCCTGCACACTAGCACTGGGGTCCGGCAGACTTCGTATGACTTCCTGCACACTCCCGTTTAGACCCTGCACACTCCCACTGGGGTTCTACACACTTTCTATGACTTAATGCACACTTCCACTGCGGTCCTGCACGCTTTTTATGACGTCCTGTACACTCCCATTTGGGTCCTGCACACTCTCACTGAGTCTGCACAATTTCTATGACCTCCTGCACACTCCCACTGGGGTCCTGTACACTTTTTATGACGTCCTGCACACTTCCACTGGTGTCCTGCACACTTTCAATGACGTCCTGCACACTCCAACCGGGGTCCCGTAGACTTTCTATGACGTGCTGTACACTCCCATTTGGGTCCTGCACACTCCCACTGGGGTCCTGCACACTTTCTATGACTTCCTGCACACTTCCACGGGGGTCCTGCACGCTTTTTATGACGTCCTGTACACTCCCATTTGGGTACTGCACACTCCCACTGAGTCTGCACACTTTCTACGAGGTTCTGCACAGTCCCACTGGGGTCCTGCACACTCCAACCGGGGTCCCGTAGACTTTCTATGACGTGCTGTACACTCCCATTTGGGTCCTGCACACTCCCACTGGGGTCCTGCACACTTTCTATGACTTCCTGCACACTTCCACGGGGGTCCTGCACGCTTTTTATGACGTCCTGTACACTCCCATTTGGGTACTGCACACTCCCACTGAGTCTGCACACTTTCTACGAGGTTCTGCACAGTCCCACTGGGGTCCTGCACACTAGCACTGGGGTCCTGCACACTTTCTATGACTTCCTGCACACTCCCGTTCAGATCCTGCACACTCCCACTGGGGTCCTACACACTTTCTATGACCTCCTTCACACTTCCACTGGGGTCCTGCACGCTTTTTATGACGTCCTGTACACTCCCATTTGGGTCCTGCACACTCCCACTGAGTCTGCACACTTTCTACGAGGTTCTGCACACTCCCACTGGGGTCCTGCACACTAGCACTGGGGTCCTGCAGACTTTGTATGACGTCCTGCGCATTTCCATTTGGGTCCTGCACACTCCCACTGGGGTCCTGCACACTTTCCTCCACGACGTTCTGCACACTCCCACTGAGGTCCTGCACTTTTTCTATGACGTTCTGCACACCTCCATTTGGGTCCTGCACACTCCCACTGAGTCTGCACACTTTTTGCGACGTTCTGCACACTCCCACTGAGGTCCTGCACACTAGCACTGGGGTCCTGCAGACTTTGTATGACGTCCTGCGCATTTCCATTTGGGTCCTGCACACTCCCACTGGGGTCCTGCACACTTTCCTCCACGACGTTCTGCACACTCCCACTGAGGTCCTGCACTTTTTCTATGACGTTCTGCACACTTCCATTTGGGTCCTGCACACTAGCACTGGGGTCCGGCAGACTTCGTATGACTTCCTGCACACTCCCGTTTAGACCCTGCACACTCCCACTGGGGTTCTACACACTTTCTATGACTTAATGCACACTTCCACTGCGGTCCTGCACGCTTTTTATGACGTCCTGTACACTCCCATTTGGGTCCTGCACACTCTCACTGAGTCTGCACAATTTCTATGACCTCCTGCACACTCCCACTGGGGTCCTGTACACTTTTTATGACGTCCTGCACACTTCCACTGGTGTCCTGCACACTTTCAATGACGTCCTGCACACTCCAACCGGGGTCCCGTAGACTTTCTATGACGTGCTGTACACTCCCATTTGGGTCCTGCACACTCCCACTGGGGTCCTGCACACTTTCTATGGCGTCCTGTACACTCTCATTTGGGTCCTGCACACTCCTAGTGGGGTCCTGCACACTTTCTATGAAATCCTGCACACTTCCACCTGAGTCCCGCACACTTTCTATGACGTCCTGTACACTCCCATTTGGGTCCTGCACACTCACACGGGGTCCTGCACACTTTGTCTGACGTTCAGCACACTTCCTTCTGGGTCCTGCACGCTTTCTATGACGTCCTGTACACTCCCATTCGGGTCCTGCACACTCACACGGGGTCCTGCACACTTTGTCTGACGTTCAGCACACTTCCTTCTAGGTCCTGCACACTCCTACTGAAATCCTGCACACTTTCTATGACGTCCTTCACACTTCCACTGGGGTCCTGCACACTTTCAATGACGTCCTGCACACTTCCACTGGGGTCCTGCACACTTTTTATGACTTCCTGCACACTCCCGTTCAGATCCTGCACACTCCCACTGGGGTCCTACACACTTTCTATGACTTCCTGCACACTTCCACTGGGGTCCTGCACACTTTTTATGACGTCCTGCACACTTCCACTGGGTTCCTGCACACTTTCACTGAGTCTGCACACTTTCTATGACCTCCTGCACACTCTCACTGGGGTCCTGTACACTTTTTATGACGTCCTGCACACTTCCACTGGGGTCCTGCACACTTTCAATGACGTCCTGCACACTCCAACCGAAGTCCCGTAGACTTTCTATGACGTGCTGTACACTCCCATTTGGGTCCTGCACACTCCCACTGGGGTCCTGCACACTTTCTATGGCGTTCTGTACACTTCCATTTGGGTCCTGCACACTCCTAGTGGAGTCCTGCACACTTTCTATGAAATCCTGCACACTTCCACCTGGGTCCCGCACACTTTCTATGACTTCCTGCACACTCCCGTTCAGATCCTGCACACTCCCACTGGGGTCCTACACACTTTCTATGACTTCCTGCACACTTCCACTGGGGTCCTGCACGCTTTTTATGACGTCCTGTACACTCCCATTTGGGTACTGCACACTCCCACTGAGTCTGCACACTTTCTACGAGGTTCTGCACAGTCCCACTGGGGTCCTGCACACTAGCACTGGGGTCCTGCAGACTTTGTATGACGTCCTGCACAGTCCCACTGGGGTCCTGCACACTCCAACCGGGGTCCCGTAGACTTTCTATGACGTGCTGTACACTCCCATTTGGGTCCTGCACACTCCCACTGGGGTCCTGCACACTTTCTATGACTTCCTGCACACTTCCACGGGGGTCCTGCACGCTTTTTATGACGTCCTGTACACTCCCATTTGGGTACTGCACACTCCCACTGAGTCTGCACACTTTCTACGAGGTTCTGCACAGTCCCACTGGGGTCCTGCACACTAGCACTGGGGTCCCGCACACTTTCTATGACTTCCTGCACACTCCCGTTCAGATCCTGCACACTCCCACTGGGGTCCTACACACTTTCTATGACTTCCTGCACACTTCCACGGGGGTCCTGCACGCTTTTTATGACGTCCTGTACACTCCCATTTGGGTACTGCACACTCCCACTGAGTCTGCACACTTTCTACGAGGTTCTGCACAGTCCCACTGGGGTCCTGCACACTAGCACTGGGGTCCTGCAGACTTTGTATGACGTCCTGCGCATTTCCATTTGGGTCCTGCACACTCCCACTGGGGTCCTGCACACTTTCCTCCACGACGTTCTGCACACTCCCACTGAGGTCCTGCACTTTTTCTATGACGTTCTGCACACTTCCATTTGGGTCCTGCACACTCCCACTGAGTCTGCACACTTTTTGCGACGTTCTGCACACTCCCACTGAGGTCCTGCACACTAGCACTGGGGTCCTGCAGACTTTGTATGACGTCCTGCGCATTTCCATTTGGGTCCTGCACACTCCCACTGGGGTCCTGCACACTTTCCTCCACGACGTTCTGCACACTCCCACTGAGGTCCTGCACTTTTTCTATGACGTTCTGCACACTTCCATTTGGGTCCTGCACACTAGCACTGGGGTCCGGCAGACTTCGTATGACTTCCTGCACACTCCCGTTTAGACCCTGCACACTCCCACTGGGGTTCTACACACTTTCTATGACTTAATGCACACTTCCACTGCGGTCCTGCACGCTTTTATGACGTCCTGTACACTCCCATTTGGGTCCTGCACACTCTCACTGAGTCTGCACAATTTCTATGACCTCCTGCACACTCCCACTGGGGTCCTGTACACACTTTTTATGACGTCCTGCACACTTCCACTGGGGTCCTGCACACTTTCAATGACGTCCTGCACACTCCAACCGGGGTCCCGTAGACTTTCTATGACGTGCTGTACACTCCCATTTGGGTCCTGCACACTCCCACTGGGGTCCTGCACACTTTCTATGGCGTCCTGTACACTCTCATTTGGGTCCTGCACACTCCTAGTGGGGTCCTGCACACTTTCTATGAAATCCTGCACACTTCCACCTGAGTCCCGCACACTTTCTATGACGTCCTGTACACTCCCATTTGGGTCCTGCACACTCACACGGGGTCCTGCACACTTTGTCTGACGTTCAGCACACTTCCTTCTGGGTCCTGCACGCTTTCTATGACGTCCTGTACACTCCCATTCGGGTCCTGCACACTCACACGGGGTCCTGCACACTTTGTCTGACGTTCAGCACACTTCCTTCTAGGTCCTGCACACTCCTACTGAAATCCTGCACACTTTCTATGACGTCCTTCACACTTCCACTGGGGTCCTGCACACTTTCAATGACGTCCTGCACACTTCCACTGGGGTCCTGCACACTTTTTATGACTTCCTGCACACTCCCGTTCAGATCCTGCACACTCCCACTGGGGTCCTACACACTTTCTATGACTTCCTGCACACTTCCACTGGGGTCCTGCACACTTTTATGACGTCCTGCACACTTCCACTGGGTTCCTGCACACTTTCACTGAGTCTGCACACTTTCTATGACCTCCTGCACACTCTCACTGGGGTCCTGTACACTTTTATGACGTCCTGCACACTTCCACTGGGGTCCTGCACACTTTCAATGACGTCCTGCACACTCCAACCGAAGTCCCGTAGACTTTCTATGACGTGCTGTACACTCCCATTTGGGTCCTGCACACTCCCACTGGGGTCCTGCACACTTTCTATGGCGTTCTGTACACTTCCATTTGGGTCCTGCACACTCCTAGTGGAGTCCTGCACACTTTCTATGAAATCCTGCACACTTCCACCTGGGTCCCGCACACTTTCTATGACTTCCTGCACACTCCCGTTCAGATCCTGCACACTCCCACTGGGGTCCTACACACTTTCTATGACTTCCTGCACACTTCCACTGGGGTCCTGCACGCTTTCTATGACGTCCTGTACACTCCCATTTGGGTACTGCACACTCCCACTGAGTCTGCACACTTTCTACGAGGTTCTGCACAGTCCCACTGGGGTCCTGCACACTAGCACTGGGGTCCTGCAGACTTTGTATGACGTCCTGCGCATTTCCATTTGGGTCCTGCACACTCCCACTGGGGTCCTGCACACTTTCCTCCACGACGTTCTGCACACTCCCACTGAGGTCCTGCACTTTTTCTATGACGTTCTGCACACTTCCATTTGGGTCCTGCACACTAGCACTGGGGTCCGGCAGACTTCGTATGACTTTCTGCACACTCCCGTTCAGATCCTGCACACTCCCACTGGGGTCCTACACACTTTCTATGACTTCCTGCACACTTCCACTGGGGTCCTGCACGCTTTTTATGACGTCCTGTACACTCCCATTGGGGTCCTGCTTACTCCCACTGAGTCTGCACACTTTCTATGACCTCCTGCACACTCCCACTGGGGTCCTGAACACTTTTTATGACGTCCTGCACACTTCCACTGGGGTCCTGCACACTTTCAATGACGTCCTGCACACTCCAACTGGGGTTCCGTAGACTTTCTATGACGTGCTGTACACTTCCATTTGGGTCCTGCACACTCCCACTGGGGTCCTGCACATTTTCTATGACGTCCTGTACACTCCCATTTGGGTCCTGCACACTCCCAGTGGGGTCCTGCACACTTTCTATGACCTCCTGCACACTCCCACTGGGGTCCTGCACACTTTTATGACGTCCTGCACACTTCCACTGGGGTCCTGCACACTTTCAATGACGTCCTGCACACTCCAACTGGGGTCCTGCAGACTTTCTATGACGTCCTGTACACTCCCATTTGGGTCCTGCACACTCCCAGTGGGGTACGTCGCACTTTCTATGACCTCCTGCACACTACCACTGGTGTCCTGCACACTTTTTATGACGTTCTGCACACTTCCACTGGGGTCCTGCACACTTTCAATGACGTCCTGCACACTCCAACTGGGGTCCCGTAGACTTTCTATGACGTGCTGTACACTCCCATTTGGGTCCTGCACACTCCCACTGGGGTCCTGCACATTTTCTATGACGTCCTGCACACTTCCACTGGGGTCCTGCATGCTTTCTATGACGTCCTGTACGCTCCCATTCGGGTCCTGCACACTCACACGGGGTCCTGCACACTTTGTCTGACGTTCAGCACACTTCCTTCTGGGTCCTGCACGCTTTCTATGACGTCCTGTACACTCCCATTCGGGTCCTGCACACTCACACGGGGTCCTGCACACTTTGTCTGACGTTCAGCACACTTCCTTCTGGGTCCTGCACACTCCTACTGAAATCCTGCACACTTTCTATGACGTCCTTCACACTTCCACTGGGGTCCTGCACACTTTCAATGACGTCCTGCACACTTCCACTGGGGTCCTGCACACTTTTTATGACTTCCTGCACACTCCCGTTCAGATCCTGCACACTCCCACTGGGGTCCTACACACTTTCTATGACTTCCTGCACACTTCCACTGGGGTCCTGCACACTTTTTATGACGTCCTGCACACTTCCACTGGGTTCCTGCACACTTTCACTGAGTCTGCACACTTTCTATGACCTCCTGCACACTCTCACTGGGGTCCTGTACACTTTTTATGACGTCCTGCACACTTCCACTTGGGTCCTGCACACTTTCAATGACGTCCTGCACACTCCAACCGGGGTCCCGTAGACTTTCTATGACGTGCTGTACACTCCCATTTGGGTCCTGCACACTCCCACTGGGGTCCTGCACACTTTCTATGGCGTCCTGTACACTTCCATTTGGGTCCTGCACACTCCTAGTGGAGTCCTGCACACTTTCTATGAAATCCTGCACACTTCCACCTGGGTCCCGCACACTTTCTATGACTTCCTGCACACTCCCGTTCAGATCCTGCACACTCCCACTGGGGTCCTACACACTTTCTATGACTTCCTGCACACGTCCACTGGGGTCCTGCACGCTTTTTATGACGTCCTGTACACTCCCATTTGGGTACTGCACACTCCCACTGAGTCTGCACACTTTCTACGAGGTTCTGCACAGTCCCACTGGGGTCCTGCACACTAGCACTGGGGTCCTGCAGACTTTGTATGACGTCCTGCGCATTTCCATTTGGGTCCTGCACACTCCCACTGGGGTCCTGCACACTTTCCTCCACGACGTTCTGCACACTCCCACTGAGGTCCTGCACTTTTTCTATGACGTTCTGCACACTTCCATTTGGGTCCTGCACACTAGCACTGGGGTCCGGCAGACTTCGTATGACTTTCTGCACACTCCCGTTCAGATCCTGCACACTCCCACTGGGGTCCTACACACTTTCTATGACTTCCTGCACACTTCCACTGGGGTCCTGCACGCTTTTTATGACGTCCTGTACACTCCCATTGGGGTCCTGCTTACTCCCACTGAGTCTGCACACTTTCTATGACCTCCTGCACACTCCCACTGGGGTCCTGAACACTTTTTATGACGTCCTGCACACTTCCACTGGGGTCCTGCACACTTTCAATGACGTCCTGCACACTCCAACTGGGGTTCCGTAGACTTTCTATGACGTGCTGTACACTCCCATTTGGGTCCTGCACACTCCCACTGGGGTCCTGCACATTTTCTATGACGTCCTGTACACTCCCATTTGGGTCCTGCACACTCCCAGTGGGGTCCTGCACACTTTCTATGACCTCCTGCACACTCCCACTGGGGTCCTGCACACTTTTTATGACGTCCTGCACACTTCCACTGGGGTCCTGCACACTTTCAATGACGTCCTGCACACTCCAACTGGGGTCCCGTAGACTTTCTATGACGTCCTGTACACTCCCATTTGGGTCCTGCACACTCCCAGTGGGGTACGTCGCACTTTCTATGACCTCCTGCACACTACCACTGGTGTCCTGCACACTTTTTATGACGTTCTGCACACTTCCACTGGGGTCCTGCACACTTTCAATGACGTCCTGCACACTCCAACTGGGGTCCCGTAGACTTTCTATGACGTGCTGTACACTCCCATTTGGGTCCTGCACACTCCCACTGGGGTCCTGCACATTTTCTATGACGTCCTGCACACTTCCACTGGGGTCCTGCACGCTTTCTATGACGTCCTGTACGCTCCCATTCGGGTCCTGCACACTCACACGGGGTCCTGCACACTTTGTCTGACGTTCAGCACACTTCCTTCTGGGTCCTGCACGCTTTCTATGACGTCCTGTACACTCCCATTCGGGTCCTGCACACTCACACGGGGTCCTGCACACTTTGTCTGACGTTCAGCACACTTCCTTCTGGGTCCTGCACACTCCTACTGAAATCCTGCACACTTTCTATGACGTCCTTCACACTTCCACTGGGGTCCTGCACACTTTCAATGACGTCCTGCACACTTCCACTGGGGTCCTGCACACTTTTTATGACTCCCTGCACACTCCCGTTCAGATCCTGCACACTCCCACTGGGGTCCTACACACTTTCTATGACTTCCTGCACACTTCCACTGGGGTCCTGCACACTTTTTATGACGTCCTGCACACTTCCACTGGGTTCCTGCACACTTTCACTGAGTCTGCACACTTTCTATGACGTCCTGCACACTTCCACTGGGGTCCTGCACACTTTCAATGACATCCTGCACACTTCCACTGGGGTCCTGCACACTTTCAATCACGTCCTGCACACTCCAACCGGGGTCCCGTAGACTTTCTATGACGTGCTGTACACTCCCATTTGGGTCCTGCACACTCCCACTGGGGTCCTGCACACTTTCTATGGCGTCCTGTACACTTCCATTTGGGTCCTGCACACTCCTAGTGGGGTCCTGCACACTTTCTATGAAATCCTGCACACTTCCACCTGGGTCCCGCACACTTTCTATGACTTCCTGCTCACTCCCGTTCAGATCCTGCACACTCCCACTGGGGTCCTACACACTTTCTATGACTTCCTGCACACGTCCACTGGGGTCCTGCACGCTTTTTATGACGTCCTGTACACTCCCATTTGGGTACTGCACACTCCCACTGAGTCTGCACACTTTCTACGAGGTTCTGCACAGTCCCACTGGGGTCCTGCACACTAGCACTGGGGTCCTGCAGACTTTGTATGACGTCCTGCGCATTTCCATTTGGGTCCTGCACACTCCCACTGGGGTCCTGCACACTTTCCTCCACGACGTTCTGCACACTCCCACTGAGGTCCTGCACTTTTTCTATGACGTTCTGCACACTTCCATTTGGGTCCTGCACACTAGCACTGGGGTCCTGCAGACTTTGTATGACGTCCTGCGCATTTCCATTTGGGTCCTGCACACTCCCACTGGGGTCCTGCACACTTTCCTTCACGACGTTCTGCACACTCCCACTGAGGTCCTGCACACTTTCTATGACGTTCTGCACACTTCCATTTGGGTCCTGCACACTAGCACTGGGGTCCGGCACACTTCGTATGACTTTCTGCACACTCCCGTTCAGATCCTGCACACTCCCACTGGGGTCCTGCACACTTTCTATGACTTCCTGCACACTTCCACTGGGGTCCTGCACACTTTCTATGACGTCCTGTACACTCCCATTGGGGTCCTGCACACTCCCACTGAGTCCTGCACACTTTCTATGACCTCCTGCACACTTCCACTGGGGTCCTGCACACTTTCAATGACGTCCTGCACACTTCCACTGGGGTCCTGCACACTTTCAATCACGTCCTGCACACTCCAACCGGGGTTCCGTAGACTTTCTATGACGTTCTGTACACTCCCATTTGGGTCCTGCACACTCCCACTGGAGTCCTGCACACTTCATATGGCGTCCTGTACACTCCCATTTGGGTCCTGCACACTCCCAGTGGGGTCCTACGCACTTTCTATGACTTCCTGCACACTTCCACTGGGGTCCTGCACGCTTTTTATGACGTCCTGCACACTCCAACTGGGGTCCCGTAGACTTTCTATGACGTCCTGTACACTCCCATTTGGGTCCTGCACACTCCCAGTGGGGTCCTACGCACTTTCTATGACTTCCTGCACACTTCCACTGGGGTCCTGCACGCTTTTTATGACGTCCTGCACACTTCCACTGGGGTCCTGCACACTTTCAATGACGTCCTGCACACTCCAACTGGGGCCCCGTAGACTTTCTATGACGTGCTGTACACTCCCATTTGGGTCCTGCACACTCCCACTGGGGTCCTGCACATTTTCTATGACGTCCTGCACACTTCCACTGGGGTCCTGCACGCTTTCTATGACGTCCTGTACGCTCCCATTCGGGTCCTGCACACTCACACGGGGTCCTGCACACTTTGTCTGACGTTCAGCACACTTCCTTCTGGGTCCTGCACACTCCTACTGGAATCCTGCACACTTTCTATGACGTCCTGCACACTTTCACTGGGGTCTTGCACACTATCTATGACGTCCTGTACACTTCCACTGGTGTCCTGCACACTTTCTATGACGTCCTGTACACTCCCATTTGGGTCCTGCACACTCCCAGTGGGGTCCTACGCACTTTCTATGACTTCCTGCACACTTCCACTGGGGTCCTGCACGCTTTTTATGACGTCCTGTACACTCCCATTTGGGTCCTGCACACTCCCACTGAGTCTGCACACTTTCTATGACCTCCTGCACACTCCCACTGGGGTCCTGCAGACTTTTTATGACGTCCTGCACACTTCCACTGGGGTCCTGCACACTTTCAATCACGTCCTGCACACTCCAACCGGGGTTCCGTAGACTTTCTATGACGTTCTGTACACTCCCATTTGGGTCCTGCACACTCCCACTGGGGTCCTGCACACTTTATATGGCGTCCTGTACACTCCCATTTGGGTCCTGCACACTCCTAGTGGGGTCCTGCACACTTTCTATGAAATTCTGCACACTTCCACCTGGGTCCCGCACACTTTCTATGACGTCCTGTACACTCCCATTTGGGTCCTGCACACTCCCAGTGGGGTCCTGCACACTTTCTGTGACCTCCTGCACACTTCCACTGAGGTCCTGCACGCTTTCTATGACGTCCTGTACACTCCCATTCGGGTCCTGCACACTCACACGGGGTCCTGCACACTTTGTCTGACGTTCAGCACACTTCCTTCTGGGTCCTGCACACTCCTACTGGAATCCTGCACACTTTCTATGACGTCCTGTACACTTCCACTGGGGTCCTGCACACTTTCTATGACGTCCTGCATACTTCCACTGGGGTCCTGCACACTTACTATGACGTCCTGCATTCTCCCACCGGGGTCCCGCACACTTTATATGGCGTCCTGTAAACTTCCATTCGGGTATTGCACACTTTCTATGACGTCCTGCACACTTCCACTGCGGTCTTGCACACTTTCTATGACGTCCTGCACACTCCCACCGGGGTCCCGCATACTTTCCATGACGTCCTGTACACTTCAATTTGGGTGCTGCACACTCCCACTGGGGTCCTGCACACTTCCACTGGGGTCCTGCACACTTTCTATGACGTCCTGCACACTCCCACCGGGGTCCCATAGACTTTCTATGGCGTCCTGTACACTCCCGTTTGGGTCCTGAACACTCCCACTGGGGTCCTGCACACTTTCTATAAAGTCCTTCACACTCCCACTGGGGTCCTGCACACTTTCCATGACGTCCTGTACACTTCAATTTGGGTGCTGCACACTCCCACTGGGGTTCTGCACACTTCCACTGGGGTCCTGCACACTTTCTATGACGTCCTGCACACTCCCACCGGGGTCCCGCACACTTTTTATGACGTCCTGTACACTCCCATTTGGGTGCTGCACACTCCCACTGGGGTCCTGCACACTTTTTATTACGTCCTGCACACTTCCACCGGGGTCCCGCACACTTTCCATGACGTCCTGTACACTTCAATTTGGGTGCTGCACACTCCCACTGGGGTCCTGCACACTTCCACTGGGGTCCTGCACACTTTCTATGACGTCCTGCACACTCCCACCGGGGTCCTGACACTTTCTATGACGTCCTGCACACTCCACCGGGTCCACGCACTTTCTATGACGTCCTGTACCTCCTATTTGGGTCCTGAACACTCCCACTGGGGTCCTGCACACTTTCTATAAAGTCCTTCACACTCCCACTGGGGTCCCGCCCACTTTTTATGACGTCCTGTACACTCCCATTTGGGTGCTGCACACTCCCACTGGGGTCCTGCACACTTTTTATTACGTCCTGCACACTTCCACTGGGGTCTTGCACACTTTCTATGACGTCCTGCACACTCACACGGGGTCCTGCACACTTTGTCTGACGTTCAGCACACTTCCTTCTGGGTCCTGCACACTCCTACTGGAATTCTACACACTTTCTATGACGTCCTGCACACTTCCACTGGGGTCTTGCACACTATCTATGACGTCCTGCACACTCCCACTGGGGTCCTTCACATTTTCTATGACGTCCTGTACACTCCCGTTTGGGTCCTGCACACTCACAGTGGGGTCCTACACACTTTCTATGACTTCCTGCACACTTCCACTGGGGTCCTGCACGCTTTTTATGACGTCCTGTACACTCCCATTGGGGTCCTGCTTACTCCCACTTAGTCTGCACACTTTCTATGACCTCCTGCACACTCCCACTGGGGTCCTGAACACTTTTTATGACGTCCTGCACACTCCCAGTGGGGTCCTGCACACTATCTATGACGTCCTGCACACTCCCACTGGGGTCCTTCACATTTTCTATGACGTCCTGTACACTCCCGTTTGGGTCCTGCACACTCACAGTGGGGTCCTGCACACTTTCTATGACCTCCTGCACACTTCCACTGGGGTCCTGCACGCTTTCTATGACGTCCTGTACACTCGCACTGGGGTCCTGCACACTCCCTCTGGGGTCCTGCTCATATCTATGACGTCCTGCACACTTCCTTCTGGGTCCTGCACACTTCCACCTGGGTCCCGCACACTTTCTATGACGTCCTGTACACTTCCACTGGGGTCCTGCACACTTTCAATGACGTCCTGCACACTCCAACTGGGGCCCCGTAGACTTTCTATGACGTGCTGTACACTCCCATTTGGGTCCTGCACACTCCCACTGGGGTCCTGCACACTATCTATGACGTCCTGTACACTTCCACTGGTGTCCTGCACACTTTCTATGACGTCCTGTACACTCCCATTCGGGTCCTGCACACTCACACGGGGTCCTGCACACTTTGTCTGACGTTCAGCACACTTTCTATGACGTCCTGCACACTCCCACCGGGGTCCCGCACACTTTTTATGACGTCCTGTACACTCCCACTGGGGTCTTGCACACTATCTATGACGTCCTGCACACTCCCACTGGAGTCCTGCACACTTCATATGGCGTCCTGTACACTCCCATTTGGGTCCTGCCCACTGCCAGTGGGGTCCTCCACACTTTCTACGACGTCCTGCACACTCCCACTACGGTCCTGCACACTTTCTATGACGTCCTGTACACTCCCATTTGGGTCCTGCACACTTTCTACGACGTTCTGTACACTCCCACTGAGTTCCTGCACATTTTCTACGACGTTCTGTACACTACCACTGAGTTCCTGCACATTTTCAATGACGTCCTGCACACTCCCATTTGGGTCCTGCACACTCCCACTGGGGTCCTGCACACTTTCTATAAAGGGTCCTGCACACTCCCAATGGGGTCCTGCACACTTTTTATTACGTCCTGCACACTTCCACTGGGGTCTTGCACACTTTCTATGACGTCCTGCACACTCACACGGGGTCCTGCACACTTTGTCTGACGTTCAGCACACTTCCTTCTGGGTCCTGCACACTCCTACTGGAATTCTACACACTTTCTATGACGTCCTGCACACTTCCACTGGGGTCTTGCACACTATCTATGACGTCCTGCACACTCCCACTGGGGTCCTTCACATTTTCTATGACGTCCTGTACACTCCCGTTTGGGTCCTGCACACTCACAGTGGGGTCCTACACACTTTCTATGACTTCCTGCACACTTCCACTGGGGTCCTGCACGCTTTCTATGACGTCCTGCACACTTCCACTGGGGTCCTGCACACTTTCAATGACGTCCTGCACACTCCAACTGGGGATCTGCACACTTTCTATGACGTCCTGCACAGTCCCACTGGGGTCCTGCACACTTTATATGACGTCCTGTACACTCCCGTTTGGGTCCTGCACACTCACAGTGGGGTCCTGCACACTTTCTATGACCTCCTGCACACTTCCACTGGGGTCCTGCACGCTTTCTATGACGTCCTGTACACTCCCATTCGGGTCCTGCACACTCACACGGGGTCCTGCACACTTTGTCTGACGTTCAGCACACTTCCTTCTGGGACACTCCCACTGGGGTCCTGCACGAAATCTATGACGTCCTGCACACTTCCACTGGGGTCCTGGACATTTTCTATGACGTCCTGCACACTTCCACTGGGGTCCTGCACACTTTCTATGACGTCCTGCACACTTCCTCTGGGGTCCTGCGCACCTTCTATGACGTCCTGCACACTTCCACTGGGGTCTGCGCACTTTCTATGACGTCCTGCACACTCCCATTGGGGTCCTGCGCACTTTCTATGACGTCCTGCACACTCCCACTGGGGTCCAGCACACTCCCACTGGAGTCCTGCACACTTCCACTGGGGTCCGGCACACTCCCACTGTGTTCCTGTACACTTTCTACGACGTCCTGCACACTCCCATTTGGGTCCTGCACACCCCCACTGGGGTCCTGCACACTTTCTATGACGTCCTGCACACTCCCATTTGGGTCCTGCACGATTCCTATGACGTCCTGCACACTCCCATGTGGGTCCCGCACACTGCCACTGGGGTCCTGCACACTTCCACTGGGATCCTTCACACTTTCTATGACGTCCTGCACACTCCCACTGGGGTCCTGCACACTTTCTATGACGTCCTGCACACTCCCATTTGGGTCCTGCACACTCCCACTGGGGTCCTGCACACTTTTTATGACGTCCTGCACACTCCACCGGAGGTCCTGCACTTTTTCTATGACGTCCTGTACACTTCAATTTGGGTCCTGCACACTAGCACTGGGGTCCGGCAGACTTCGTATGACTTTCTGCACACTCCCGTTCAGATCCTGCACACTCCCACTGGGGTCCTGCACACTTTCTATGACGTCCTGCACACTTCCACTGGGGTCCTGCAGACTTTCTATGACGTCCTGTACACTCCCGTTTGGGTCCTGAACACTCCCACTGAGTCCTGCACACTTTCTATGACCTCCTGCACACTCCCACTAGGGTCCTGCACACTTTCTATGACGTCCTGCACACTTCCACTGGGGTCCTGCACACTTTCTATGACGTCCTGAACACTCCCACTGGGGTCGTGCACACTTTCTATGACGTCCTGTACACTTCCATTTGGGTCCTGCACACTCCCACTGGTGTCCTGAACACTTTCAATGACGTCCTGCACCTCCAACCGGGGTTCCGTAGACTTTCTATGACGTCCTGTACACTCCCGTTTGGGTCCTGCACACTCCCACTGGGGTCCTGCACACTTTCTATGACGTCCTGCACACTCCCACTGGGGTCCTGCACACTTTCCATGACGTCCTGTACACTTCCATTTGGGTGCTGCACACTCCCACTGGGGTTCTGCACACTTCCACTGGGGTCCTGCACACTTTCTATGACGTCCTGCACACTCCCACCGGGGTCCCGCACACTTTTTATGACGTCCTGTACACTCCCATTTGGGTGCTGTACACTTCCACTGGGGTCCTGCACACTTTCTATGACGTCATGCATACTTCCACTGGGGTCACACACTTCCCATGACGTCATGTACACTTCAATTTGGGTGCTGCACACTCCCACTGGGGTCCTGCACACTTCCACTGGGGTCCTGCACACTTTCTATGACGTCCTGCACACTCCCACTGGGGTCCTGCACACTTTCTATGACGTCTTGCACACTCCCACTGGGGTGCTGCACACTCCCACTGGTGTCCTGCACACTTTCTGTTACGGCTTGACCACTCCCACTGGGGTCCTGCACACTTTCTATGACGTCCTGCACACTTCCACTGGGGTCCTGCACACTTTCTATGACGTCCTGCACACTCCCACTGGGGCCTTGCACACTTTCTATGACGTCCTGTACACTCCTATTCGGGTCCGGCACACTCCCAGTGGGGTCCTGCACACTTTCAATGACGTCCTGCACACTCCAACCGGGGTTCCGTAGACTATCTATGGCGTCCTGTACACTCCCGTTTGGGTCCTGAACACTCCCACTGGGGTCCTGCACACTTTCTGTAAAGTCCTTCACACTCCCACCGGGGTCCCGCCCACTTTTTATGACGTCCTGTACACTCCCATTTGGGTGCTGCACACTCCCACTGGGGTCCTGCACACTTTTTATTACGTCCTGCACACTTCCACTGGGGTCTTGCACACTTTCTATGACGTCCTGCACACTCTCACCGGGGTCCCGCACACTTTCTATGGCGTCCTGTACACTCCCGTTTGGGTCCTGAACACTCCCACGGGGGTCATGCACACTTTCTATAACGTCCTGTACACTCCCATTTGGGTCCTGCACACTCCCAGTGGGGTCCTACACACTTTCTATGACCTCCTGCACACTTCCACTGGGGTCCTGCACGCTTTCTATGACGTCCTGTACACTCCCATTCGGGTCCTGCACACTCACACGGGGTCCTGCACACTTTGTCTGACGTTCAGCACACTTCCTTCTGGGTCCTGCACACTCCTACTGGAATCCTGCACACTTTCTATGACGTCCTGTACACTTCCACTGGGGTCCTGCACACTTTCTATGACGTCCTGCATACTTCCACTGGGGTCCTGCACACTTACTATGACGTCCTGCATTCTCCCACCGGGGTCCCGCACACTTTATATGGCGTCCTGTAAACTTCCATTCGGGTATTGCACACTTTCTATGACGTCCTGCACACTTCCACTGCGGTCTTGCACACTTTCTATGACGTCCTGCACACTCCCACCGGGGTCCCACATACTTTCCCATGACGTCCTGTACACTTAAATTTGGGTGCTGCACACTCCCACTGGGGTCCTGCACACTTCCACTGGGGTCCTGCACACTTTCTATGACGTCCTGCACACTCCCACCGGGGTCCCATAGACTTTCTATGGCGTCCTGTACACTCCCGTTTGGGTCCTGAACACTCCCACTGGGGTCCTGCACACTTTCTATAAAGTCCTTCACACTCCCACTGGGGTCCTGCACACTTTCCATGACGTCCTGTACACTTCAATTTGGGTGCTGCACACTCCCACTGGGGTTCTGCACACTTCCACTGGGGTCCTGCACACTTTCTATGACGTCCTGCACACTCCCACCGGGGTCCCGCACACTTTTTATGACGTCCTGTACACTCCCATTTGGGTGCTGCACACTCCCACTGGGGTCCTGCACACTTTTTATTACGTCCTGCACACTTCCACCGGGGTCCCGCACACTTTCCATGACGTCCTGTACACTTCAATTTGGGTGCTGCACACTCCCACTGGGGTCCTGCACACTCCCACTGGGGTCCTGCACACTTTCTATGACGTCCTGCACACTTCCACTGGGGCCCTGACACTTTCTATGACGTCCTGCACACTCCCACCGGGGTCCCGCACACTTTCTATGACGTCCTGTACACTCCTATTTGGGTCCTGCACACTCCCACTGGGGTCCTGCACACTTTCTATGACGTCCTGCACACTCCCACCGGGGTCCCGCACACTTTTTATGACGTCCTGTACACTCCCATTTGGGTGCTGCACACTCCCACTGGGGTCCTGCACACTTTCTATAAAGTCCTTCACACTCCCACTGGGGTCCTGCACACTTTCTATGACGTCCTGTACACTCCCATTTGGGTCCTGCACACTCCCACTGAGTCTGCACACTTTCTATGACCTCCTGCACACTACGCTCCCATTTCTATGGTCCTGCACACTCACACGGGGTCCTGCACACTTTGTCTGACGTTCAGCACACTTCCTTCTGGGTCCTGCACACTCCTACTGGAATCCTGCACACTTTCTATGACGTCCTGCACACTTTCACTGGGGTCTTGCACACTATCTATGACGTCCTGTACACTTCCACTGGTGTCCTGCACACTTTCTATGACGTCCTGTACACTCCCATTTGGGTCCTGCACACTCCCAGTGGGGTCCTACGCACTTTCTATGACTTCCTGCACACTTCCACTGGGGTCCTGCACGCTTTTTATGACGTCCTGTACACTCCCATTTGGGTCCTGCACACTCCCACTGAGTCTGCACACTTTCTATGACCTCCTGCACACTCCCACTGGGGTCCTGCAGACTTTTTATGACGTCCTGCACACTTCCACTGGGGTCCTGCACACTTTCAATCACGTCCTGCACACTCCAACCGGGGTTCCGTAGACTTTCTATGACGTTCTGTACAGTCCCACTGTGGTCCTGCACACTTTATATGGCGTCCTGTACACTCCCATTTGGGTCCTGCACACTCCCAGTGGGGTCCTGCACACTTTCTGTGACCTCCTGCACACTTCCACTGAGGTCCTGCACGCTTTCTATGACGTCCTGTACACTCCCATTCGGGTCCTGCACACTCACACGGGGTCCTGCACACTTTGTCTGACGTTCAGCACACTTCCTTCTGGGTCCTGCACACTCCTACTGGAATCCTGCACACTTTCTATGACGTCCTGTACACTTCCACGGGGGTCCTGACACTTTCTATGACGTCCTGCACACTCCCACCGGGGTCCCGCACACTTTCTATGACGTCCTGAACACTCCTATTTGGGTCCTGCACACTCCCAGTGGGGTCCTGCACACTTTCAATGACGTCCTGCACACTCCAACCGGGGTTCCGTAGACTTTCTATGGCGTCCTGTACACTCCCGTTTGGGTCCTGAACACTCCCACTGGGGTCCTGCACACTTTCTGTAAAGTCCTTCACACTCCCACCGGGGTCCCGCCCACTTTTTATGACGTCCTGTACACTCCCATTTGGGTGCTGCACACTCCCACTGGGGTCCTGCACACTTTTTATTACGTCCTGCACACTTCCACTGGGGTCTTGCACACTTTCTATGACGTCCTGCACACTCTCACCGGGGTACCGCACACTTTCTATGGCGTCCTGTACACTCCCGTTTGGGTCCTGAACACTCCCACGGGGGTCATGCACACTTTCTATAACGTCCTGTACACTCCCATTTGGGTCCTGCACACTCCCAGTGGGGTCCTACACACTTTCTATGACCTCCTGCACACTTCCACTGGGGTCCTGCACGCTTTCTATGACGTCCTGTACACTCCCATTCGGGTCCTGCACACTCACACGGGGTCCTGCACACTTTGTCTGACGTTCAGCACACTTCCTTCTGGGTCCTGCACACTCCTACTGGAATCCTGCACGTTTTTTATGACGTCCTGCACACTTCCACTGGGGTCCTGCACACTTTCAATGACGTCCTGCACACTTCCACTGGGGTCCTGCACACTTTCAATCACGTCCTGCACACTCCAACCGGGGTCCTGCACACTTTATATGGCGTCCTGCACACTTCCACTGGGGTCCTGCACACTTTCTATGACGTCCTGCACACTTCCACTGCGGTCTTGCACACTTTCTATGACGTCCTGCACACTCCCACCGGGGTCCCGCACACTTTCTATGACGTCCTGTACACTACAATTTGGGTGCTGCACACTTTCTATGACGTCCTGCACACTTCCACTGGGGTCCTGCACACTTTCTATGACGTCCTGCACACTCCCACCGGGGTCCCGTAGACTTTCTATGACGTCCTGTACACTCCCGTTTGGGTCCTGCACACTCCCACTGGGGTCCTGCACACTTTCTATAAAGTCCTGCACACTCCCACTGGGGTCCTGCACACTTTCCATGACGTCCTGTACACTTCAATTTGGGTCCTGCACACTCCCACTGACGTTCTGCACACTTCCACTGGGGTCCTGCACACTTTCTATGACGTCCTGCACACTCCCACCGGGGTCCCTGCACACTTTCTATGACGTCCTGCACACTCCCACTGGAGTCCTGTACACTCCCACTGGGGTCCTGCACACTTTCTATGACGTCCTGCTCACTCCCATTTGGGTCCTGCACACTTTCTATGACGTCCTGCACACTCCCATTCGGGTCCTGCACACTCCCACTGGGGTCCTGCACACTTTCTATGACGTCCTGTACACGCCCATTTGGGTCCTGCACACTCCCACTGGGGTCCTGCACACTTTCTATGACGTCCTGCTCACTCCCATTTCAGTCCTGCACACTTTCTATGACGTCCTGCACACTCCCACTGGGGTCCTGCACACTTTCTGTGATGTTCTGCACACTCCCATTTGGATCCTGCACACTCCCTCTGGGGTCCTGCACACTTTCTCTGACGTTCTGCACACCTTCACTGGGGTCCTGCACACTTTCTATGACGTCTTGCTCACTCCCATTTGGGTCCTGCACACTCCCACTGGGGTCCTGCACACTTTCTATAGACGTCCTGCACACTCCCATTTGGGTTCCGCACACTTTCTATGACGTCCTGCACACTTCCACTGGGGTCCTGCATGCTTTCTATGACGTCCTGTACGCTCCCATGGGGTCCTGCACACTCACACGAGGTCCCGCACACTTTGTCTGACGTTCAGCACACTTCCTTCTGGGTCCTGCACACTCCTACTGGAATCCTGCACACTTTCTATGACGTCCTGCACACTTTCACTGGGGTCTTGCACACTATCTATGACGTCCTGTACACTTCCACTGGTGTCCTGCACACTTTCTATGACGTCCTGTACACTCCCATTTGGGTCCTGCACACTCCCAGTGGGGTCCTACGCACTTTCTATGACTTCCTGCACACTTCCACTGGGGTCCTGCACGCTTTTTATGACGTCCTGTACACTCCCATTTGGGTACTGCACACTCCCACTGAGTCTGCACACTTTCTATGACCTCCTGCACATCCCACTGGGGTCCTGCAGACTTTTTATGACGTCCTGCACACTTCCACTGGGGTCCTGCACACTTTCAATCACGTCCTGCACACTCCAACCGGGGTTCCGTAGACTTTCTATGACGTTCTGTACCTCCCATTTGGGTCCTGCACACTCCACTGTGGTCCTGCACACTTTATATGGCGTCCTGTACACTCCCATTTGGGTCCTGCACACTCCTAGTGGGGTCCTGCACACTTTCTATGAAATTCTGCACACTTCCACCTGGGTCCCGCACACTTTCTATGACGTACTGTACACTCCCATTTGGGTCCTGCACACTCCCAGTGGGGTCCTGCACACTTTCTGTGACCTCCTGCACACTTCCACTGCGGTCTTGCACACTTTCTATGACGTCCTGCACACTCCCACCGGGGTCCCGCATACTTTCCATGACGTCCTGTACACTTCAATTTGGGTGCTGCACACTCCCACTGGGGTCCTGCACACTTCCACTGGAGTCCTGCACACTTTCTATGACGTCCTGCACACTCCCACCGGGGTCCCATAGACTTTCTATGGCGTCCTGTACACTCCCGTTTGGGTCCTGAACACTCCCACTGGGGTCCTGCACACTTTCTTTAAAGTCCTTCACACTCCCAGTGGGGTCCTGCACACTTTCTATGACGTCCTGCATACTTCCACTGGGGTCCTGCACACTTACTATGACGTCCTGCATTCTCCCACCGGGGTCCCGCACACTTTATATGGCGTCCTGTAAACTTCCATTCGGGTATTGCACACTTTCTATGACGTCCTGCACACTTCCACTGCGGTCTTGCACACTTTCTATGACGTCCTGCACACTTCCACCGGGGTCCCGCACACTTTCCATGACGTCCTGTACACTTCAATTTGGGTGCTGCACACTCCCACTGGGGTCCTGCACACTTCCACTGGGGTCCTGCACACTTTCTATGACGTCCTGCACACTCCCACCGGGGTCCCATAGACTTTCTATGGCGTCCTGTACACTCCCGTTTGGGTCCTGAACACTCCCACTGGGGTCCTGCACACTTTCTATAAAGTCCTTCACACTCCCACTGGGGTCCTGCACACTTTCTATGACGTCCTGCACACTTCCACTGGGGTCCTGACACTTTCTATGACGTCCTGCACACTCCCACCGGGGTCCCGCACACTTTCTATGACGTCCTGTACACTCCTATTTGGGTCCTGCACACTCCCAGTGGGGTCCTGCACACTTTCAATGACGTCCTGCACACTCCAACCGGGGTTCCGTAGACTTTCTATGGCGTCCTGTACACTCCCGTTTGGGTCCTGAACACTCCCACTGGGGTCCTGCACACTTTCTGTAAAGTCCTTCACACTCCCACCGGGGTCCCGCCCACTTTTTATGACGTCCTGTACACTCCCATTTGGGTGCTGCACACTCCCACTGGGGTCCTGCACACTTCCACTGGGGTCCTGCACGCTTTCTATGACGTCCTGTACGCTCCCATTCGGGTCCTGCACACTCACACGGGGTCCTGCACACTTTGTCTGACGTTCAGCACACTTCCTTCTGGGTCCTGCACACTCCTACTGGAATCCTGCACACTTTCTATGACGTCCTGCACACTTTCACTGGGGTCTTGCACACTATCTATGACGTCCTGTACACTTCCACTGGTGTCCTGCACACTTTCTATGACGTCCTGTACACTCCCATTTGGGTTCTGCACACTACCAGTGGGGTCCTACGCACTTTCTATGACTTCCTGCACACTTCCACTGGGGTCCTGCACGCTTTTTATGACGTCCTGTACACTCCCATTTGGGTCCTGCACACTCCCACTGAGTCTGCACACTTTCTATGACCTCCTGCACACTCCCACTGGGGTCCTGCAGACTTTTTATGACGTCCTGCACACTCCCACTGGGGTCCTGCACACTTTATATGGTGTCCTGTACACTCCCATTTGGGTCCTGCACACTCTTAGTGGGGTCCTGCACACTTTCTATGAAATTCTGCATTCTTCCACCTGGGTCCCGCACACTTTCTATGACGTCCTGTACACTCCCATTTGGGTCCTGCACACTCCCAGTGGGGTCCTGCACACTTTCTGTGACCTCCTGCACACTTCCACTGAGGTCCTGCACGCTTTCTATGACGTCCTGTACACTCCCATTCGGGTCCTGCACAGTTTCTATGACGTCCTGCACACTTTGTCTGACGTTCAGCACACTTTCTATGGGTCCTGCACACTCCTACTGGAATCCTGCACACTTTCTGTGACGTCCTGCACACTCCCGTTTGGGTCCTGCACACTTTCTATGACGTCCTGCATACTTCCACTGGGGTCCTGCACACTTACTATGACGTCCTGCATTCTCCCACCGGGGTCCCGCACACTTTATATGGCGTCCTGTAAACTTCCATTCGGGTATTGCACACTTTCTATGACGTCCTGCACACTTCCACTGCGGTCTTGCACACTTTCTATGACGTCCTGCACACTCCCACTCGGGTCCTGCAGACTTTCTCTGGCGTCCTGCACACTCGCACCGGGGTCCCGCATACTTTCTATGACGTCCTGCAGACTCCCACCGGGGTCCTGCACACTTTTTATGACGTCCTGCACACTTCCACTGGGGTCCTGCACACTTTCAATGACGTTCTGTACACTCCCACTGTGGTCCTGCACACTTTATATGGCGTCCTGTAAACTTCCATTCGGGTATTGCACACTTTCTATGACGTCCTGTACACTTCAATTTGGGTGCTGCACACTCCCACTGGGGTCCTGCACACTTCCACTGGGGTCCTGCACACTTTCTATGACGTCCTGCACACTCCCACCGGGGTCCCATAGACTTTCTGTGGCGCCCTGTACACTCCCGTTTGGCTCCTGAACCCTTCCACTGGGGTCCTGCACACTTTCTATAAAGTCCTTCACACTCCCACTGGGGTCCTGCACACTTTCCATGACGTCCTGTACACTTCAATTTGGGTGCTGCACACTCCCACTGGGGTTCTGCACACTTCCACTGGGGTCCTGCACACTTTCTATGACGTCCTGCACACTCCCACCGAGGTCCCGCACACTTTTTATGACGTCCTGTACACTCCCATTTGGGTGCTGCACACTCCCACTGGGGTCCTGCACACTTTTTATTACGTCCTGCACACTTCCACCGGGATCCCGCACACTTTCCATGACGTCCTGTACACTTCAATTTGGGTGCTGCACACTCCCACTGGGGTCCTGCACACTTCCACTGGGGTCCTGCACACTTTCAATCACGTCCTGCAACCTCCAACCGGGGTTCCGTAGACTTTCTATAACGTTCTGTACACTCCCGTTTGGGTCCTGAACACTCCCACTGGGGTCCTGCACACTTTCTATAAAGTCCTTCACACTCCCACTGGGGTCCTGCACACTTTCTATGACGTCCTGCACACTTCCACTGGGGTCCTGCACGCTTTCTATGACGTCCTGTACGCTCCCATTCGGGTCCTGCACACTCACACGGGGTCCTGCACACTTTGTCTGACGTTCAGCACACTTCCTTCTGGGTCCTGCACACTCCTACTGGAATCCTGCACACTTTCTATGACGTCCTGCACACTTTCACTGGGGTCTTGCACACTATCTATGACGTCCTGTACACTTCCACTGGTGTCCTGCACACTTTCTATGACGTCCTGTACACTCCCATTTGGGTCCTGCACACTCCCAGTGGGGTCCTACGCACTTTCTATGACTTCCTGCACACTTCCACTGGGGTCCTGCACGCTTTTTATGACGTCCTGTACACTCCCATTTGGGTCCTGCACACTCCCACTGAGTCTGCACACTTTCTATGACCTCCTGCACACTCCCACTGGGGTCCTGCAGACTTTTTATGACGTCCTGCACACTTCCACTGGGGTCCTGCACACTTTCAATCACGTCCTGCACACTCCAACCGGGGTTCCGTAGACTTTCTATAACGTTCTGTACACTCCCACTGTGGTCCTGCACACTTTATATGGCGTCCTGTACACTCCCATTTGGGTCCTGCACACTCCTAGTGGGGTCCTGCACACTTTCTATGAAATTCTGAACACTTCCACCTGGGTCCCGCACACTTTCTATGACGTCCTGTACACTCCCATTTGGGTCCTGCACACTCCCAGTGGGGTCCTGCACACTTTCTGTGACCTCCTGCACACTTCCACTGAGGTCCTGCACACTTCCACTGAGGTCCTGCACGCTTTCTATGACGTCCTGTACACTCCCATTCGGGTCCTGCACACTCACACGGGGTCCTGCACACTTTGTCTGACGTTCAGCACACTTCCTTCTGGGTCCTGCACACTCCTACTGGAATCCTGCACACTTTCTATGACGTCCTGTACACTTCCACTGGGGTCCTGCACACTTTCTATGACGTCCTGCATACTTTCACTGGGGTCCTGCACACTTTCTATGACGTCCTGCACACTCCCACCGGGGTCCCACACTTTCTATGGCGTCCTGTACACTCCCATTCGGGTCCTGCACACTTTCTATGACGTCCTGCACACTTCCACTGCGGTCTTGCACACTTTCTATGACGTCCTGCACACTCCCACCGGGGTCCCGCACACTTTCCATGACGTCCTGTACACTCCCAATTTGGGTGCTGCACACTCCCACTGGGGTTCTGCACACCTCCACTGTGGTCTTGCACACTTTCTATGACGTCGTGCACACTCCCACCGGGGTCCCATAGACTTTCAATGGCGTCCTGTACACTCCCGTTTGGGTCCTGAACACTCCCACTGGGGTCCTGCACACTTTACTTTCTATAAAGTCCTTCACACTCCCACTGGGGTCCTGCACACTTTCCATGACGTCCTGTACACTTCAATTTGGGTGCTGCACACTCCCACTGGGGTTCTGCACACTTCCACTGTGGTCTTGCACACTTTCTATGACGTCCTACACACTCCCACTCGGGTCCTGCACACTTTATACGACGTCCTGCACACTCCCGTTGGGGTCTTGCACACTCCCACTGGGTCCTGCACACTTTCTATGAAGTCCTGCACACTCCCACTGGGGTCCTGCACACTTTCTATGACGTCCTGTACACTTCAATTTGGGTGCTGCACACTTTCCACTGGGGTCCTGCACACTTCCACTGGGGTCCTGCACACTTTCTTTGACGTCCTGCACACTCCCGTAGTCCCATAGACTTTCTATGGCGTCCTGTACACTCCCGTTTGGGTCCTGAACACTCCCACTGGGGTCCTGCACACTTTCTTTAAAGTCCTTCACACACTCCCACTGGGGTCCTGCACACTTTCTATGACGTCCTGCACACTTCCACTGGGGTCCTGCACACTTTCTATGACGTCCTGCACACTCCCATTTGGGTCCTGCACACTCCCACCGGGTCCTGCACACTTTCTATGACGTCCTGTACACTCCTATTGGGGTCCTGCACACTCCCAGTGGGGTCCTGCACACTTTCAATGACGTCCTGCACACTCCACCGGGGTTCCGTAGACTATCTATGGCGTCCTGTACACTCCCGTTTGGGTCCTGCACACTGACGTCCTGCACACTCCCACTGGGGTCCTGCACACTTTCTGTAAAGTCCTGCACACTCCCACCGGGGTCCTGCCCACTTTCTATGACGTCCTGTACACTCCCATTTGGGTGCTGCACACTCCCACTGGGGTCCTGCACACTTTCTATTACGTCCTGCACACTTCCACTGGGGTCCTGCACACTTTCTATGACGTCCTGCACACTCCCACTGGGGTCCTACACACTTTCTATGACGTCCTGCACACTCCCACTGGTGTCCTGCACACTTTCTATGACGTCCTGCACACTCCCAGTGGGGTCCTGCACACTTTCTATGACGCCCTGCACACTCCCACTGGGGTCCTGCACACTTTCTATGACGCCCTGCACACTCCCACTGGTGTCCTGCACACTTTCTATGACGGCCTCCACACTCCCACCGGGGGTCCTGCACACTTTCCTATGACGTCCTGCACACTCCCATTGGGGTCCTGCACACTTTCTATGACGTCCTGCACACTTCCACTGGGGTCCTGCACACTTTCTATGACGTCCTGCATTCTCCACCGGGGTCCACACTTTTATGTAAGCGTCCTGTAAACTTCCATTTGGGTATTGCACACTTTCTATGACGTCCTGCACACTCCCACTGGGGTCCTGCACACTTTCTATGACGTCCTGCACACTCCCACTGGGGTCCTGCACACCTATGACGTCCTGCACACTCCCACCGGGGTCCTGCACACTTTCTATGACGTCCTGCACACTCCCATTTGGGTCCTGCACACTTTCTTTGACGCCCTGCACACTCCCATTTATGTCCTGCACCCTTTATATGACGCCCTGCACACTCCCATTTGGGTCCTGCACACTTTATATGACGCCCTGCACACTCCCATTTGGGTCCTGCACAATTTCTATGACGTCCTGCACACTCCAATTTGGGCCTTGCACACTTTCTATGATGTCCTGCACACTTCCACTGGGGTCCTGCACACTTTCTATGACGCCCTGCACACTCCCACCGAGGTCTGCACACTTTTTATGACGTCCTGTACACTCCCATTTGGGTCCTGCACACTCCCACTGGGGTCCTGCACACTTTCTATGACGTCCTGCACACTTCCACTGGGGTCCTGCACACTTTCCATGACGTCCTGCACACTCCGCTGGGGTGCTGCACACTTTCCCACTGACGTCCTGCACACTCCCACTGGGGTCTGCACACTTTCTATACGGACGTCCTGCACACTCCCACCGGGGTCCCGCACACTTTCTATGGCGTCCTGCACCTCCCATTTTGACGTCCTGCACACCCCACTGGGTCCTGCACACTTTCTATGACGTCCTGCACACTCCCACTGGGGTCCTGCACACTTTCCATGACGTCCTGTACACTTCAATTTGGGTGCTGCACACTCCCACTGGGGTTCTGCACACTTCCACTGTGGTCTTGCACACTTTCTATGACGTCCTACACACTCCCACTCGGGTCCTGCAGACTTTCTATGACGATCTGCACACTCCCATTGGTGTCCTGCACCGTCCCAGTGGGAACCTGCGCACTTTCTATGACGTCCTGCACACTTCCACTGGGGTCCTGCACACTTTCCATGACGTCCTGTACACTTCAATTTGGGTCCTGCACATTTCTACTGACGTCCTGCACACTTCCACTGGGGTCCTGCACACTTTCTATGACGTCCTGCACACTCCCACCGGGGTCCCATAGACTTTCTATGGCGTCCTGTACACTCCCGTTTGGGTCCTGCACACTCCCACTGGGGTCCTGCACACTTTTTATTACGTCCTGCACACTTCCACCGGGGTCCCGCACACTTTCTATGACGTCCTGCACACTTCCACTGGGGTCCTGACACTTTCTATGACGTCCTGCACACTCCCACCGGGGTCCCGCACACTTTCTATGACGTCCTGCACACTCCCTATTCGGGTCCTGCACACTCAGTGACGTCCTGCACACTCCCAATGACGTCCTGCACACTCCACTGGGGTCCTGCACACTTTCTATGACGTCCTGTACACTCCCGTTTGGGTCCTGCACACTCCCACTGGGGTCCTGCACACTTTCTATGAGTCCTGCACACTCCCACTGGGGTCCTGCACACTTTCATGACGTCCTGCACCCTCCCACTGGGGTCCTGCACACTTTTTATTACGTCCTGCACACTTCCACTGGGGTCTTGCACACTTTCTATGACGTCCTGCACACTCTCACCGGGGTCCCGCACACTTTCTATGGCGTCCTGTACACTCCCGTTTGGGTCCTGCACACTCCCAGTGGGGTCCTGCACACTTTCTGTGACCTCCTGCGCACTTCCACTGCGGTCTTGCACACTTTCTATGACGTCCTGCACACTCCCACCGGGGTCCCGCATACCTTCCATGACGTCCTGTACACTTCAATTTGGGTGCTGCACACTCCCACTGGGGTCCTGCACACTTCCACTGGAGTCCTGCACACTTTCTATGACGTCCTGCACACTCCCACCGGGGTCCCATAGACTTTCTATGGCGTCCTGTACACTCCCGTTTGGGTCCTGAACACTCCCACTGGGGTCCTGCACACTTTCTTTAAAGTCCTTCACACTCCCAGTGGGGTCCTGCACACTTTCTATGACGTCCTGCATACTTCCACTGGGGTCCTGCACACTTACTATGACGTCCTGCATTCTCCCACCGGGGTCCCGCACACTTTATATGGCGTCCTGCACACTCCCATTCGGGTCCTGCACACTTTCTATGACGTCCTGCACACACTTCCACTGGGGTCCTGCACACTTTCTATGACGTCCTGCACACTCCACAGGGTCCTGCACTTTTTATGACGTCCTGTACACTTCAATTTGGGTGCTGCACACTCCCACTGGGGTCCTGCACACTCCCGTTTGGGTCCTGCACACTTTCTATGACGTCCTGCATACTTCCACTGGGGTCCTGCACACTTACTATGACGTCCTGCATTCTCCCACCGGGGTCCCGCACACTTTCTATGGCGTCCTGCACACTTCCATTCGGGTCCTGCACACTTTCTATGACGTGCTGTACCTGCACCCACTGGGGTTCCTGCACACTTCCACTGGGTCCCGCACACTTTCTATGACGTCCTGCACACTCCCACTTTGGGTCCTGCACACTTTCTAGATGACGTCCTGTACACTTTCCCATTTGGGTCCTGCACACTCCACTGAGTCCTGCACACTTTCTACTGACGTCCTGCACACTTTCACCGGGGGTCTGCACACTTTCCCACTGACGTCCTGCACACCCTTTGCGTATGACGTTTCCTGCACCTTTTCTGGGTCCTGCACACTCCCTGAGGTCCTGCACACTTTCTATGACGTCCTGCACACTCCCACTGAGGTCCTGCACACTTTCTATGACGTCCTGCACACTCCCATTTGGGTCCTGCACACCCATTCATGACGTCCTGCAGCTGACCTCTCATGACCGGGTCCTGCACACACTTTTATGACGTCCTGCACACTTCCACTGGGGTCCTGCACACTTTCTATGACGTCCTGCACACTCCCACTGGGTCCTGCACACTTTCTATGACGTCCTGCACACTCCCACTGGGGTCCTGCACACTTACTCCCACTGGGGTCCTGCGCACTTTCTATGACGTCCTGCACACTCCGATTAGGGTCCTGCACACTTTCTATGACGCCCTGCAAAATCCCACTTGGGTCCTGCACACTTTCTATGACGTAATGCACAATTTCGCTGGGGTCTTGCACACTTTCTATGACGTCCTGCACACTCCCACTGGGGTCCTGCACACTTTCTGTACCGTCCTGCACACTCCCGCTGAGGTCCTGCACACTTTCTATGACGTCCTGCACACTTCCGCTGGGGCCCTGCACACTTCCTACGACGTTCTGCACACTGCCACTGGGGTCCTGCGCACTTTCTAAGACATCCTGCACACTCCCAGTGGGGTCCTGCACACTTTCTATGAGGTCCTGCACACTCCCATTCGGGTCCTGCACACTTCCACTGGGGTCCTGCAGACTTTCTATGACGTCCTGCACACTCCCATTTGGGTCCTGCACACTTTCCTATGACGTCTACCTCCCGCTACACTCCCACTGGGTCCTGCACACTTTTCTATGACGTCCTGCACACTCCCACTGGGCTCCTGCACACCTTCTACGACGTCCTGCACACTCCCCTAGGGTCCTGCACACTTTCTATGACGTCCTGTACACTCCCATTTGGGTCCTGCACACTCCCACTTTGGTCCTGCACACTTTCTACGACGTCCTGCACACTCCCACTGGGGTCCTGCAAACTTTCTATGACGTCCTGCACACTCCCATTTGGGTCCTGCACACTTTCTATGACGTCCTGTACACTCCTATTTGGGTCCTGCACACTCCCACTGGGGTCCTGCACACTTTCTATGACGTCCTGCACACTTCCACTGTGGTCCTGCACACTCTATGACGTCCTGCACAATCCCACTGGGGTCCTGCACACTCTATGACGTCCTGCACACTTCCACTGGGGTACTGCACACTTTCTACTGACGTCCTGCACACTTCCACTGGGGTCCTGCACACTTTCTATGACGTCCTGCACACTCCCACTGGGGTCCTGCAGACTTTCTATGACGTCCTGTACACTCCCATTTGGGTCCTGCACACTCCCACTGGGGGTCCTGCACACTTTCTATGACGTCCTGCACACTCCCACTGGGGTCCTGTGCACATTTTCTATGATGTCCTGCACACTCCCGCTGGGGTCCTGCACAATTTCTATGACGTCCTGCACACTCCCACTGGGGTCCTGCACATTTTCTATGACGTCCTGCACACTCCCGCTGGGGACCTGCACACTTTCTATGACGTCCTGCACACTTCCACTGGGGTCCTGCGCACTTTCTATGACGTCCTGCACACTCCCACCGGGGTCCTGCAGACTTTCTATGACGTCCTGCACACTTCAATTTGGGTGCTGCACACTTTCAGTCGTCCTGCACACTCCCACTGGGGTCCTACGCACTTTCTATGACTTCCTGCACACTTCCACTGGGGTCCTGCACGCTTTTTATGACGTCCTGTACACTCCCATTTGGGTCCTGCACACTCCCACTGGGGTCCTGCAGACTTTTTATGACGTGTTGCACACTTCCACTGGGGTCCTGCACACTTTCAATCACGTCCTGCACACTCCCACTGGGTCCTGCACACTTTCTATGACGTCCTGCACACTCCCACTGGGGTCCTGCGCACCTTCTATGACGTGCTGCGCACTCCAACTGGGGTCCTGCACACTCTATGACGTCCTGCACACTCCCACTGGGGTCCTGCACACTTTCTATGACGTCCTGCACACTCCCATTGGGTTCCTGCACACTTTCTATGACGTCCTGCACACTTCCACTGGGGTCCTACACACTTTCTATGTCGTCCTGCACACTCCCATTTGGGTCCTGCACACTTTCTATGACGTCCTGCACACTCTTACGGGCCCTGCGCGCTCTCTATGACGTCCTGTACACTCCCATTTGGGTCCTGCACACTTTCTATGGCGTCCTGCACACTCTTACTGGGGCCCTGCACGCTTTCTATGACGTCCTGTACACTCCCATTTGGGTCCTGCACACTCACACGAGGTCCTGCACACTTTGTCTGACGTTCAGCACACTTCCTTCTGGGTCCTGCACACTCCTACTGGAATCCTGCACACTTTCTATGACGTCCTGCACACTTTCACTGGGGTCTTGCACACTATCTATGACGTCCTGCACACTTCCACTGGTGTCCTGCACACTTTCTATGACGTCCTGTACACTCCCATTTGGGTCCTGCACACTCCCAGTGGGGTCCTGCACACTTTCTATGACGTCCTGCACACTTCCACTGGGGTCCTGCACTTTCTATGACGTCCTGTACACTCCCATTTGGGTCCTGCACACTCCCACTGGGTCTGCACACTTTCTATGACGTTCTGCACACTCCCACTCGGGTCTTGCAGACTTTCTATGACGTCCTGCACACTCCCGTTGGGGTCTTGCACACTTCCTATGACGTTCTGCACACTCCCACTCGGGTCTTGCAGACTTTCTATGACGATCTGCACACTCCCACTGGTGTCCTGCACACTTTCTATGAAATTCTGCATTCTTTCTATGACCTCCCGCACACTTTCTACTGACGTCCTGCACACTCCCATTTGACGTCCTGCACACTTCCACTGGGGTCCTGCACACTTTCTGTGACGTCCTGCACACCCCACTGGGGTCCTGCACACTTTCTATGACGTCCTGTACACTCCCATTTGGGTCCTGCACACTCCCACTGGGGTCCTGCACACTCCTGCACACTTCCACGGGGTCCTGCACACTTTGTCTGACGTTCAGCACACTCTTCTGGGTCCTGCACGCTCCCACTGGGGTCCTGCACACTTTCTATGACGTCCTGCACACTCCCACTGAGGTCCTGCACACTCTCTATGACATCCTGCACACTCCCACTGGTGTCCTGCACACCTTTTATACGTCCTGCACACTTTCTATGACGTCCTGCACACTTCCACTGGGGTCTGCACACTTTCTATGACTTCCTGCACGCTCCCACTGGGGTCCTGCACACTTTCTATGACGTCTTGCGCACTCCCACTGGGGTCCTGCACACTTTATGTGACGTCCTGCACACTCCCACTGAGGTCCTGCACACTTTCTATGAAGTCCTGCACAGTCCCACTAGGCTCCTGCACACTTTCTATGACGTCCTGCACACTTCCACTGGGGTCCTGCACACTTTCTATGACGTCCTGCACACTCCCACTTGGGTCCTGCACACTTTCTATGACGTCCTGTACACTCCCATTCGGGTCCTGCACACTTTCTATGACGTCCTGCACACTTCAATTTGGGTCCTGCACACTCCCACTGACTTCCTGCACACTTCCACTGGGGACCGGCACACTTTCTATGACGTCCTGCACACTCCCACTGGGGTCCTGCGCACTTTCTATGACGTCCTGCACACTCCCACTCGGGTCCTGCACACTTTCTATGACGTCCTGCACACTCCCACTGGGGTCCTGCACACTTTCTATGACGTCCTGTACACTTCCACTGGTGTCCTGCACACTTTCTATGACGTCCTGTACACTCCCATTTGGGTCCTGCACTACTAGCACTTTCTATGACGTCCTGCACACTCCCAGTGGAGTCCTGCACATTTTCTAAGACGTCCTGCACACTTCCACTGGGGTCGTGCACACTCCCACTGGGTCCTGCACACTCCCACTGGGGTCCTGCACACTTTCTATAAAGGTGTCACACACTCCCACTGGGGTCCTGCACACTTTCTATGACGTCCTGCACACTTCCACTGGGGTCCTGCACGCTTTCTATGACGTCCTGTACACTCCCATTCGGGTCCTGCACACTTTCTATGACGTCCTGCACACTTTGTCTGACGTCCTCAGCACACTTCCTTCTGGGTCCTGCACACTCCTACTGGAATCCTGCACACTTTCTATGACGTCCTGCACACTTTCACTGGGGTCCTGCACACTATCTATGACGTCCTGTACACTTCCACTGGTGTCCTGCACACTTTCTATGACGTCCTGTACACTCCCATTGGGTCCTTATGACGTCCTGCACACTCCCAGTGGGGTCCTGCACACTTTCTATGACGTCCTGCACGTTTCAACTGGGGTCCTTCACGCTTTCTATGACGTCCTGTACACTCCCATTTGGGTCCTGCACACTCCCACTGGGGTCCTGCACACTTTCTATGACCTCCTGCACACTCCCACTGGGGTCCTGCACACTTTATGACGTCCTGCACACTTCCACTGGGGTCCTGCACACTTTCTATGACGTCCTGCACACTCCCGGGGTCCTGCACACTTTCTATGACGTCCTGCACACTCCCACTGGGGTCCTGCACACTTTATATGACGTCCTGTACACTCCCATTCGGGTCCTGCACACTCCAGTTCTGCACTTTCTATGACGTCCTGCACACACACTTCCAATTTGGGTCCTGCACACTTTCTATGACGTCCTGCACACTTCCACTGGGGTCCTGCACACTTTCAATCACGTCCTGCAACCTCCAACCGGGGTTCCGTAGACTTTCTATAACGTTCTGTACACTCCCACTGTGGTCCTGCACACTTTATATGGCGTCCTGTAAACTTCCATTCGGGTATTGCACACTTTCTATGACGTCCTGTACACTCCCATTTGGGTCCTGCACACTCCTAGTGGGGTCCTGCACACTTTCTATGACGTCCTGCACACTTCCACTCGGGTCCTGCACACACTTTCTATGACGTCCTGCACACTTCCACTGGGGTCCTGCACACTTTCAATGACTGCACACTCCCAACTGGGGTCCATAGCACTTTCTATGACGTCCTGTACACTCCCGTTTGGGTCCTGAACACTCCCACTGGGGTCCTGCACACTTTCTATAAAGTCCTTCACACTCCCACTGGGGTCCTGCACGCTTTCTATGACGTCCTGTACGCTCCCATTCGGGTCCTGCACACTCACACGGGGTCCTGCACACTTTGTCTGACGTTCAGCACACTTCCTTCTGGGTCCTGCACACTCCTACTGGAATCCTGCCCACTTTCTATCACATCCTGCACACTTCCACTGGGGTCCTGCACACTTTCTATGACGTCCTACACACAGCCATTTGGGTCCCGCACACTCCCACTGGGGTCCTGCACACTTTCTATGACGTCCTGCACACTCCCACTAGGGTCCTGCACACTTTATACGACGTTCCGCACACTCCCACTGTGGTCCTGCACACTCACACTGGGTCCTGCACACTTTGTCTGACGTTCAGCACACTTTCTATTTGGTCCTGCACACCCTACTGGGGTCCTGCACACTTTCTATGACGTCCTGCACACTCCCACTGGGGTCCTGCACACTTTCTATGACGTCCTGCACACTTCCACTGGGGTCCTGCACACTTACTATGACGTCCTGCATTCTCCCACCGGGGTCCCGCACACTTTATATGGCGTCCTGTAAACTTCCATTCGGGTATTGCACACTTTCTATGACGTCCTGCACACTTCCACTGCGGTCTTGCACACTTTCTATGACGTCCTGCACACTCCCACCGGGGTCCCGCATACTTTCTATGACGTCCTGCACACTCCCACCGGGGTCCCATAGACTTTCTATGGCGTTCTGTACACTCCCGTTTGGGTCCTGCACACTTTCTATGACGTCCTGCATACTTCCACTGGGGTCCTGCACACTTACTATGACGTCCTGCACGCTTCGATTAGGGTCCTGCACACTTTATATGACGTCCTGTACACTTCCACTGGGGTCCTTGCACACTTTCTATGATGTCCTGAACACTTCCACTGGGGTCCTGCACACTTTCTATGACGTCCTGCACACTTCCTCTGGGGTCCTGCACACTTTTTATGACGTCCTGCACACTTCTACTGTGGTCCTGCACACTTTCTATGACGTCTGCACACTCCCACTGGGGTCCTTCACATTTTCTATGATGTCCTGCACACTTCCACTGGGGTCCTGCACACTTTTTATGACGTCCTGCACACTTCCACTGGGGTCCTGCACACTTTCTATGACGTCCTGTACACTTCCATTGGGTCCTGCACACTTTCTATGACGTTCTGCACACTCCCACTGGGGTCCTGCACACTTTCTATGACGTCCTGCACACTCCATACTGAGGTCCTGCACACTTTCTATGACGTCCTGCACACCCACTTGGGTCCTGCACACTTTCTATGACGTCCCGCACACTCCCACTGGGGTCCTGCACTTTCTATGACGTCCTGCACACTCCCACCGGGGTCCTGCACACTTTCTATGACGTCCTGCACACTCCCATTTGGGTGCTGCACACTTTTGCTGACGTCCTGCACACTTCCACTGGGGTCCTGCACACTTTCTATGACGTCCTGCACACTCCCACCGGGGTCCTGCACACTTTCTATGACGTCCTGTACACTCCCCTGCACACTTTTGACGTTCTGCACACTCCCACTGGGCTGCTGCACACTTTCTTAGACGTCCTGCACACCCCCACTGGGGTCCTGCACACTTTCTATGACGTCCTGTACACGCCCATTTGGGTCCTGCACACTCCCACTGGGGTCCTGCACACTTTCTATGACGTCCTGCACACTCCCACTGGGGTCCTGCACACTTTTTATGACGTCCTGCACACACTTCCACTGGGGTCCTGCACACTTTCAATGACGTCCTGCACACTCCCCACCCGGGGTCCCGTAGACTTTCTATGACGTCCTGTACACTCCCATTTGGGTCCTGCACACTCCCACTGGGGTCCTGCACACTTCCACTGACGTCCTGCACACTTTCTTCTGACGCCCTGCACACTCCTACTGGGGTCCTGCACACTTTCTATGACGTCCTGCACACTCCCACTGGGGTCCTGCACACTTTCTATGACGTCCTGCATACCCCCACTGGGGTCCTGCGCACTTTCTATGACGTCCTGCACACTCCGATTAGGGTCCTGCACACTTCCAGTGAGGTACTGCACACTTTCTATGACGTCCTGCACACTCCCACTGGGGTCCTGCACGCTTTTCTATGACGTCCTGTACACTCCCATTTGGGTCCCTGCTCACTCCCACTGGGGTCCTGCACAGTTTCTATGGCGTCCTGCACACTCCCACTGGGGTCCTGCACACTTTCTATGACGTCCTGTACACTCCCATTCGGGTCCTGCACACTTTCCAAGACGTCCTGCACACTCCCACTGGGGTCCTGCACACTTTCTATGACGTTCTGCACACTCCCACTGGGGTCCTGCACACTTTCTATGACGTCCTGTACACTCCCATTCGGGTCCTGCACACTACCACTGGGGTCCTGCACACTTTCCAAGACGTCCTGCACACTCCCACTGGGGTCCTGCACACTTTCTATGACGTTCTGCACACTCCCACTGGGGTCCTGCACACTTTCTATGACGTCCTGTACACTCCCATTCGGGTCCTGCACACTCCCTATGGGGTCCTGCACACTTCCACTGAGGTCCTGCACACTTCCACTGAGCTCCTGCACGCTTTCTATGACGTCCTGTACACTCCCACTCGGGTCCTGCACACCCACACGGGGTCCTGCACACTTTGTCTGACGTTCAGCACACTTCCTTCTGGGTCCTGCACACTCCTACTGGAATCCTGCACACTTTCTATGACGTCCTGCACACCCCACTGGGGTCCTGCACACTTTCTATGACGTCCTGCACACTTCCACTGGGGTCCTGCACACTTTCTATGACGTCCTGCACACTCCCATTCCCACCTGCGCACTATATGGCGTCCTGCACACTCCCATTTGGGTCCTGCACACTCCTTACTGGGGTCTGCACACCTGCAATGCTTGCACTTTCTATGACGTCCTGCACACTCCACTGGGGTCCTGCACACTTTTTCATGACGTCCTGCACACTCCCACCAGGGTCCTGCACACTTTCTATGACGTCCTGCACACTTCCACTGGGGCCCTGCACACTTTCTATGACTTCCTGCACGCTCCCACTGGAGTCCTGCACACTTTCTATGACGTCCTACACACTACCACTGGGGTCCTGCACGCTTTCCATGACATCCTGCACACTTCCACTGGAGTCCTGCACACTTTCTCTGACGTCCTGCACACTCCCACTGGGGTCCTGCACACTTTCTATGACGTCCTGCACACTCCCACTGTGGTCCTGCACACTTTCTATGACGTCCTGTACACTCCCATTGGGGTCCTGGCACACTCCCCACCTGGTGAGTCGTGCCGTACACTTTCTCCTCGACGTCCTGCACACTCCCACTGGGGTCCTGCACACTTTCTATGACGTCCTGCACACTCCCACCGGGGTCCTGCACACTTTCTATGACGTCCTGCACACTCCCACTGGGGTCCTGCACACTTTCTATGACGTCCTGCACACTCCCACTGGGGTCCTGCACACTTTCTATGACGTCCTGCACACCCCACCGGGGTCCTGCACACTTTCTATGACGTCCTGCACACTCCCATTTGGGTCCTGCACACTTTCTATGACGTCCTGCACACTTCCATTGGGGTCCTGCACACTTTATATGACCTGCTGCACACTCCCATTGGGGTCCTGCACACTTTCTATGACGTCCTGTACACTCCATTTGGGTCCTGCACACTCCCACTGGGGTCCTGCACACTTTCTATGACGTCCTGCACACTCCCCACTGGGGTCCCGCACACTTTCTATGACGTCCTGTACACTCCCACTGGGGTCCTGCACACTTTCTATGACGTCCTGCACACTCCCACCGGGGTCCTGCACACTTTCTATGACGTCCTGCACACTCCCATTCGGAGTCCTGCACACCATTTGGGACGTCCTGCACACTCCCACTGGGGTCCTGCACACTTTCTATGACGTCCTGCACACTCCCACCGGGGTCCCGCACACTTTCTATGACGTCCTGTACACTTCCGTTTGGGTCCTGCACACTTTCTATGACGTTCTGCACGCTCCCATTGTGGTCCTGCACACTTTCCACGACGTTCTGCATACTCCCGCCGGTGTCCTGCACACTTTCTGTGACGTCCTGCACACTCCCATTTGGGTCGTGCACACTCACACAGGGGTCCTGCACACTTTCTACGACGTTCTGCACACTCCCACTGGGGTCCTGCACACTTTCTACGACGTCCTGCACACTCCCACTGGGGTCCTGCACACTTTCTATGACGTCCTGCACACTCCCATTTGGGTCCTGCACACTCCCACTGGGGTCCTGCACACTTTCTATGACGTCCTGTACACTCCCATTTGGGTCCTGCACACTCCCACTGGGGTCCTGCACACTTTCTACAACGTCCTGCACACTCCCACTAGGGTCCTGCACACTTTCTATGACGTCCTGTACACTCCTATTTGGGTCCTGCACACTCCCACTGGGCTCCTGCACACTTTGTATGACGTCCTGCACACTCCAATTTGGGTCCTGCACACTCCCACTGGTGTCCTGCACACTTTCTACGACGTCCTGCACACTCCCAGTTGGGTCCTGCACACTTTCTATGACGTCCTGCACACTCCCACTGGGGTCCTGCACACTTTCTACGACGTTCTGCACACTCCCACTGGGGTCCTGCACACTTTCTATGACGTCCTGCACACTCCCATTTGGGTCCTGCACACTCCCACTGGGGTCCTGCACACTCCCACTGGGGTCCTGCACACTTTATATGACGTCCTGCACACTCCCACTGGGGTCCTGCACACTTTCTATGACGTCCTGCACACTCCCACTGGGGTCCTGCACACTTTCTATGACGTCCTGCACACTTCCACTGGGGTCCTGCACACTTTCTATGACGTCCTGCACACTCCCACCGGGGGTTCCCGTACACTTTCATCTATGACGTCCTGCACACTCACCGTTTGGGTCCTGCACACTTTCTATCACACGTCCTGCACACTTTCTATGACGTCCTGCACACTCCCACCGGGGTCCTGCACACTTTCGACGACGTCCTGCACACTCCCACTGGGGTCCTGCACACTTTCTATGACGTCCTGCACACTCGCCGGGGTCCTACCCACTTTTTATGACGTCCTGCACACTCTCACCGGAGTCCCGCACACTTTTTATGAAGTCCTGCACACTCCCACTGGGGTCCTGCACACTTTCTATGACGTCCTGCACACTTCCACCGTGGTACTGCACACTTTCTATGGGACGTCCTGCACACTCCCAGTGGGGTCCTGCACACTTTCTATGACGTCCTGCACACTCCCACTGGGGTCCTGCACACTTTCTATGACGTCCTGCACACTTCCACTGGGGTCCTGCACACTTTCTATGACGTCCTGCACACCTCCCACCGGGGTCCTGCACACTTTCTATGACGTCCTGTACACTCCCATTTGGGTCCTGCACACTCCCACTAGGGTCCTGCACGCTTTCTATGACTTCCTGCACACTCCAACTGGGGTCCTGCACACTTTCTATGACGTCCTGTACACTCCCATTTGGGTCCTGCACACTTCCACTGGGGTCCTGCACACTTACTATGACGTCCTGCATTCTCCCACCGGGGTCCCGCACACTTTATATGACGTCCTGTACACTTCCATTCGGGTCCTGCACACTTTCTATGACGTCCTGCACACTTCCACTGGGGTCTTGCACACTTTCTATGACGTCCTGCACACTCCCACCAGGGTCCCGCACACTTTCTATGACGTCCTGCACACTCCAATTTGGGTCCTGCACACTTTCACTGGGGTCCTGCACACTTCCACTGGGGTCCTGCACATTTTCTATGACGTCCTGCACACTCCCGACGGGGTCCTGCACACTTTCTATGACGTCCTGCACACTCCCACTATGGTCCTGCACACTTTCTACGACGTTCTGCACGCTCCCACTGTGGACCTGCACACTTTTTGCGACGTCCAGCACACTCCCATTGAGGTCCTGAGCACTTTCTATGACGTCCTGCACACTCCCACTGGGGTCCTGCACATTTTCTAAGACGTCCTGAACACTCTCACTGGGGTCCTGCACAGTCCCACTGGGGTCCTGTACACCTTCGATGACGTCATGCACTCTCCCGCTGGGTTCCTGCACACCCCACTGGGGTCCTGCACACTTTCTATGACGTCATGCACACTCCCACTGGGGTCCTGCACACTTTCTATGACGTCCTGCACACTCCCACTGGGGTCCTGCACACTTTATATAGACGTCCTGCACACTCCCATTCGGGTCCTGCACACTCCCACTGGGGTCCTGCACACTTTCTCATACGTTCTGCACACCTTCACTGGGGTCCTGCACACTTTCTATGACGTCCTGCACACTCCCATTTGGGTTGCGCACACTTTCTACGACGTTCCGCACACTCCCATTCTGGGTGATCCTGCACACTCCCACTGGGGTCCTGCACACTTTCTATGACGTCCTGCACACTCCCACTGGGGTCCTGCACACTTTCTATAACGTCCTCAGCACTTCCACAGGGGTCCTGCACACTTTCTATGACGTCCTGCACACCCCTGTTGGGGTCCTGCACACTTTCTATGACGTCCTGCACACTTCCATTTGGGTCCTGCACACTTTCTGTGACGTTCTGCACACTCCCGCTGGGGTCCTGCACACTTTCTATGACGTCCTGCACACTCCCACTGGGATCCTGCACACTTTCTTTGACGTCCTGCACACTCCTACTTGGGTCCTGCACACTCCCACTGGGGTCCTGCACACTTTCTATGACGTCCTGCACACTTCCACTGGGGTCCTGCACACTTTCTATGACGTCCGGCATGTACACTCCCGTTTGGGGTCCTGACACTCCCACTTCTATGACGTCCTGCACACTCCCACCGGGGTCCTGCACACTCTATGACGTCCTGCACACCCCATTTGGGTGCTGCACACTCCCACTGGGGTCCCGCACACCTGACGTCCTGCACACTCCCACCGGGGTCCTGCACACTTTCTATGACGTCCTGCACACTCCCACTGGGTCCTGCACACTTTCTATGACGTCCTGTACACTCCCATTTGGGTCCTGCACACTCCCACTGGGGTCCTGCACACTTTCTATGACGTCCTGCACCCCATTTGGGGTCCTGCACACCCCATGACGTCCTGCACACTCCCACTGGGGTCCTGCACACTGCAATGACGTCCTGCACACTTCCACTGGGGTCCTGTACACTCCCAACGGGGTCCTGCGCACTCCTACTGGGGTCCTGCACACTTTCTATGACGTCCTGTACACTGCGATTTGGGTCCTGCCCCGTTTCTATGACGTCCTGCACACTCCCACTGAGGTCCTGCACACTTTCTATGACGTCCTGCACACCCCACTGGGGTCCTGCACACTTTCTATGACGTCCTGTACACTCCCACTGGGGTCCTGCACACTTTCTATGACGTCCTGCACACTTCCACTGGGGTCCTGCACACTTTCTATGACGTCCTGTACACTCCATTTGGGTCCTGTACACCTATGACGTCTGCACACTTTCTGACGGTCCTGCACACTCCCACTGGGGTCCTGCACACTTTCTATGACGTCCTGCACACTTCCACTGGGGTCCTGCACACTTTCTATGACGTCCTGCACACTCCCACCGGGGTCCTGCACACTTTCTATGACGTCCTGTACACTTCAATTGGGCTGCACACACTCCCACTGACGTCCTGCACACTTCCACTGGGGTCCTGCACACTTTCTATGACGTCCTGCACACTCAACCGGGGTCCCGTAGACTTTCTATGGCGTCCTGTACACTCCCGTTTGGGTCCTGCACACTCCACTGGGGTCCTGCACACTTTCTATGACGTCCTGCACACTTTCCCACCGGGGTCCCGCACACTTTATATGACGTCCTGTAAACTCCCATTCGGGTCCTGCACACTTTCTATGACGTCCTGCACACTTCCACTGGGGTCCTGCACACTTTATATGACGTCCTGCACACTCCACCTGGGGTCCTGCACACTTTCTATGACGTCCTGTACACTCCCATTTGGGTCCTGCACACTTTCACTGGGGTCCTGCACACTCCCACTGGGGCCCAGCACACTTTCTATGACGTCCTGCACACTCCCACCGGATCCTGTACCCGTTCTATGACGGCCTGCACACTCCATTTTAGGTCCTGCACACTTTCTATGATGTCCTGCAAACTCCCACTGGGGTCCTGCACACTCACCATGACGGCCTGCACACTCCCACTGGGGTCCTGCACACTCACCATGACGGCCTGCACAGTCCCACTGGGGTCCTGCACACTTTCTATGATGTCCTGCACACTCCCACCGGGGTCCTGCACACTTTTTATGACGTCCTGCACACTCCCAACGGGGTCCCGCACACTTTCTATGACGTCCTGTACACTCCCATTTGGGTGCTGCACACTCCCACTGGGGTCCTGCACACTTTCAATGACGTCCTGCACACTCCAACCGGGGTTCCGTAGACTTTCTATGGCGTCCTGTACACTCCCGTTTGGGTCCTGCATACTTCCACTGGGGTCCTGCACACTTACTATGACGTCCTGCATTCTCCCACCGGGGTCCCGCACACTTTATATGGCGTCCTGTAAACTTCCATTCGGGTATTGCACACTTTCTATGACGTCCTGCACACTTCCACTGCGGTCTTGCACACTTTCTATGACGTCCTGCACACTCCCACCGGGGTCCCGCATACTTTCCATGACGTCCTGTACACTTCGATTTGGGTGCTGCACACTCCCACTGGGGTCCTGCACACTTCCGCTGGGGTCCTGCACACTTTCTATGACGTCCTGCACACTCCCACCGGGGTCCATGCAGACTTTCTATGGCGTCCTGTACACTCCCGTTTGGGTCCTGAACACTCCCACTGGGGTCCTGCACACTTTCTATAAAGTCCTTCACACTCCCACTGGGGTCCTGCACACTTTCCATGACGTCCTGTACACTTCAATTTGGGTGCTGCACACTCCCACTGGGGTGCTGCACCTTTCCACCTGGGTCCTGCACACTTTCTATGACGTCCTGCACACTCCCACCGGGGTCCCGCACACTTTTATGACGTCCTGTACACTCCCATTTGGGTGCTGCACACTCCCACTGGGGGTCCTGCACACCCCACTGGGGTCCTGCACACTTTCTATGACGTCCTGCACACTCCCACCGGGGTCCTGCACACTTTCCATGACGTCCTGTACACTCCCATTTGGGTCCTGCACACGTCCTGCACACTCCCACTGGGGTCCTGCACACTTTCTATGACGTCCTGCACACTTCCACCGGGGTCCCATGACTTCTATGGCGTCCTGTACACTCCCGTTTGGGTCCTGCACACTCCCACTGGGGTGAACAGTTTGACTGTACAGGCAATGAGGTGGTATGGTTTTATTGTAGACTAACGTATTGCACACTCCCACTGGGGCCCTGCACACTTTCCACGACGTCCTGCACACTTCCGCTGGGGTCCTGCACACTTTCTACGACGTCCTGCACACTCCCACCAGGGTCCTGCACACTTTCTATGACGTCCTGTACACTCCCATTTGGGTCCTGCACACTTCCCCTGGGGTCCTGCACACTTTCAATGACGTCCTGCACACTCCAACCGGGGTTCTGCAGACTTTCTATGGCGTCCTGTACACTCCCGTTTGGGTCCTGCACACACTCCCACTGGGGTCCTGCACACTTTCTATGACGTCCTGCACACTCCCACCGGGGTCCTGCACACTTTCTATGACGTCCTGTACACCTATTTGGGTCCCGCACTTTCTACTGGGGTCCTGCACACTCTTTGACGTCCTGCACACTCCCACTGGGGTCCTGCACACTTTCTATGACGTCCTGCACACTCCCACTGGGGTCCTGCACGCTTCCTATGACGTCCTGCACACTCCCATTTGGGTCCCGCACACTGCCACTGGGGTCCTGCACACTCCCACTGGGGTCCTGCACACTTTCTACGACGTCCTGCACACTCCCACTAGGGTCCTGCACACTTTCTATGACGTCCTGCACACTCCCATTTGGGTCCTGCACACTCCCACTGGGGTCCTGCACACTTTCTACGACGTCCTGCACACTCCCACTAGGGTCCTGCACACTTTCTATGACGTCCTGTACACTCCCACTGGGCTCCTGCACACTTTCTATGACGTCCTGCACACTCCCACTAGGGTCCTGCACACTTTCTATGACGTCCTGTACACTCCCATTTGGGTCCTGCACACTTTCTATGACGTCCTGCACACTCCCACTGGGGTCCTGCACACTTTCTATCACGTCCTCCACACTCCCATTTGAGTCCTGCACACTTTCTATGACGTCCTGCACACTTCCACTGGGGACCGGCGCACTTTCTATGACGTCCTGCGCACTCCCACTCGGGTCCTGCACACTTTCTATGACGTCCTGCACATTTCCATTAGGGTCCTGCACATTTTCTATGACACCCTGCAAACTCCCATTTGGGTCCTGCGCATTTTCTATGACGCGCTGCACACTCCCACTGGGGTTCTGCACACTTCCACTGTGGTCTTGCACACTTTCTATGACGTCCTGCTCACTCCCACCGGGGCCCTGCACACTTTCTACGACGTCCTGTACACTCCCATTTGGGTCCTGCACACTCCCACTGGGGTCCTGCACACTTTCTATGACGTCCTGCACACTTCCACTGGGGTCCTGCACACTTTCTATGACGTCCTGTACACTCCCATTCGGGTCCTGCACACTTTCTATGACGTCCTGCACACTCCCCACTGGGGTCCTGCACACTTTCTATGACGTCCTGCACACTTCCACTGGGGTCCTGCACACTTCTCATGACGTCCTGCACACACTCCCACTGGGGTCCTGCACACTTTCTATGACGTCCCGCACACTTCCTGCATTCCACTGGGGTCCTGCACACTTTATATGACGTCCTGTTCACACCCATTTGGGTCTCTGCACTTGGTCCTGCACACTTTCTATGACGTCCTGCACACTTCCACTGGGTCCTGCACACTTTCTATGACGTCCTGCACACTTCCACTGGGGTCCTGCACACTTTTTATGACGTCCTGTACACTCCCATTTGGGTGCTGCACACTCCCACTGGGGTCCTGCACACTTCCACCGGGGTCCCGCACACTTTCCATGACTTCCTGCACGCTCCCACTGGGTCTTGCACTTTTTCTATGACGTCCTGCACACTCCCACTGGGGTCCTGCACACTCCCACTGGGGTCGGGCACACTTTCTATGACGTCCTGCACACTCCCACTGGGGTCTTGCACACTTTCTATGACGTCCTGCACACTTCCACTGGGTCCTGCGCACTTTCTATGACGTCCTGCATATTCCCACTGGGGTCCTGCACACTTTTATGACGTCTTGCACACTCCCACTGGGGTCCTGCACACTTTTTATGACGTCCTGCACACTCCCATTCGGGTCCTGCACACTTTCTATGACGTCCTGCACACTCCCGCTTGAGTCTTGCACACATACTATGACGTCCGGCACACTTCCACGGGGGATCTGTGCATTTCTATGACGTCCTGTACACTCCCATTTGGGTCCTGCACACTTTTTATGACGTCCTGCACACTCCCATCGAGGTCCTGCACACTTTCTATGACGTCTTGCGCACTCCCACTGGGGTCCTGCAAACTTTCTATGACGTCCTGCACACTCCCACCAGGGTCCTGCACACTTTCTATGACGTCCTGCACACTTCCACTGGGGTCCTGCACACTTTCTATGACTTCCTGCACACTTCCACTGGGGTCCTGCACACTTTCTATGTCGTCCTGCACACTCCCACAGGGATCCTGCAAACATTCTATGACGTCTTGCACACTCCCACTGGGGTCCTGCACACTTTCTATGACGTCCTGCACACTTCCACTGTGGTCCTGCACACTCTATGACGTCCTGCACAATCCCACTGGGGTCCTGCACACTCTATGACGTCCTGCACACTTCCACTGGGGTCCTGCACACTTTCAATGACGTCCTGCACACTCCCACTGGTGTCCTGCACACTTTCTATGACGTCCTGCTCACTCCCACTGGGGTCCTGCACACCTCCTACGACGTCCGGCACACTCCCTTTGGGGTCTTGCACACTTTCTATGACGTCCTGCACACTTCCACTGGATCCTGCAGTTTCTATGACGTCCTGCACACTCCCACTGGGGTCCTGCGCACTCCCATTGGGGTTCTGCACACTTCCTATGACGTCCTGCACACTCCCGCTGGTGTCCGGCACACTTTTATGACGTCTTGCACACTCTCACCAGGGTCCTGCACACTTTCTATGATGTCCTGCACACTCTCACCAGGGTCCCGCACACTTTCTGTGACGTACTGCACACTCCCACTGGGTTCCTGCACACTTTCTATGACGTCCTGCACGCTTCCACCGGGGTCCTGCACACTTTCTGTGACGTACGTCACACTCTCACTGGGGTCCTGCACACTCCCACCGGGGTCCCGCATACTTTCTATGACGTCCTGCACACTCCCACCGGGGTCCCATAGACTTTCTATGGCGTTCTGTACACTACCGTTTGGGTCCTGCACACTTTCTATGACGTCCTGCATACTTCCACTGGGGTCCTGCACACTTTCTATGACGTCCTGCACACTCCCACTGGGATCGTGCACACTTTCTATGACGTCCTGTACACTTCCATTTGGGTCCTGCACACTCCCACTGGGGTCCTGAACACTTTCTACGACGTCGTGCACACTCCCACTAGGGTCCTGCACACTTTCTATGACGTCCTGTACACTTCCATTTGGGTCCTGCACACTCCCACTGGGGTCCTGCACACTCCCCCTGGGGTCCTGCATACTTTCTATGACGTCCTGCACACTCCCACCGGGGTCCCATAGACTTTCTATGGCGTTCTGTACACTCCCGTTTGGGTCCTGCACACTTTCTATGACGTCCTGCATACTTCCACTGGGGTTCTGCACACTTTCTATGACGTCCTGCACACTTCCACTGGGGTCCCTGCACACTTTCTATGACGTCCTGCACACTTCCACTGGGGTCCTGCACACTTTCTATGACGTCCTGCACACTCCACCTGGGGTCCCGCACACTTTCTATGACGTCCTGCACACTCCTCCTGCACACTCTGGGGTCCTGCCCACTCCCACTGGGGTCCTGCACACCTTCTATGACGTCCTGCACACTCCCACTGGGGTCCTGCACACTTTCTAGGACGTCCTGCACACTCACACTGGGATCCTGCACATTTTCTATGACGTCCGGCACACTTCCACTGGGGTCCAGAAGACTTTCTATGACGTCCTGCACACTTCCACTGGGGTCCTGCACACTTTCTATGACTCCCTGCACACTTCCACCGGGGTCCTGCACGTATTCTATGACGTCCTGCACACTTCCTCTGGAGTCCTGCACACTTTCTATGACGTCCTGCACACTTCCACTGGGGTCTTGCACACTTTCTGTGACGTCCTGCAAACTTCCTCTGGGGTCCTGCACAGTTTTTATGACGTCCTGCACACTCCCGCTGGGGTCCTGCACACTCACTGGGTCTTGCACACTTCCCACTGGGGTCCTGCACACTTTCTATGACGTTCTGCACATTCCCACTGGGGTCCTGCACACTTTCTATGACGTCCTGCACACTCCCATTTGGGTCCTGCACAATCCCATTGGGGTCCTGCACACTTTCTATGACATCCTGCGCACTCCCATTCGGGTCCTGCACACTTTCTATGACGTCCTGCACACTTCCACTGGGGTCCTGCACACTTTATATGACGTCCTGCACACTCCACAGGTCCGCACACTTTTATGACGTCCTGCACACCCACTTTGGGTCCTGTACACTCCCAGTGGGTCCTGCACACTTTCTGTGACCTCCTGCACACTTCCCACTGGGTCCTGCACACTTTCTATGACGTTCTGTACACTCCCATTCTGGGTCCTGCACACTCCCACTGGGGTCCCGCATACTTTCCATGACGTCCTGTACACTTCAATTTGGGTGCTGCACACTCCCACTGGGGTCCTGCACACTTCCACTGGGGTCCTGCACACTTTCTATGACGTCCTGCACACTCCCACCGGGGTCCTGCACACTTTTTATGACGTCCTGCACACTTCCACTGGGGTCCTGCACACTCCCACTGGGGTCCTGCACACTTTCTATGACGTCCTGCACACTCCCACCGGGGTCCTGCACACTTTCCATGACGTCCTGTACACTTCCACTGGGGTCCTGCACACTTTCTATGACGTCCTGCACACTTCCACTGGGGTCCTGCACACTTTCTATGACGTCCTGCACACTCCCACCGGGGTCCTGCACACTTTCTATGACGTCCTGTACACTTCCTGAACAATCCCACTGGGGTCCTGCACACTTTCTATGAAGTCCTGCACACTCCCACTGGGGTCCTGCACACTTTCTATGACGTCCTGCACACTCTCACCGGGGTCCTGCCCACTTTTTATGACGTCCTGTACACTCCCATTTGGGTCCTGCACACTCCCACTGGGGTCCTGCACACTCTCTATGACGTCCTGCTGCACACTCCACTGGGGTCCCGCACGCTTTCTATGACGTCCTGCACACTCCCATTTGGGTCCTGCACACTCCTGACGTCTGCACACTTTATGACGTCCTGCACACTCCCACTGGGGTCCTGCACACTTTCTACGACGTCCTGCACACTCCCACTAGGGTCCTGCACACTTTCTATGACGTCCTGTACACTCCCATTTGGGTCCTGCACACTCCCACTGGGCTCCTGCACACTTTCTATGACGTCCTGCACACTCCCACTGGGGTCCTGCACACTTTCTATGACGTCCTGCACACTCCCATTTGGGTCCTGCACACTTTCTATGACGTCCTGTACACTCCCACTGGGCTCCTGCACACTTTCTATGACGTCCTGCACACTCCCACTAGGGTCCTGCACACTTTCTATGACGTCCTGTACACTCCCATTTGGGTCCTGCACACTCCCACTGGGCTCCTGCACACTTTCTATGACGTCCTGCACACTCCCACTGGGGTCCTGCACACTTTCTGCACACTGACGTCCTGCACACTTCCACTGGGGTCCTGCACACTTTCTATGACGTCCTGCACTCCCCATTTGGGCCTGCACACTCCCAACTGGGTCCTGCACACTTTCTATGACGTCCTGCACACTCCCACCGGGGTCCTGCACACTTTCTATGACGTCCTGTACACTCCCATTTGGGTGCTGCACACACTCCCACTGGGGTCCTGCACACTTTGCTATGACGTCCTGCACACTTCCACCGGGGTCCCACAGACTTTCTATGGCGTCCTGTACACTCCCGTTTGGGTCCTGCATACTCCCACTGGGGTCCTGCACACTTTCTATGACGTCCTGCACACTCCCATTTGGGTCCTGCACACTTTCTATGACGTCCTGCACACTCCCACTGGTGTCCTGCACACTTTCTATGACGTCCTGCACACTTCCACTGGGGTCCTGCACACTTTCAATGACGTCCTGCACACTCCCACCGGGGTCCCGCACACTTTCTATGACGTCCTCACACTCCCACTTGGGTGCTGCACACTCCCACTGGGGTCCTGCATACTCCCACTGGGGCCCTGCACACTTTCTTATCGTCCTGCACACTCCCACTAGGGTCCTGCACACTTGCTATGGCGTCCTGTACACTCCCATCTGGGTCCTGCACACTCCCGCTGGGTCCTGCACACTTTCTATGAAGTCCTGCACACTCCCACTGGGGTCCTGCACACTTTCTATGACGTCCTGCACACTGCGATTTGGGTCCTGCCCCGTTTCTATGACGTCCTGCACACTCCCACTGAGGTCCTGCACACTTTCTATGACGTCCTGCACACTCCCACCGGGGTCCTGCACACTTTCTATGACGTCCTGTACACTCCCATTTGGGTGCTGCACACTCCCACTGGGGTCCTGCACACTTTTTATGACGTCCTGCACACTCCCACCGGGGTCCTGCACACTTTCTATGACGTCCTGTACACCCGTTTGGGTCCTGCACACTCCCACTGGGGTCCTGCACACTTTCTATGACGTCCTGCACACTCCCACTGGGGTCCTGCACACTTTCTATGACGTCCTGCACACTTGCACACTTCCACGGGTCCTGCACACTTTCTATGACGTCCTGCACACTCCCACTGCGAGTCCTGCACACTTTCTATGACGTCCTGCACACTCCCACTGGGGTCCTGCACACTTTCTATGACGTCCTGCACACTCCCACCGGGGTCCTGCACACTTTCTATGACGTCCTGTACACTCCCATTCGGATCCTGCACACCCCACTGGGGTCCTGCACACTTTTTATCACGTCCTGCACACTTCCACTGGGGTCTTGCACACTTTCTATGGCGTCCTGTACACTCCCGTTTGGGTCCTGAACACTCCCATTGGGGTCCTGCACACTTTCTATAAAGTCCTTCACACTCCCACTGGGGTCCTGCACACTTTCCATGACGTCCTGTACACTTCAATTTGGGTGCTGCACACTCCCACTGGGGTGCTGCACCTTTCCACCTGGGTCCTGCACACTTTCTATGACGTCCTGCACACTCCCACCGGGGTCCCGCACACTTTTTATGACGTCCTGTACACTCCCATTTGGGTGCTGCACACTCCCACTGGGGTCCTGCACACTTTTTATTACGTCCTGCACACTTCCACCGGGGTCCCGCACACTTTCCATGACGTCCTGTACACTTCAATTTGGGTGCTGCACACTCCCACTGGGGTCCTGCACACTTCCGCTGGGGTCCTGCACACTTTCTATGACGTCCTGCACACTCCCACCGGGGTCCCATAGACTTTCTATGGCGTCCTGTACACTCCCGTTTGGGTCCTGAACACTCCCACTGGGGTGAACAGTTTGACTGTAGCAGGCACGAGGTGGTATGGTTTTATTGTAGACTAACGTATTGTAGACTCCCACTGGGGTCCTGCACACTTTCTATGACGTCCTGCACACTTCCACTGGGGTCCTGACACTTTCTATGACGTCCTGCACACTCCCACCGGGGTCCCGCACACTTTCTATGACGTCCTGTACACTCCTATTTGGGTCCTGCACACTCCCAGTGGGGTCCTGCACACTTTCAATGACGTCCTGCACACTCCAACCGGGGTTCCGTAGACTTTCTATGGCGTCCTGTACACTCCCGTTTGGGTCCTGAACACTCCCACTGGGGTCCTGCACACTTTCTGTAAAGTCCTTCACACTCCCACCGGGGTCCCGCCCACTTTTTATGACGTCCTGTACACTCCCATTTGGGTGCTGCACACTCCCACTGGGGTCCTGCACACTTTTTATCACGTCCTGCACACTTCCACTGGGGTCTTGCACACTTTCTATGACGTCCTGCACACTCTCACCGGGGTCCCGCACACTTTCTTAGCGTCCTGTACACTCCCGTTTGGGTCCTGAACACTTCCACTGGGGTCCTGCACGCTTTCTATGACGTCCTGTACACACCCATTTGGGTCCTGCACACTCCCACTGAGTCTGCACACTTTCTATGACCTCCTGCACACTCCCACTGGGATCCTGCACACTTTCTATGACATCCTGCGCACTTCCACTGTAGTCCTGCACACTTTTTATGACGTCCTGCACACTCCCAACGGGGTCCCGCACACTTTCTATGACGTCCTGTACACTCCCATTTGGGTGCTGCACACTCCCACTGGGGTTCTGCACACTTTTTATGACGTCCTGCACACTTCCACTGGGGTTCTGCACGCTTTTTATGACGTCCTGTACACTCCCATTCGGGTTCTGCACACTCCCACTGAGTCTGCACACTTTCTATGACCTCCTGCACACTCCCACATGGGTCCTGCAGACTTTTTATGACGTCCTGCACACTTCCCCTAGGGTCCTGCACACTTTCAATGACGTCCTGCACACTCCAACCGGGGTTCCGTAGACATTCTATGACGTTCTGTACACTCCCATTTGGGTCCTGCACACTCCCACTGGGGTCCTGCACACTTTACATGGCGTCCTGTACACTCCCATTTGGGTCCTGCACACTCCTAGTGGGGTCCTGCACACTTTCTATGAAATCCTGCACACTTCCACCTGGGTCCCGCACGCTTTCTATGACGTCCTGTACACTCCCTTTTCGGTCCTGCACACTCCCAGTGGGGTCCTGCACACTTTCTGTGACCTCCTGCACACTTCCACTGAGGTCCTGCACGCTTTATATGACGTCCTGTACACTCCCTTTCGGGTCCTGCACACTCACACGGGTCCTGCACACTTTGTCTGACGTTCAGCAAACTTCTTTCTGGGTCCTGCACACTCCTACTGGAGTCCTGCACACTTTCTATGACGTCCTGCACACTTCCACTGGGGTCTTGCACACTATCTATGACGTCCTGCACACTCCCACCAGGGTTCAGCACACTTTTTATGACGTCCTGCATTCTCCCACCGGGGTCCCGCACACTTTATATGGCGTCCTGTTCACTCCCATTTGGGTCCTGCACACTTTCTATGACGTCCTGCACACTTCCACTGCGGTCTTGCACACTTTCTATGACGTCCTGCACACTCCCACCGGGGTCCCGCACACTTTCCATGACGTGCTGTACACTTCAATTTGGGTGCTGCACACTCCCACTGGGGTCTTGCACACTTCCACTGGGGTCCTGCACACTTTCTATGACGTCCTGCACACTCCCACCGGGGTCCCATAGACTTTCTATGGCGTCCTGTAGACTCCCGTTTGGGTCCTGAACACTCCCACTGGGGTCCTGCACACTTTCTCTAAAGTCCTTCACACTCCCACTGGGGTTCTGCACACTTTCTATGACGTCCTGCACACTTCCACTGGGGTCCTGCACACTTTCTATGAAATCCTGCACACTTCCACCTGGGTCCCGCACGCTTTCTATGACGTCCTGTACACTCCCTTTTCGGTCCTGCACACTCCCAGTGGGGTCCTGCACACTTTCTGTGACCTCCTGCACACTTCCACTGAGGTCCTGCACGCTTTCTATGACGTCCTGTACACCCCCATTCGGGTCCTGCACACTCAAACGGGTCCTGCACACTTTGTCTGACGTTCAGCACACTTCTTTCTGGGTCCTGCACACTCCTACTGAAATCCTGCACACTTTCTATGACGTCCTGCACACTTCCACTGGGGTCTTGCACACTATCTATGACGTCCTGCACACTCCCACCGGGGTCCAGCACACTTTTTATGACGTCCTGCACACTTCCACTGGGGTCTTGCACACTATCTATGACGTCCTGCACACTCCCACCAGGGTTCAGCACACTTTTTATGACGTCCTGCATACTTCCACTGGGGTCCTGCACACTTTCTATGACGTCCTGCATTCTCCCACCGGGGTCCCGCACACTTTATATGGCGTCCTGTTCACTCCTATTTGGGTCCTGCACACTTTCTATGACGTCCTGCACACTTCCACTGCGGTCTTGCACACTTTCTATGACGTCCTGCACACTCCCACCGGGGTCCCGCACACTTTCCATGACGTGCTGTACACTTCAATTTGGGTGCTGCACACTCCCACTGGGGTCTTGCACACTTCCACTGGGGTCCTGCACACTTTCTATGACGTCCTGCACACTCCCACCGGGGTCCCATAGACTTTCTATGGCGTCCTGTAGACTCCCGTTTGGGTCCTGAACACTCCCACTGGGGTCCTGCACACTCCCACTGGGGTTCTGCACACTTTCTATGACGTCCTGCACACTTCCACTGGGGTCCTGCACACTTTCTATGAAATCCTGCACACCTCCACCTGGGTCCCGCACGCTTTCTATGACGTCCTGTACACTCCCTTTTCGGTCCTGCACACTCCCAGTGGGGTCCTGCACACTTTCTGTGACCTCCTGCACACTTCCACTGAGGTCCTGCACGCTTTCTATGACGTCCTGTACACCCCCATTCGGGTCCTGCACACTCAAACGGGTCCTGCACACTTTGTCTGACGTTCAGCACACTTCTTTCTGGGTCCTGCACACTCCTACTGAAATCCTGCACACTTTCTATGACGTCCTGCACACTTCCACTGGGGTCTTGCACACTATCTATGACGTCCTGCACACTCCCACCGGGGTCCAGCACACTTTTTATGACGTCCTGCATACTTCCACTGGGGTCCTGCACACTTTTTATGGCGTCCTGTTCACTCCCATTCGGGTCCTGCACACTTCCACTGCGGTCTTGCACACTTTCTATGACGTCCTGCACACTCCCACCGGGGTCCCGCACACTTTCCATGACGTGCTGTACACTTAAATTTGGGTGCTGCACACTCCCACTGGGGTCTTGCACACTTCCACTGGGGTCCTGCACACTTTCTATGACGTCCTGCACACTCCCACCGGGGTCCCATAGACTTTCTATGGCGTCCTGTAGACTCCCGTTTGGGTCCTGAACACTCCCACTGGGGTCCTGCACACTTTCTATGAAGTCCTTCACACTCCCACTGGGGCTCTGCACACTTTATATGACGTCCTGCACACTTCCACTGGGGTCTTGCACACTTTCTATGACGTCCTGCACACTCCCACAGGGGTCCCGCACACTTTTTATGACGTCCTGTACACTCCCATTTGGGTCCTGCACACTCCCAGTGGGGTCCTGCACACTTTCTGTGACCTCCTGCACACTTCCACTGAGGTCCTGCACGCTTTCTATGACGTTCTGTACACTCCCATTCGGGTCCTGCACACTCACACGGGGTCCTGCACACTTTGTCTGACGTTCAGCACACTTCTTTCTGGGTCCTGCACACTCCTACTGGAATCCTGCACACTTTCTATGACGTCCTGCACACTCCCACCGGGGTCCCGCACACTTTCCATGACGTGCTGTACACTTCAATTTGGGTGCTGCACACTCCCACTGGGGTCTTGCACACTTCCACTGGGGTCCTGCACACTTTCTATGACGTCCTGCACACTCCCACCGGGGTCCCATAGACTTTCTATGGCGTCCTGTACACTCCCGTTTGGGTCCTGAACAATCCCACTGGGGTCCTGCACACTTTCTATAAAGTCCTTCACACTCCCACTGGGGTCCTGCACACTTTCTATGACGTCCTGCACACTTCCACTGGGGTCCTGCACACTTTCTATGACGTCCTGCACACTCCCACCGGGGTCCCGCACACTTTTTATGACGTCCTGTACACTCCCATTTGGGTGCTGCACACTCCCACTGGGGTCCTGCACACTTCTTATTACGTCCTGCACACTTCCACTGGGGTCTTGCACACATTCTATGATGTCCTGCACACTCTCACCGGGGTCCCGCACACTTTCTATGGCGTCCTGTACACTCCCGTTTGGGTCCTGAACACTCCCACTGGGGTCATGCACACTTTCTATAACGTCCTGTACACTCCAATTTGGGTCCTGCACACTCCCAGTGGGGTCCTACACACTTTCTATGACCTCCTGCACACTTCCACTGGGGTCCCGCACGCTTTATATGACGTCCTGTACACACCCATTTGGGTCCTGCACGCTCCCACTGAGTCTGCACACTTTCTATGACCTCCTGCACACTCCCACTGGGATCCTGCACACTTTCCATAACATCCTGCGCACTTCCACTGTAGTCCTGCACACTTTTTATGACGTCCTGCACACTCCCAACGGGGTCCCGCACACTTTCTATGACGTCCTGTACACTCCCATTTGGGTGCTGCACACTCCCACTGGGGTCCTGCACACTTTTTATGACGTCCTGCACACTTCCACTGGGGTCCTGCACACTTTCTATGACGTCCTGCACACTCCACCCGGGGTCCCGTAGACTTTCTATGACGTCCTGTTTACTCCCATTTGGGCCCTGCACACTCCCACTGGGGTCCTGCACACTTTCTATGGCGTCCTGTACACTCCCATTTGGATCCTGCATACTCCTAGTGGGGTCCTGCACACTTTCTATGACCTCTTGCACACTTCCACCGGGGTCCCGCACACTTTCTATGACGTCCTGTACACTCCCATTTGGGCCCTGCATACTCCCACTGGGGTCCTGCACACTTTCTATGACATCCTGCACACTTCCACCGGAGTCCCGCACACTTTCTATGACGTCCTGTACACTCCCATTTGGGCCCTGCATACTCCCACTGGGGTCCTGCACACTTTCTATGACATCCTGCACACTTCCACTGTAGTCCTGCACACTTTCTATGACGTCCTGCACACTCCAACCGGGGTCCCGTAGACTTTCTATGACGTCCTGTACACTCCCATTTGGGTCCTGCACGCTCCCACTGGAGTCCTGCACACTTTCTATAAAGTCCTTCACACTCCCACTGGGGTCCTGCACACTTTCTATGACGTCCTGCACACTTCCACTGGGGTCCTGCACACTTTCTATGACGTCCTGCACACTACCACCGGGGTCCCGCACACTTTCTATGACGTCCTGTACACCCCCATTTGGGTGCTGCACACTCCCACTAGGGTTCTGCACACTTTTTATTTCGTCCTGCACACTTCCACTGCGGTCTTGCACACTTTCTTAGACGTCCTGCACACTTCCACCGGGGTTCCGCACACTTTCTATGGCGTCCTGTACACTCCCGTTTGGGTCCTGAACATTCCCACCGGGGTCCTACACACTTTCTATGACGTCCTGCTCACTTCCACTGGGGTCCTGCACGCTTTCTATGACGTCCTGTACACACCCATTTGGGTCCTGCACACTCCCACTGAGTCTGCACACTTTCTATGACCTCCTGCACACTCCCACTGGGATCCTGCACACTTTCTATGACATCCTGCGCACTTCCACTGTAGTCCTGCACACTTTTTATGACGTCCTGCACACTCCCAACGGGGTCCCGCTCACTTTCTGTGACGTCCTGTACACCCCATTTGGGTGCTGCACACTCCCACTGGGGTCCTGCACACTTTTTATGACGTCCTGCACACTTCCACTGGGGTCCTGCACACTTTCTATGACGTCCTGCACACTCCACCCGGGGTCCCGTAGACTTTCTATGACGTCCTGTACACTCCCATTTGGGTCCTGCACGCTCCCACTGGAGTCCTGCACACTTTCTATAAAGTCCTTCACACTCCCACTGGGGTCCTGCACACTTTCTATGACGTCCTGCACACTACCACCGGGGTCCCGCACACTTTCTATGACGTCCTGTACACTCCCATTCGGATCCTGCACACTCCCACTGGGGTCCTGCACACTTTCTATGGCGTCCTGTACACTCCCATTTGGATCCTGCACACTTCTAGTGGGGTCCTGCACACTTTCTATGACCTCATGCACACTTCCACCGGGGTCCCGCACACTTTCTATAACGTCCTGTACACTCCCATTTGGGCCCTGCATACTCCCACTGGGGTCCTGCACACTTTCTATGACATCCTGCACACTTCCACTGTAGTCCTGCACACTTTCTATGACTTCCTGCACACTCCAACCGGGGTCCCGTAGACTTTCTATGACGTCCTGTACACTCCCATTTGGGTCCTGCACGCTCCCACTGGAGTCCTGCACACTTTCTATAAAGTCCTTCACACTTCCACTGGGGTCCTGCACACTTTCTATGACGTCCTGCACACTACCACCGGGGTCCCGCACACTTTCTATGACGTCCTGTACACCCCCATTTGGGTGCTGCACACTCCCACTAGGGTCCTGCACACTTTTTATTACGTCCTGCACACTTCCACTGGGGTCTTGCACACTTTCTTTGACGTCCTGCACACTTCCACGGGGTTCCGCACACTTTCTATGGCGTCCTGTACACTCCCGTTTGGGTCCAGATCATTCCCACCGGGGTCCTACACACTTTGTATGACGTCCTGCTCACTTCCACTGGGGTCCTGCACTCTTTCTATGACGTCCTGCACACTCCCACAGGGGTTGCGCACACTCCCACTGGAATCCAGCACCTGCACACTTTTTTACGACGTTCTGCACACTCACACTGAGGTCCTGCCCACTTTGTATGACGTCCTGCACACTTCCACTCTGGTCCTGCAAACTTTCTATGACGTTCAGCACACTTGCTTTTGGATCCTGCACACTCCCACTGAGGTCCTGCACACTTTCTATGACTTCCTGCACACTCCCATTCGGGTCCTGCACACTTCCACTGGGGTCTTGCACACTTCCACAGGGTTCCGCACACTTTATATGGCGTCCTGTACACTCCCGTTTGGGTCCTGATCATTCCCACCGGGAACCTACACACTTTCTATGGCGTCCTGTACACTCCCATTTGGATCCTGCACACTCCTAGTGGGTCGTGCACACTTTCTATGACCTCCTGCACACTTCCACCGGGGTACTGCACACTTTATAAGACGTCCTGTACACTCCCACAGGGGTTCCGCACACTCCCACTGGAATCCTGCACCTGCACACTTTTTACGACGTTCTGCACACTCACACTGGGGTCCTGCCCACTTTCTATGACGTCCTGCACACTTCCACGGAGGTACTGCACACTCCCACTGGGGTCCTGCACACTTTCTATGGCGCCCTGTAAACTCCCATTTGGATCCTGCACACTCCCACTGGGGTCCTGCACACTTTCTATGACGTCCTGCACACTACCACCGGGGTCCCGCACACTTTCTATGACGCCCTGTACACTCCCCCATTTGGGTGTTGCACACTCCCACTAGGGTCCTGCACACTTTTATTACGTCCTGCACACTTCCACTGGGGTCTTGCACACTTTCTTTGACGTCCTGCACACTTCCACCGGGGTTCCGCACACTTTCTATGGCGCCCTGTACCCTCCCGTTTGGGTCCAGATCATCCCCCCCGGGGTCCTACACACTTTGTATGACGTCCTGCTCACTTCCACTGGGGTCCTGCACTCTTTCTATGACGTCCTGCACACTTCCCACAGGGTTGCGCACACTCCCACTGGAATCCAGCACCTGCACACTTTTTACGACGTTCTGCACACTCACACTGAGATCCTGCCCACTTTCTATGACGTCCTGCACACTTCCACTGTGGTCCTGCAAACTTTCTATGACGTTCAGCACACTTGCTTTTGGATCCTGCACACTCCCACTGAGGTCCTGCACACTTTCTATGACTTCCTGTACACTCCCATTCGGGTCCTGCACACTTCCACTGGGGTCTTGCACACTTCCACGGGGTTCCGCACACTTTATATGGCGTCCTGTACACTCCCGTTTGGGTCCTGATCATTCCCACCGGGAACCTACACACTTTCTATGACGTCCTGCTCACTCCCACAGGGGTTGCACACTCCCACTGGAATCCAGCACCTGCTCACTTTTTACGACGTTCTGCACACTCACACTGAGGTCCTGCCCACTTTGTATGACGTCCTGCTCACTTCCACTGGGGTCCTGCATTCTTTCTATGACGTCCTGCACACTCCCACAGGGTTGCGCACACTCCCACTGGAATCCTGCACCTGCACACTTTTTACGACGTTCTGCACACTCACACAGGGTCCTGCACACTTTCTATGACGTCCTGCACACTACCACCGGGGTCCCGCACACTTTCTATGACGTCCTGTACACCCCCATTTGGGTGCTGCACACTCCCACTAGGGTCCTGCACACTTTTATTACGTCCTGCACACTTCCACTGGGGTCTCGCACACTTTCTTTGACGTCCTGCACACTTCCACGGGGTTCCGCACACTTTATATGGCGTCCTGTACACTCCCGTTTGGGTCCTGATCATTCCCACCGGGAACCTACACACTTTCTATGACGTCCTGCTCACTCCCACAGGGGTTGCACACACTCCACTGGAATCCAGCACCTGCACACTTTTTTACGACGTTCTGCACACTCACACTGAGGTCCTGCCCACTTTGTATGACGTCCTGCTCACTTCCACTGGGGTCCTGCACTCTTTCTATGACGTCCTGCATACTCCCACAGGGGTTGCGCACACTCCCACTAGAATCCAGCACCTGCACACTTTTTTACGACGTTCTCCACACTCACACTGAGGTCCTGCCCACTTTCTATGACGTCCTGCACACTTCCACTGTGGTCCTGCTAACTTTCTATGACGTTCAGCACACTTGCTTTTGGATCCTGCACACTCCCACTGAGGTCCTGCACACTTTCTATGACTTCCTGTACACTCCCATTCGGGTCCTGCACACTTCCACTGGGGTCTTGCACACTTCCACGGGGTTCCGCACACTTTATATGGCGTCCTGTACACTCCCGTTTGGGTCCTGATCATTCCCACCGGGAACCTACACACTTTCTATGGCGTCCTGTACACTCCCATTTGGATCCTGCACACTCCTAGTGGGGTCCTGCACACTTTCTATGACCTCCTGCACACTTCCACCGGGGTCCCGCACACTTTATATGACGTCCTGTACACTCCCACAGGGGTTCCGCACACTCCCACTGGAATCCTGCACCTGCACACTTTTTTTACGACGTTCTGCACACTCACACTGGGGTCCTGCCCACTTTCTATGACGTCCTGCACACTTCCACTGGGGTACTGCACACTCCCACTGGGGTCCTGCACACTTTCTATGGCGCCCTGTACACTCCCATTTGGATCCTGCACACTCCCTCTGGGGTCCTGCACACTTTCTATGACGTCCTGTGCACCCCCATTTGGGTGCTGCACACTCCCACTAGGGTCCTGCACACTTTTTATTACGTCCTGCACACTTCCACTGGGGTCTTGCACACTTTCTTTGACGTCCTGCACTTGACGTCCTGCACACTTCCACGGGGTTCCGCACACTTTATATGGCGTCCTGTACACTCCCGTTTGGGTCCTGATCATTCCCACCGGGAACCTACACACTTTCTATGACGTCCTGCTCACTTCCACTGGGGTCCTGCACTCTTTCTATGACGTCCTGCACACCCCCACAGGGGTTGCGCACACTCCCACTGGAATCCAGCACCTGCACACTTTTTTACGACGTTCTGCACACTCACACTGGGGTCCTGCACACTTTCTATAAAGTCCTTCACACTCCCACTGGGGTCCTGCACACTTTCTATGACGTCCTGCACACTACCACCGGGGTCCCGCACACTTTCTATGACGTCCTGTACACCCCCATTTGGGTGCTGCATACTCCCACTAGGGTCCTGCACACTTTTTATTACGTCCTGCACACTTCCACTGGGGTCTTGCACACTTTCTTTGACGTCCTGCACACTTCCACGGGGTTCCGCACACTTTATATGGCGTCCTGTACACTCCCGTTTAGGTCCTGATCATTCCCACCGGGAACCTACACACTTTCTATGACGTCCTGCTCACTTCCACTGGGGTCCTGCACTCTTTCTATGACGTCCTGCACACTCCCACAGGGGTTGCGCACACTCCCACTGGAATCCAGCACCTGCACACTTTTTACGACGTTCTGCACACTCACACTGAGGTCCTGCCCACTTTCTATGACGTCCTGCACACTTCCGCTGTGGTCCTGCAAACTTTCTATGACGTTCAGCACACTTGCTTTTGGATCCTGCACACTCCCACTAAGGTCCTGCACACTTTCTATGACTTCCTGTACACTCCCATTCGCGGCCTGCACACTCCCACTGAAATCCTGCACCTGCACACTTTTTACGACGTTCTGCACACTCACACTGGGGTCCTGCCCACTTTCTATGACGTCCTGCACACTTCCACTGGGGTACTGCACCCTCCCACTGGGGTCCTGCACACTTTCTATGGCGTCCTGTACACTCCCATTTGGATCCTGCACACTCCCACTGGGGTCCTGCACACTTTCTATGCCGTCCTGCACACTACCACCGGGGTCCCGCACACTTTCTATGACGTCCTGTACACCCCCATTTGGGTGCTGCACACTCCCACTAGGGTCCTGCACACTTTTATTACGTCCTGCACACTTCCACTGGGGTCTTGCACACTTTCTTTGACGTCCTGCACACTTCCACCGGGGTTCCGCACACTTTCTATGGCGTCCTGTACACTCCCGTTTGGGTCCTGATCATTCCCACCGGGGTCCTACACACTTTCTATGACGTCCTGCTCACTTCCACTGGGGTCCTGCACTCTTTCTATGACGTCCTGCACACTCCCACAGGGGTTGCGCACACTCCCACTGGAATCCAGCACCTGCACACTTTTTACGACGTTCTGCACACTCACACTGAGGTCCTGCCCACTTTCTATGACGTCCTGCCCACTTCCACTGTGGTCCTGCAAACTTTCTATGACGTTCAGCACACTTGCTTTTGGATCCTGCACACTCCCACTGAGGTCCTGCACACTTTCTATGACTTCCTGTACACTCCCATTCGGGTCCTGCACACTCCCACTGGAATCCTGCACCTGCACACTTTTTTACGACGTTCTGCACACTCACACTGGGGTCCTGCCCACTTTCTATGACGTCCTGCACACTTCCACTGGGGTACTGCACACTCCCACTGGGGTCCTGCACTCTTTCTATGGCGTCCTGTACACTCCCATTTGGATCCTGCACACTCCCACTGGGGTCCTGCACACTTTCTATGCCGTCCTGCACACTACCACCGGGGTCCCGCACACTTTATATGACGTCCTGTACACTCCCACAGGGGTTCCGCACACTCCCACTGGAATCCTGCACCTGCACACTTTTTTTACGACGTTCTGCACACTCACACTGGGGTCCTGCCCACTTTCTATGACGTCCTGCACACTTCCACTGGGGTACTGCACACTCCCACTGGGGTCCTGCACACTTTCTATGGCGCCCTGTACACTCCCATTTGGATCCTGCACACTCCCACTGGGGTCCTGCACACTTTCTATGACGTCCTGTACACCCCCATTTGGGTGCTGCACACTCCCACTAGGGTCCTGCACACTTTTTATTACGTCCTGCACACTTCCACTGGGGTCTTGCACACTTTCTTTGACGTCCTGCACACTTCCACGGGGTTCCGCACACTTTATATGGCGTCCTGTACACTCCCGTTTGGGTCCTGATCATTCCCACCGGGAACCTACACACTTTCTATGACGTCCTGCTCACTTCCACTGGGGTCCTGCACTCTTTCTATGACGTCCTGCACACCCCCACAGGGGTTGCGCACACTCCCACTGGAATCCAGCACCTGCACACTTTTTTACGACGTTCTGCACACTCACACTGGGGTCCTGCACACTTTCTATAAAGTCCTTCACACTCCCACTGGGGTCCTGCACACTTTCTGTGATGACGTCCTGCACACTACCACCGGGGTCCCGCACACTTTCTATGACGTCCTGTACACCCCCATTTGGGTGCTGCACACTCCCACTAGGGTCCTGCACACTTTTATTACGTCCTGCACACTTCCACTGGGGTCTTGCACACTTTCTTTGACGTCCTGCACACTTCCACGGGGTTCCGCACACTTTATATGGCGTCCTGTACACTCCCGTTTAGGTCCTGATCATTCCCACCGGGAACCTACACACTTTCTATGACGTCCTGCTCACTTCCACTGGGGTCCTGCACTCTTTCTATGACGTCCTGCACACTCCCACAGGGGTTGCGCACACTCCCACTGGAATCCAGCACCTGCACACTTTTTACGACGTTCTGCACACTCACACTGAGGTCCTGCCCACTTTCTATGACGTCCTGCACACTTCCACTGTGGTCCTGCAAACTTTCTATGACGTTCAGCACACTTGCTTTTGGATCCTGCACACTCCCACTAAGGTCCTGCACACTTTCTATGACTTCCTGTACACTCCCATTCGGGTCCTGCACACTCCCACTGGAATCCTGCACCTGCACACTTTTTTACGACGTTCTGCACACTCACACTGGGGTCCTGCCCTCTTTCTATGACGTCCTGCACACTTCCACTGGGGTACTGCACACTCCCACTGGGGTCCTGCACACTTTCTATGGCGTCCTGTACACTCCCATTTGGATCCTGCACACTCCCACTGGGGTCCTGCACACTTTCTATGCCGTCCTGCACACTACCACCGGGGTCCCGCACACTTTCTATGACGTCCTGTACACACCCCCATTTGGGTGCTGCACACTCCCACTAGGGTCCTGCACACTTTTATTACGTCCTGCACACTTCCACTGGGGTCTTGCACACTTTCTTTGACGTCCTGCACACTTCCACCGGGGTTCCGCACACTTTCTATGGCGTCCTGTACACTCCCGTTTGGGTCCTGATCATTCCCACCGGGGTCCTGCACACTTTCTATGACGTCCTGCTCACTTCCACTGGGGTCCTGCACTCTTTCTATGACGTCCTGCACACTCCCACAGGGTTGCGCACACTCCCACTGGAATCCAGCACCTGCACACTTTTACGACGTTCTGCACACTCACACTGAGGTCCTGCCCACTTTCTATGACGTCCTGCCCACTTCCACTGTGGTCCTGCAAACTTTCTATGACGTTCAGCACACTTGCTTTTGGATCCTGCACACTCCCACTGAGGTCCTGCACACTTTCTATGACTTCCTGTACACTCCCATTCGGGTCCTGCACACTCCCACTGGAATCCTGCACCTGCACACTTTTTTACGACGTTCTGCACACTCACACTGGGGTCCTGCCCACTTTCTATGACGTCCTGCACACTTCCACTGGGGTACTGCACACTCCCACTGGGGTCCTGCACACTTTCTATGGCGTCCTGTACACTCCCATTTGGATCCTGCACACTCCCACTGGGTTCCTGCACACTTTCTATGCCGTCCTGCACACTACCACCGGGGTCCCGCACACTTTCTATGACGTCCTGTACACCCCCATTTGGGTGCTGCACACTCCCACTAGGGTCCTGCACACTTTTTATTACGTCCTGCACACTTCCACTGGGGTCTTGCACACTTTCTTTGACGTCCTGCACACTTCCACCGGGGTTCCGCACACTTTCTATGGCGTCCTGTACACTCCCGTTTGGGTCCAGATCATTCCCACCGGGGTCCTACACACTTTGTATGACGTCCTGCTCACTTCCACTGGGGTCCTGCACTCTTTCTATGACGTCCTGCACACTCCCACAGGGGTTGCGCACACTCCCACTGGAATCCAGCACCTGCACACTTTTTTACGACGTTCTGCACACTCACACTGAGGTCCTGCCCACTTTCTATGACGTCCTGCACACTTCCACTCTGGTCCTGCAAACTTTCTATGACGTTCAGCACACTTGCTTTTGGATCCTGCACACTCCCACTGAGGTCCTGCACACTTTCTATGACTTCCTGTACACTCCCATTCGGGTCCTGCACACTTCCACTGGGGTCTTGCACACTTCCACGGGGTTCCGCACACTTTATATGGCGTCCTGTACACTCCCGTTTGGGTCCTGATCATTCCCACCGGGAACCTACACACTTTCTATGGCGTCCTGTACACTCCCATTTGGATCCTGCACACTCCTAGTGGGGTCGTGCACACTTTCTATGACCTCCTGCACACTTCCACCGGGGTCCCGCACACTTTATAAGACGTCCTGTACACTCCCACAGGGGTTCCGCACACTCCCACTGGAATCCTGCACCTGCACACTTTTTTTACGACGTTCTGCACACTCACACTGGGGTCCTGCCCACTTTCTATGACGTCCTGCACACTTCCACTGGGGTACTGCACACTCCCACTGGGGTCCTGCACACTTTCTATGGCGCCCTGTACACTCCCATTTGGATCCTGCACACTCCCACTGGGGTCCTGCACACTTTCTATGACGTCCTGCACACTACCACCGGGGTCCCGCACACTTTCTATGACGCCCTGTACACCCCCATTTGGGTGTTGCACACTCCCACTAGGGTCCTGCACACTTTTTATTACGTCCTGCACACTTCCACTGGGGTCTTGCACACTTTCTTTGACGTCCTGCACACTTCCACCGGGGTTCCGCACACTTTCTATGGCGTCCTGTACACTCCCGTTTGGGTCCAGATCATTCCCACCGGGGTCCTACACACTTTGTATGACGTCCTGCTCACTTCCACTGGGGTCCTGCACTCTTTCTATGACGTCCTGCACACTCCCACAGGGGTTGCGCACACTCCCACTGGAATCCAGCACCTGCACACTTTTTTACGACGTTCTGCACACTCACACTGAGATCCTGCCCACTTTCTATGACGTCCTGCACACTTCCACTGTGGTCCTGCAAACTTTCTATGACGTTCAGCACACTTGCTTTTGGATCCTGCACACTCCCACTGAGGTCCTGCACACTTTCTATGACTTCCTGTACACTCCCATTCGGGTCCTGCACACTTCCACTGGGGTCTTGCACACTTCCACGGGGTTCCGCACACTTTATATGGCGTCCTGTACACTCCCGTTTGGGTCCTGATCATTCCCACCGGGAACCTACACACTTTCTATGACGTCCTGCTCACTCCCACAGGGGTTGCGCACACTCCCACTGGAATCCAGCACCTGCACACTTTTTTACGACGTTCTGCACACTCACACTGAGGTCCTGCCCACTTTGTATGACGTCCTGCTCACTTCCACTGGGGTCCTGCATTCTTTCTATGACGTCCTGCACACTCCCACAGGGGTTGCGCACACTCCCACTGGAATCCTGCACCTGCACACTTTTTTACGACGTTCTGCACACTCACACAGGGGTCCTGCACACTTTCTATGACGTCCTGCACACTACCACCGGGGTCCCGCACACTTTCTATGACGTCCTGTACACCCCCATTTGGGTGCTGCACGCTCCCACTAGGGTCCTGCACACTTTTTATTACGTCCTGCACACTTCCACTGGGGTCTCGCACACTTTCTTTGACGTCCTGCACACTTCCACGGGGTTCCGCACACTTTATATGGCGTCCTGTACACTCCCGTTTGGGTCCTGATCATTCCCACCGGGAACCTACACACTTTCTATGACGTCCTGCTCACTCCCACAGGGGTTGCGCACACTCCCACTGGAATCCAGCACCTGCACACTTTTTTACGACGTTCTGCACACTCACACTGAGGTCCTGCCCACTTTGTATGACGTCCTGCTCACTTCCACTGGGGTCCTGCACTCTTTCTATGACGTCCTGCACACTCCCACAGGGGTTGCGCACACTCCCACTAGAATCCAGCACCTGCACACTTTTTCACGACGTTCTGCACACTCACACTGAGGTCCTGCCCACTTTCTATGACGTCCTGCACACTTCCACTGTGGTCCTGCTAACTTTCTATGACGTTCAGCACACTTGCTTTTGGATCCTGCACACTCCCACTGAGGTCCTGCACACTTTCTATGACTTCCTGTACACTCCCATTCGGGTCCTGCACACTTCCACTGGGGTCTTGCACACTTCCACGGGGTTCCGCACACTTTATATGGCGTCCTGTACACTCCCGTTTGGGTCCTGATCATTCCCACCGGGAACCTACACACTTTCTATGGCGTCCTGTACACTCCCATTTGGATCCTGCACACTCCTAGTGGGGTCCTGCACACTTTCTATGACCTCCTGCACACTTCCACCGGGGTCCCGCACACTTTATATGACGTCCTGTACACTCCCACAGGGGTTCCGCACACTCCCACTGGAATCCTGCACCTGCACACTTTTTTTACGACGTTCTGCACACTCACACTGGGGTCCTGCCCACTTTCTATGACGTCCTGCACACTTCCACTGGGGTACTGCACACCTCCCACTGGGGTCCTGCACACTTTCTATGGCGCCCTGTACACTCCCATTTGGATCCTGCACACCCCACTGGGGTCCTGCACACTTTCTATGACGTCCTGTACACCCCCATTTGGGTGCTGCACACTCCCACTAGGGTCCTGCACACTTTTATTACGTCCTGCACACTTCCACTGGGGTCTTGCACACTTTCTTTGACGTCCTGCACACTTCCACGGGGTTCCGCACACTTTATATGGCGTCCTGTACACTCCCGTTTGGGTCCTGATCATTCCCACCGGGAACCTACACACTTTCTATGACGTCCTGCTCACTTCCACTGGGGTCCTGCACTCTTTCTATGACGTCCTGCACACCCCCACAGGGGTTGCGCACACTCCCACTGGAATCCAGCACCTGCACACTTTTTTACGACGTTCTGCACACTCACACTGGGGTCCTGCACACTTTCTATAAAGTCCTTCACACTCCCACTGGGGTCCTGCACACTTTCTATGACGTCCTGCACACTACCACCGGGGTCCCGCACACTTTCTATGACGTCCTGTACACCCCCATTTGGGTGCTGCATACTCCCACTAGGGTCCTGCACACTTTTTATTACGTCCTGCACACTTCCACTGGGGTCTTGCACACTTTCTTTGACGTCCTGCACACTTCCACGGGGTTCCGCACACTTTATATGGCGTCCTGTACACTCCCGTTTAGGTCCTGATCATTCCCACCGGGAACCTACACACTTTCTATGACGTCCTGCTCACTTCCACTGGGGTCCTGCACTCTTTCTATGACGTCCTGCACACTCCCACAGGGGTTGCGCACACTCCCACTGGAATCCAGCACCTGCACACTTTTTTACGACGTTCTGCACACTCACACTGAGGTCCTGCCCACTTTCTATGACGTCCTGCACACTTCCACTGTGGTCCTGCAAACTTTCTATGACGTTCAGCACACTTGCTTTTGGATCCTGCACACTCCCACTAAGGTCCTGCACACTTTCTATGACTTCCTGTACACTCCCATTCGGGTCCTGCACACTCCCACTGGAATCCTGCACCTGCACACTTTTTACGACGTTCTGCACACTCACACTGGGGTCCTGCCCACTTTCTATGACGTCCTGCACACTTCCACTGGGGTACTGCACACTCCCACTGGGGTCCTGCACACTTTCTATGGCGTCCTGTACACTCCCATTTGGATCCTGCACACTCCCACTGGGGTCCTGCACACTTTCTATGCCGTCCTGCACACTACCACCGGGGTCCCGCACACTTTCTATGACGTCCTGTACACCCCCATTTGGGTGCTGCACACTCCCACTAGGGTCCTGCACACTTTTTATTACGTCCTGCACACTTCCACTGGGGTCTTGCACACTTTCTTTGACGTCCTGCACACTTCCACCGGGGTTCCGCACACTTTCTATGGCGTCCTGTACACTCCCGTTTGGGTCCTGATCATTCCCACCGGGGTCCCACACACTTTCTATGACGTCCTGCTCACTTCCACTGGGGTCCTGCACTCTTTCTATGACGTCCTGCACACTCCCACAGGGGTTGCGCACACTCCCACTGGAATCCAGCACCTGCACACTTTTTTACGACGTTCTGCACACTCACACTGAGGTCCTGCCCACTTTCTATGACGTCCTGCCCACTTCCACTGTGGTCCTGCAAACTTTCTATGACGTTCAGCACACTTGCTTTTGGATCCTGCACACTCCCACTGAGGTCCTGCACACTTTCTATGACTTCCTGTACACTCCCATTCGGGTCCTGCACACTCCCACTGGAATCCTGCACCTGCACACTTTTTTACGACGTTCTGCACACTCACACTGGGGTCCTGCCCACTTTCTATGACGTCCTGCACACTTCCACTGGGGTACTGCACACTCCCACTGGGGTCCTGCACACTTTCTATGGCGTCCTGTACACTCCCATTTGGATCCTGCACACTCCCACTGGGGTCCTGCACACTTTCTATGCCGTCCTGCACACTACCACCGGGGTCCCGCACACTTTATATGACGTCCTGTACACTCCCACAGGGGTTCCGCACACTCCCACTGGAATCCTGCACCTGCACACTTTTTTTACGACGTTCTGCACACTCACACTGGGGTCCTGCCCACTTTCTATGACGTCCTGCACACTTCCACTGGGGTACTGCACACTCCCACTGGGGTCCTGCACACTTTCTATGGCGCCCTGTACACTCCCATTTGGATCCTGCACACTCCCACTGGGGTCCTGCACACTTTCTATGACGTGCTGTACACCCCATTTGGGTGCTGCACACTCCCACTAGGGTCCTGCACACTTTTTATTACGTCCTGCACACTTCCACTGGGGTCTTGCACACTTTCTTTGACGTCCTGCACACTTCCACGGGGTTCCGCACACTTTATATGGCGTCCTGTACACTCCCGTTTGGGTCCTGATCATTCCCACCGGGAACCTACACACTTTCTATGACGTCCTGCTCACTTCCACTGGGGTCCTGCACTCTTTCTATGACGTCCTGCACACCCCACAGGGTTGCGCACACTCCCACTGGAATCCAGCACCTGCACACTTTTTTACGACGTTCTGCACACTCACACTGGGGTCCTGCACACTTTCTATAAAGTCCTTCACACTCCCACTGGGGTCCTGCACACTTTCTATGACGTCCTGCACACTACCACCGGGGTCCCGCACACTTTCTATGACGTCCTGTACACCCCCATTTGGGTGCTGCACACTCCCACTAGGGTCCTGCACACTTTTTATTACGTCCTGCACACTTCCACTGGGGTATTGCACACTTTCTTTGACGTCCTGCACACTTCCACGGGGTTCCGCACACTTTATATGGCGTCCTGTACACTCCCGTTTAGGTCCTGATCATTCCCACCGGGAACCTACACACTTTCTATGACGTCCTGCTCACTTCCACTGGGGTCCTGCACTCTTTCTATGACGTCCTGCACACTCCCACAGGGGTTGCGCACACTCCCACTGGAATCCAGCACCTGCACACTTTTTTACGACGTTCTGCACACTCACACTGAGGTCCTGCCCACTTTCTATGACGTCCTGCACACTTCCACTGTGGTCCTGCAAACTTTCTATGACGTTCAGCACACTTGCTTTTGGATCCTGCACACTCCCACTAAGGTCCTGCACACTTTCTATGACTTCCTGTACACTCCCATTCGGGTCCTGCACACTCCCACTGGAATCCTGCACCTGCACACTTTTTTACGACGTTCTGCACACTCACACTGGGGTCCTGCCCACTTTCTATGACGTCCTGCACACTTCCACTGGGGTACTGCACACTCCCACTGGGGTCCTGCACACTTTCTATGGCGTCCTGTACACTCCCATTTGGATCCTGCACACTCCCACTGGGGTCCTGCACACTTTCTATGCCGTCCTGCACACTACCACCGGGGTCCCGCACACTTTCTATGACGTCCTGTACACCCCCATTTGGGTGCTGCACACTCCCACTAGGGTCCTGCACACTTTTTATTACGTCCTGCACACTTCCACTGGGGTCTTGCACACTTTCTTTGACGTCCTGCACACTTCCACCGGGGTTCCGCACACTTTCTATGGCGTCCTGTACACTCCCGTTTGGGTCCTGATCATTCCCACCGGGGTCCTACACACTTTCTATGACGTCCTGCTCACTTCCACTGGGGTCCTGCACTCTTTCTATGACGTCCTGCACACTCCCACAGGGGTTGCGCACACTCCCACTGGAATCCAGCACCTGCACACTTTTTTACGACGTTCTGCACACTCACACTGAGGTCCTGCCCACTTTCTATGACGTCCTGCCCACTTCCACTGTGGTCCTGCAAACTTTCTATGACGTTCAGCACACTTGCTTTTGGATCCTGCACACTCCCACTGAGGTCCTGCACACTTTCTATGACTTCCTGTACACTCCCATTCGGGTCCTGCACACTCCACTGGAATCCTGCACCTGCACACTTTTTTACGACGTTCTGCACACTCACACTGGGGTCCTGCCCACTTTCTATGACGTCCTGCACACTTCCACTGGGGTACTGCACACTCCCACTGGGGTCCTGCACACTTTCTATGGCGTCCTGTACACTCCCATTTGGATCCTGCACACTCCCACTGGGTTCCTGCACACTTTCTATGCCGTCCTGCACACTACCACCGGGGTCCCGCACACTTTCTATGACGTCCTGTACACCCCCATTTGGGTGCTGCACACTCCCACTAGGGTCCTGCACACTTTTTATTACGTCCTGCACACTTCCACTGGGGTCTTGCACACTTTCTTTGACGTCCTGCACACTTCCACCGGGGTTCCGCACACTTTCTATGGCGTCCTGTACACTCCCGTTTGGGTCCTGATCATTCCCACCGGGGTCCTACACACTTTCTATGACGTCCTGCTCACTTCCACTGGGGTCCTGCACTCTTTCTATGACGTCCTGCACACTCCCACAGGGGTTGCGCACACTCCCACTGGAATCCAGCACCTGCACACTTTTTTACGACGTTCTGCACACTCACACTGAGGTCCTGCCCACTTTCTATGACGTCCTGCCCACTTCCACTGTGGTCCTGCAAACTTTCTATGACGTTCAGCACACTTGCTTTTGGATCCTGCACACTCCCACTGAGGTCCTGCACACTTTCTATGACTTCCTGTACACTCCCATTCGGGTCCTGCACACTCCCACTGGAATCCTGCACCTGCACACTTTTTTTACGACGTTCTGCACACTCACACTGGGGTCCTGCAGACTTTCTATGACGTCCTGCACACTTCCACTGGGGTACTGCACACTCCCACTGGGGTCCTGCACACTTTCTATGGCGTCCTGTACACTCCCATTTGGATCCTGCACACTCCCACTGGGGTCCTGCACACTTTCTATGACGTCCTGCACACTACCACCGGGGTCCCGCACACTTTCTATGACGTCCTGTACACCCCCATTTGGGTGCTGCACACTCCCACTAGGGTCCTGCACACTTTTTATTACGTCCTGCACACTTCCACTGGGGTCTTGCACACTTTCTTTGACGTCCTGCACACTTCCACCGGGGTTCCGCACACTTTCTATGGCGTCCTGTACACTCCCGTTTGGGTCCTGATCATTCCCACCGGGGTCCTACACACTTTCTATGACGTCCTGCTCACTTCCACTGGGGTCCTGCACACTTTCTTTGACGTCCTGCACACTTCCACCGGAGTTCCGCACACTCCCACTGGAATCCAGCACCTGCACACTTTTTACGACGTTCTGCACACTCACACTGAGGTCCTGCCCACTTTCTATGACGTCCTGCACACTTCCACTGTGGTCCTGCAAACTTTCTATGACGTTCAGCACACTTGCTTTTGGATCCTGCACACTCCCACTGAGGTCCTGCACACTTTCTATGACTTCCTGTACACTCCCATTCGGGTCCTGCACACTTCCACTGGGGTCTTGCACACTTTCTTTGACGTCCTGCACACTTCCACCGGAGTTCCGCACACTTTCTATGGCGTCCTGTACACTCCCACAGGGGTTCCGCACACTCCCACTGGAATCCTGCACCTGCACACTTTTTTACGACGTTCTGCACACTCACACTGGGGTCCTGCCCACTTTCTATGACATCCTGCACACTTCCGCTGTAGTCCTGCACACTTTCTATGACGTCCTGCACACTCCAACCGGGGTCTGGTAGACTTTCTATGACGTCCTGTACACTCCCATTTGGGTCCTGCACACTCCCACTGGAGTCCTGCACACTTTCTATAAAGTCCTTCACACTCACACTGGGGTCCTGCACACTTTTTATGACGTCCTGCACACTTCCACTGGGGTCCTGCACACTTTCTATGACGTCCTGCACACTTCCACCGGGGTCCCGCACACTTTCTATGGCGTCCTGTACACTCCCGTTTGGTTCCTGAACATTCCCACCGGGGTCCTACACACTTTCTATGACGTTCTGCTCACTTCCACTGGGGTCCTGCACTCTTTCTATGACGTCCTGCACACTCCCACAGGGGTTCCGCACACTCCCACTGGAATCCTGCACCTGCACACTTTTTTACGACGTTCTGCACACTCATACTGGGGTCCTGCCCACTTTCTATGACGTCCTGCACACTTCCACTGTGGTCCTGCAAACTTTCTATCACGTTCAGCACACTTGCTTTTGGATCCTGCACACTCCCACTGAGGTCCTGCACACTTTCTATGACTTCCTGTACACTCCCACAGGGGTTCCGCACACTCCCACTGGAATCCTGCACCTGCACACTTTTTTTACGACGTTCTGCACACTCACACTGGGGTCCTGCCCACTTTCTATGACATCCTGCACACTTCCACTGTAGTCCTGCACACTTTCTATGACGTCCTGCACACTCCAACCGGGGTCTGGTAGACTTTCTATGACGTCCTGTACACTCCCATTTGGGTCCTGCACACTCCCACTGGAGTCCTGCACACTTTCTATAAAGTCCTTCACACTCACACTGGGGTCCTGCACACTTTTTATGACGTCCTGCACACTTCCACTGGGGTCCTGCACACTTTCTATGACGTCCTGCACACTTCCACCGGGGTCCCGCATACTTTCTATGGCGTCCTGTACACTCCCGTTTGGTTCCTGAACATTCCCACCGGGGTCCTACACACTTTCTATGACGTTCTGCTCACTTCCACTGGGGTCCTGCACTCTTTCTATGACGTCCTGCACACTCCCACAGGGGTTCCGCACACTCCCACTGGAATCCTGCACCTGCACACTTTTTTACGACGTTCTGCACACTCATACTGGGGTCCTGCCCACTTTTTATGACGTCCTGCACACTTCCACTGTGGTCCTGCAAACTTTCTATCACGTTCAGCACACTTGCTTTTGGATCCTGCACACTCCCACTGAGGTCCTGCACACTTTCTATGACTTCCTGTACACTCCCATTCAGGTCCTGCACACTCCCACTGGAATCCTGCACCTGCACACTTTTTTTACGACGTTCTGCACACTCACACTGGGGTCCTGCCCACTTTCTATGACGTCCTGCACACTCCCACGGGGTCCTACACACTTTCTCTAAGAATCAGCACACTTATTTTTGGGTTCTGCACACTCCCACTGGAATTCTCCACACTTTCTACGACGTCCTGCACACTCCCACCGGGGTACCGCACACTTTCTATGACGTCATGTACACTCCCATTTGGGTCCTGCACACTCCCATTGGGGTCCTGCACACTTTCTATGACTTCCTGCACACTTCCACTGGGGTCCTGCACACTTTCAATGACGTCCTGCACACTTTCTCTAAAGTCCTGCACACTCCCTCTGGGGTCCTGCACACTTTCTATGACGTACTGTATACTCCCATTCGGGTCGTGCACACTGCCACTGGAATCCTGCACCTGCACACTTTTTTACGACGTTCTGCACACTCACACTGGGGTCCTGACCATTCTCTATGACGTCCTGCACACTTCCACTGGAGTCCTGCACACTTTCAATGACGTTCAGCACACTTCCTTTTGGGTCCTGTACACTCTTATCCGGGTCCTGCACACTCCCACGGGGTCCTGCACACTTTCTCTGAGGTTCAGCACACTTCCTTCCGGGTCCTGCACACTCCCACTAAAATCCTGCACACTTTCTACTACGTTCTGCACACTCTTAGTGGGGTCCTGCTCACTTTCTATGACGTCGTGCACACTTCCACTGGGGTCCTGCACACTTTCTATGACGTCCTGCACACTCCCTCCGGAACCCCGCACTTTTTCTATGTCGTCTTGTACACTTCCTTTTGGGTCCTGCGCACTCCCACTGGAATCCTGCACACTTTCTACGACGTTCTGCACACTCTCACTGTGGTCCTGCACACTTTCTATGACGTGCTGCACACTACCGCTAGGGTCCTGTACACTTTCTATGAAGTCCTGCACACTCCGACTGGGGTTCTGCACACTTACTATGACGACCTGCTCACTCCCACTGGGGTGTTGCACACTTTTTATTACGTCCTGCACACTTCCACTGGGGTCTTGCACACTTTCTTTGACGTCCTGCACACTTCCACGGGGTTCCGCACACTTTCTATGGCGTCCTGTACACTCCCGTTTGGGTCCTGATCATTCCCACCGGGAACCTACACACTTTCTACGACGTCCTGCTCACTTCCACTGGGGTCCTGCACTCTTTCTATGACGTCCTGCACACTCCCACAGGGGTTGCGCACACTCCCACTGGAATCCAGCACCTGCACACTTTTTTACGACGTTCTGCACACTCACACTGAGGTCCTGCCCACTTTCTATGACGTCCTGCACACTTCCACTGTGGTCCTGCAAACTTTCTATGACGTTCAGCACACTTCCACCGGAGTTCCGCACACTTTCTATGACTTCCTGTACACTCCCATTCGGGTCCTGCACACTTCCAGTGGGGTCTTGCACACTTTCTTTGACGTCCTGCACACTTCCACCGGAGTTCCGCACACTTTCTATGGCGTCCTGTACACTCCCATTTGGATCCTGCACACTCCTAGTGGGGTCCTGCACACTTTCTATGACATCCTGCACACTTCCACCGGGGTCCCGCACACTTTATATGACGTCCTGTGCACTCCCACAGGGGTTCCGCACACTCCCACTGGAATCCTGCACCTGCACACATTTTTACGACGTTCTGCACACTCACACTGGGGTCCTGCCCACTTTCTGTGACATCCTGCACACTTCCACTGTAGTCCTGCACACTTTCTATGACGTCCTGCACACTCCAACCGGGGTTTGGAAGACTTTCTATGACGTCCTGTACACTCCCATTTGGGTCCTGCACACTCCCACTGGAGTCCTGCACACTTTCTATAAAGTCCTTCACACTCACCCTGGGGTCCTGCACACTTTTTATGACGTCCTGCACACTTCCACTGGGGTCCTGCACACTTTCTATGACGTCCTGCACACTTCCACCGGGGTCCCGCACACTTTCTATGGCGTCCTGTACACTCCCGTTTGGTTCCTGAACATTCTTACCGGGGTCCTACACACTTTCTATGACGTTCTGCTCACTTCCACTGGGGTCCTGCACTCTTTCTATGACGTCCTGCACACTCCTACAGGGGTTCCGCACACTCCCACTGGAATCCTGCACCTGCACACTTTTTTACGACGTTCTGCACACTCACACTGGGGTCCTGCCCACTTTCTATGACGTCCTGCACACTTCCACTGTGGTCCTGCAAACTTTCTATCACGTTCAGCACACTTGCTTTTGGATCCTGCACACTCCCACTTAGGTCCTGCACACTTTCTATGACTTCCTGTACACTCCCATTCAGGTCCTGCACACTCCCACTGGAATCCTGCACCTGCACACTTTTTTTACGACGTTCTGCACACTCACACTGGGGTCCTGCCCACTTTCTATGACGTCCTGCACACTCCCACGGGGTCCTACACACTTTCTCTAGGAATCAGCACACTTCCTTTTGGGTTCTGCACACTCCCACTGGAATTCTGCACACTTTCTACGACGTCCTGCACACTCCCACCGGGGTACCGCACACTTTCTATGACGTCATGTACACTCCCATTTGGGTCCTGCACACTCCCATTGGGGTCCTGCACACTTTCTATGACTTCCTGCACACTTCCACTGGGGTCCTGCACACTTTCAATGACGTCCTTCACACTTTCTCTAAAGTCCTGCACACTCCCTCTGGGGTCCTGCACACTTTCTATGACGTACTGTATACTCCCATTCGGGTCGTGCACACTCCCACTGGAATCCTGCACCTGCACACTTTTTTACGACGTTCTGCACACTCACACTGGGGTCCTGCCCATTCTCTATGACGTCCTGCACACTCCCACGGGGTCCCGCACACTTTCTCTGAGGTTCAGCACACTTCCTTCCGGGTCCTGCACACTCCCACTAAAATCCTGCACACTTTCTACTACGTTCTGCACACTCTTAGTGGGATCCTGCACACTTTCTATGACGTCCTGCACACTCCCTCCGGAATCCCGCACTTTTTCTATGTCGTCCTGTACACTTCCTTTTGGGTCCTGCGCACTCCCACTGGAATCCTGCACACTTTCTACGACGTTCTGCACACTCTCACTGTGGTCCTGCACACTTTCTATGACGTGCTGCACACTACCGCTAGGGTCCTGTACACTTTCTATGAAGTCCTGCACACTCCGACTGGGGTTCTGCACACTTACTATGACGACCTGCTCACTCCCACTGGGGTCCAGCACACTTTCTATAAAGTCCTGCACGCTTCCACTGGGGTGCCGCACACTTTCCATGACGTCCTGCATACTCCCACTGAGGTCCTGCACACTCACTATGACGTCCTGCACACTCCCACTGGCGTCCCGCACACTTTCTATGGCGTCCTGTACACTCCCATTTGGGTCCTGCAGACTCCTAGTGGGGTCCTGCCATTGCATACGGCCACGCACGTTTCTCCGCCCCGCAAAGATTTTGGAAGGAGAGGGAACCCCGGATTGGTGTTATAATTACGCGGCGGCACGGAATAATGGGCTTGTCCAATAGAAAATATCAAACAAATAAAAATATTCGATTATTCGAATAAACGAATGATTTGAAAAATTGACTCTTCCGAGTCTTCGAATAAACGAATTATTCAAAAATTGACCTCTCCGAAGAATTATTCGAAAAAAAATTACTCCTTCGAATACTCGAATAAAGGAATTATTCGAAAATTTGACTCCTCCAAATAATTGAATTATTCGAATGATTCGAATACGAACAAATCGAATATTCTTTCAAACTCGCGAGTACTCGAACGAGAAGCACGGACCGAGTACGCATAATCGAACCCCATTCGCGGCGCTACCAACTTTCTTGACCTTTTTGGTCTAGTATTAAATAGATCGCCAATGCACTTTCACGAAAAAGACATTCCACATTATATCATAAGAGTATTCAATCCAACATTTATCACTGTCTATGAGTAGTTGTTTAACGATACGATCAAAGCCTCTGGATTTTCTAAACAATATCTACCAACATTATCCGAATTTCCTATCAGTTTGGGGTGCCGGGGGGGGGGGGGCACTTTTGTATCGCACCTGGCCACACCCATTTTTCCGTGCAGCAATCACTCCTGATTTGTGCTGGGGAGGAAAACCCCGGTTGGGTGCTCAAATTTCATACGGCGCGGTAAAATAGGCGGGGCCAAGTGCATCCAGACAAAGTGGTCCCCCACCGCTAAGATAGCACCCAGCTTGGTTGAAGATAATTCCCCTCTGGACCGCAAAATATAAGGTGAATGGTGAACAAGAACTGGCTCAAAACTGCAGCGATTCACCTAAATGTGTGGAAATTAAGTACTACATAATACTTTAACAACGTACGGTGTAGCCGTTTCTGGAACATCGCTCGAATCGGTTGCGGACCTTCCCCATCAGATTGAAAACAGTATCTATTATAGGCTAAAAACGGCGAAATTCACATGGTTCCTACGCGTGCTGGTGCGGAGAGGTGGTTAGAGACAGTGAGAGAGCGTATGGCAGACGGAGACCGAGGCGACGCGTTATAGAGGGTACGTCTGCCCACAAATTCGGTGCTGAGCGGGATACTCCCCCATTAGCAATCTGACTGTCTCATGTAGAATATTGGAGTATTCTGATTATATTCGAACTTTCTACCAGTTTGATTGGAGACGTTTCACCTCTAGACCGCAGAAATGAACATGTGCCGGAGACTCTGCTTATTTTTCTGAAATTATTCCTTTATTCGGCCGAGTATTCGAATATTGGGCCGTTAGAATATTCGAATAAACGAATTATTCGAAAAATTGACTTCTCCGAATATTCGAAAAAACGAATTATTCAAAAAATAGACATCTTCCAATATTCGATCAAACGAATAATTCGAAAAATTGACTTTTCCGAATATTCGAATAAACGAATTATTCGAAAATTGAATTGTCTGAATAATCGCATTGTTTGACTATTTGACCATTCGTTTATTCGGCCGAATATTCGTTGACGTACTCTATTGTCCAAGTGGGATGGCAATAGGTACCCCCCTTCTGGTGGTAGCAACGATATGGCTATAACTTCGCCAAGGAGCTTTTTTGAGCCTTTGCCATTCGGCTATTATAATCCACTTTGATCTTTCTGAAAGCGGACAACGGCTTTGTTATAAGCATAACAAAGAAGCTCTCTACGCGATGGGAGACTTTGGCAACATAATCAGTTACATGGGAGACTTTGGCAACATAATTACCCTATACTTGCCGTGATCTTTCGAAGCACCAAAGGTGGATCTCTTATTCATCTTCAGCACTTCGAATAACCCCTTTAGGCTAAGTTAGAGCAAAAAAAAGTTGATTTTGTCCAGTCTACAGCATTGGGAGTAGGGCTTGGTGCGGTTGCAGACTCGTTCTAACATACCGTAGTTTGTTAGTTGTATTACTCGTTTTTTTTCCGAACTGCTTTGATAGATCGGTGAGTCTGTGTTTTCACCGATATGACTACATCTGTCGAAACAATGAAAAGAGGTGAAAATGTGAGATTGGAAACGAAAACTCACAGACCAATCTCAGTTATTTCGAAAAAATGAGTGATAACACAGTCAGACTACAGTATGTCAGGAGAAGTCCGCAACCTCACCAGGTCCTACTCCCATTGCTGTAGACCATAGAATGCTTTGAGTTCAAGCCCATCCAGACTTGGGGATGAGTCGTTTTCGATGGACGTCATTCACAGCTGGTTGTATATAAATGGCTCTCGATGAAGACATACAAGACGACAAGAGTGATCCCATAAAAACGTAAAGGTCAACCGAACATTGCTCGACACTACGCGGTACCGACACGGCTCTCGTAAACAAAACTTATGATAGCAATTTGATAAAGGGTAGGGTATAAAAGAAGTGAATAGCGGTGTGTCTTTATTCACATACCGTCCTTTTTCAGGGGTCAGGAGTTCAGGACCTCCCTAGAGTAGATATGAAGTAGGAAAACAGTACCACCGGTATTTAAGGTATAACAAAGCAGGAGTACAAACTTAGAAAATTGTACAGCCGCGACGCAGCCGCGTCGTGTCGAGCAATGTTCGGTTGGCCTTTACGTTCTTATGAGTGATCCCAAACGAAAGCGTTTGGCGCTCTGTTCTGAGTGCCATCAAGTGGCAGTGGAAAAACGCATCAATCGTCTAGGTGTTCTGTGCAGCATTGGTGCTTGGTGGATCTGTTGCATCGGCGTGTATTCTCTGTTTCCGAGTGTAATTTATTTCCGTTCATCGCGTGCGTCTGCGCGCGTACGCTGCGTCTCCTTCTCCCCACACTCTCTCGTTAGCTCTGCCCTCGCTCCGCACAGGCGCGCGAAGGCACAGGGTGAATTTGGCTTGGAACCAGAGGATATTTGAGCCTGACAATGCGCAGCGACTTCTGCAACAATTGCTGTAAGGAAAAGTTCCTCAGTGAAGTTGATGATAGACGACGTCCCCATCTTCACATTAAGGGCACAGTACACCCTCAGATATGAATCTAGAGATTTCCGTTTAATTGTGTAGAAAGACCCCTTCTGTATAACACATGCCAATTGCGAGATCTCAATTTCTTCAAATAGGCGAGAAATAGGCGACCACCACAGGCCCGACCTCCTTCGCTCACTATCACAGGCCCGGCCCCCTACCAGATTTACGAACTCGATAGTGGCTCAATGAATGAATAAATTCTCAACATGTCGTTGTTCTTCGGTCCATTGCCGGTCTATATCCTCATCCTGTATTGCTCTCGTGCAGCGATTGCGAATGAAGAGAAATACAGGCCTGAGACAACTCGTCCACGAAATTTTCGCCCTTAAAATGCAGGCATATTCGGTTGCGGTACCATTGACAACCAGGCATGCCCACTTTCCCTCGCGCTTGCTGCGCCCTCCACTCCACCTCTTGCGCCAGAGACACAAAGAAAAAGACGCCACTGCTGTGCCATCGACTGGCATCTCTAGGACGATTAGGGTTTTGATGTATATTCTGGTAAATAGGCACGAACGCTCCGTCTTTGAGGATGCTGACGCTGTTTTACAAAACACTCACTTTTTATAGCACTGCGCGATTACTTCAACAAAATCACTGAATTCTTTGCCAACGCTGCTCATTACACTAGCGATAAACAAAAAGCAAAGTAAGTTCTATCAAAAAGGTGATCTCCAAGCAAACGTGATTCGGTGCTTACAGAAACGTTCCAACAAAAAATAAAGAGGAATAGAAAAGTGGAGTGGATGCGTCTACGAAAAAGTATCAATATTTCTCGAGAACCGATTCCTGTGGCTGATACTTTTTCTAGCAAAATAAGACCGTTTTGTTATTCTTCATATAAGAACTTTGTGGTTTTGAAAATGACTTCTTTTTCTTCGGTTCTATTCTAGTACCAGAAAAAGGCACTTAATACCTACTATTGAAAAAAGACATGATGTTAACGAAATCGCACAAACGGTTCCATTTTGCTGCTCAGAATCGTAAAGCAGTGAAAAAGCAGTGGCAAGGGCAATTACTGACGCATAAGCATTCTTAACCAAGTAGAAGTCCTCCTCCGAAAAGCCCAGGGCCTTTTCACCCAGAGAAGTCCAAGGACGAACCGCGGCGCTTTTGCAGGACCGTCCGCGGCCGACGACCGGACGATCCTTTACCTAACCGGGAAAGCGCCGGCAATGCGCCGCGGACCAATTTGCCAGCACCGCGGATCGTTCTGAGAGCCGCCGCGGATCGTCCTGAGAGCCGCCGCGGATCGTCCTGAGAGCCGCCGCGGATCGTCCTGAGAGCCGCCGCGGATTGTCCTACAGGCGCCGCGGATCGTCCAGCAGGCGCCGCGGATCGTCCAGCAGGAACCGCGGATCGTCCTGAGAGCCGCCGCGGATCGTCCTGAGAGTCGCCGTGTATCGTCCTGAGAGCCGCCGCGGATCGTCCTGAGAGCCGCCGCGGATCGTCCTGAGAGTCGCCGTGTATCGTCCTGAGAGCCGCCGCGGATCGTCCTGCAGGCGCCGCGGATCGTCCTGAGAGCCGCCGTGGATCGTCCTGAGAGCTGCCGCGGATCGTCCTGAGACCCGCCGCGGATCGTCCTGAGAGCCGCCGCGGATCGTCCTGAGAGCCGCCGCGGATCGTCCTGCAGGCGCCGCGGATCGTCCTGAGAGCCGCCGCGGATCGTCCTGCAGGCGCCGCGGATCGTCCTGAGAGCCGCCGTGGATCGTCCTGAGAGCTGCCGCGGATCGTCCTGAGAGCCGCCGCGGATCGTCCTGAGAGCCGCCGCGGATCGTCCTGAGAGCCGCCGCTGACCCTCTTTTTGAATAATGTTATCCAGCCTACCCCCAATCGACTTATTGGCCGCGGGACAGATTTTGGCATTGGAGTACGCTTTTCGCGCTAGCAATCCATACTCCTCAGAAAGCCTCAATATCACAATTCTGCAGGATTTCTCCATAGTGAGAGCTTATTTCAAGAGCAGAAAATCTCGATTAACATGCCAGACTGGTTTGGATATAGTTTAACTGTACAACTGTGAAAATTATCACTGAAGAAGTATTGTGAAAATATTATATTTTATTGCAATCTTTTCGACATCGGTGATTTATAGTTATGATTATGAACAAATGATTATGTAACAAATGAATAATGTATGATCATGAGCTGCAAATTCTCGAAAAAAAGAGCTCATATTTTATGGCTCTTAAGCAAAAACTTTGTAAAATTATGTTAGATTGAAGACCTGGGGTGGTAGCAAACCAAGCGAGAGCTCGACATAATGATGAGCTTAGGATGCCACTTAAGTGGCACCTTAAGTTTTTGGCACAAATTTGCAGAACTGCTCTTTGAGCTGCAAAGCGCTCAAAAATCCAAAAATCACACGAGAGGTCGACATTATGTCGACCTCAAGGGGAGAAATATTCGCTATTTCCGAGTGGTCCTGTCGTCCCCATAATGGTGACAAGAGCGCCATCTCGTTCTCTGCGCAAGAGGACGGCAAAATAGTATGTGGGAGGAGAGGGTGAGACAGTAAGATCGCCATCTCCGAAATTCTACCCACGAGTAGATTTTGGTCACGATCATAGCAAGAGTTGTCTTAAACGCAGATGATGCCAGCCGTCGCCAGGCGGTCTCGCTCGTTCTTCTATCGATTTGCTTTCGACGTGTTTTTTAGGTGTTCTCCCTCGATATTCCTAATAATATCAGAAGTCTGACACCTTTGTGAAGTCCATTTCGGTGTAACACATCTTAGAAAAGAAATATTAATACATCACTGCTCGGATTTTGTTGAAATTTGTGGGCATTCTTGGAGTGGCTTCCGTCACTGCCCGAAATTTCTGCATTGATTACCCATTCGATGAGCTCAGTGAAGATTTTTTTTATGGTGATGTGATGGGAGGTTTTAATCGAATTCTGAGGGGGAACATTTCCTACTGCAATTTTTTTGAAGAAAAAACGACATTTCGCGGTCCATTTAGCTAGAAGTGTGACCTTGAGAATGTTTTCACCATTTTCACAGCTGAATTTTTTTTTGGAAAACGTCCGCTTCGCATCTTCGCACTGTTATAAAACGACTTTCTGGATTGATTTGATAATAAGTAAGTAACCAACTTTCTAAACGATTCTCCTGTACCGATCCATGGAAAAAGCACAGCCTACAACGCCTTTCAGCGGATAAATTTATGAATCGAATACTATAGAGATTCATGCCTGGTTGCCAAACTTTTTAAGGGGGGGGGGGGGCGCTTGAAATGCATTCGCATCAGATAACTGATCGCGCTATCAAACATTGCCTTCCTAGAGACTCTATTCTGAGCCACAGACATCTAAAAGCTGCATCTGTCACTCTTGCTTGGAATGCTGAGTGCCCACCCCTCCCTCT
>JAPDOI010001451.1:0-32500 GCA_029168955.1 Aplectana chamaeleonis | reverse complement strand
TTGGGTCGGCGCACTCTCCCACCGCACTAAGCTTGCTTACTCTTTGCTGCATGTGCCCGGATCGACTAGGCTGGGTCGCACAATCAAACGGTCTAGTTGAACTTGATAGAAGCTCCTATACTATCACACACAAAACAGCGCTCTGATCACCTGAGGCTCTCAAGTGGCTTTTGATATATGGGATTTTCCCTTCTTATAAAAGCTAGTTAAATCACAGATACATAGTAACTGGCAAATATTGCATGGTTCACCACACGACTAATCAAATGTGGGTGTATTATAGCACAGAACAGCTTTTGCCGTTTGCCGGCCATTTTTGGGGTTTGCCGTTGCCGTTGCCGTTTGCCGAATTCTCAAATTCCTTTGCCGCACACCCCTGGTTACGCCCAAAAGAACCGAGCGGGACGTCAAAGAAAGTCAGCGGGACCCCAGCGGGAGTGCGCCCTACGCCGAAGAAGTTGTACGGGACCCATGTAAGAGGGCGCCGAACGCCATAGAAAGTCTGCGGGAACCATGCTAGAGAGCGCCGTACACCATAAAAAGTGGGCGGGACCCGTGTAAATATTTACAAGTAATTAACGAAATTTGAATAAGGGAGTTTCGCGTTGCAACAACGTGCGGAAAACCTAGTCACGGACCTAAGTAATCAATGTCAATCTTTCAACCAGTTGAAAATGTTCTTTGACGACCCATTTCCAGGTGTGATACAATCGATTGTATCACACCTAAAAATGGGTCTTCAGAGACCGTTCTTACCCGGCTAAAAGAATGCAATTGGTCACTCGGGTCCGTGACTAGGTTTTCCGTGCGTTGTAGCAACGCGAAACTCCCTAATTCAAATTTCGTTAAGGGCAGTGGTCACGATGAAAAACATTATCGAAAAAACTACAGAAATCAGCTCAGATATAAAACAGCTCAAAAACTATGAAGGTAGCGCGGTGAAAAACGGGCTAGAATTAGAGTTATCAAGACCCTAAATTTCCAGTTCGTGCACACGTGCACAGAAAGATCACAGTCTCATGCCAAGCAGTCGAAAATCATCGACACTCAGAGGAAGAAATAAATGCAAATTTACCTAATAAAACAGTTAAACAATGAAAGCAAGCACTTCAACCCATGTTTTTGACTAGATGTACACATAAATATGAAAGTTCATTGATTGAAATTCAATTTCAAGCCAGCTGATGCTCTCAATATTAGAGATCATCGATGCCGATGATGTGGGGTGGACTTGTCCACCATCAAAAGACAAGAAAGTTCAGGCTTCGAATTGGACCCAGAACAGCTATTTTTTCGCGATTTTTTTTAAGGGTTCTACTACTCTATACCCAGAAAAGGGTTCAGAGAGGAAAAGAAGACGAGCATATTTGAGCGCGACCACTGCCTTTAAAGCCTCGAGTCCTGTCTGATATCTGTGTTTTGCGTTCGACTCAGCTACCTTCTGATATCTCCTTAATTCATTCTGCCCCCAGTAAGACAGTTGTTATTGCAAGTTTTCTGAGATAAGCATATGGGAAATCGATGTTGTTACATGACTAATAGAGTGGGTAAAAGGCAAACTTCATTTATCCTCATGTATCTGCGGCTATGGTCAAGGTAGAATTTGACTCATAAACAGTGCAAGGTAGCGGTTCCGTGGTATTCAAATTCGAAATGCATTGGTAGTCGAGAAAATAATCATCGCATTTTTCATGCGCTGGGAGCGCAAGGTATTTCAACTATCCTCTTTTCGATGGACGTACCATAGGGTTTCCCTCGTTACATCTGCATGAGGTGAGATTCCGCTCGCTTCGCTCATGATTCCACTTGCTTTGGCGCACGGTTCTCATTCTACCCCTTCCCCCTATCGTAAGGTTCCGCTTGCTTGGTATCAACCTCCGCTTGTTTAGCGTTAGCTTCTGCTTGCTTTGCGTTAGCTTCCACTCGCTTAGTGTTAGCTTTTGCTTGCTTCCCGTTAACTTCCGCTCGCTCAGTGTTAGTTTCTACTTGCTTCGCGTTTGCTTCCGCTCGCTTCGGTGCATGGTTCCACTCGCTCCCCTGCCTATCGTAAGGTTCTGCTTGCTCAGCGTTAGCTTCTACTTGCTTCGCGTTTGCTTCCGCTCGCTTCGGTGCATGGTTCCACTCGTTCCCCTGCCTATCGTAAGGTTCTGTTTGCTTGACGTTAGCTTCTGCTTGCTTCGCGTGTTAGCTTCTGCTTACTTCGCGTTCGGTACGGGGACAATCCGTTACTAACGGATTGCGTGTTAACAGCTTGTTTCAAAAGTTCTGAGACTTTGGCTCGTTCTCCCATTCTGCGATTCGGACTCTGTTGCTGTCAGGGCAACTGCTGTTGCTTTCCGAGCAACTACTTTTGTTGTCCGGGCTCCTCCAGTTTGCCCGAACAGCGAAAGCAGTGGCCCGGAAATTGACAGAATAAGCCAGATTGTGGGTGGTTCCAATTCCTTTCGGTGCGGCTCGGGGCGGAGAACCGCCTGAGGATGGAAAGTTGCTGCCTAGAGCACAGTAAATTTAACACATTCTTTGCACTCTTTGACTTTGGTAAATCTTTCCGAATTAAATTTTGGAACCTTTCCCTAAAATTTCCAGCCGGGCGTAGTCACCAGCAGAGGGGTCGGCTGGGCCAAATATAATTGTTGATCACGAGATTCCGATGCGACCGCACGCTCCGCTTCTCACACCAGCCGGCTTAAACTTGTAATAGGGTTCCAACCTTGCTTTGATTCGTTAACTACCCAGTTCAGTGGAGCCGAGCTCAACAGTTATTCATCTTTATGGGATATGGTATACTTTTGCGACACACGGTCGCGTCGCTCTGCACAGCGACAGCGACTGCCTCCCGTCCTTTAAATCTGTCGCTGTCGCAATGTACTGCACAGCGACAGCGACAGTGGTAGGGACAGGCTATGGCATAGTTGCAGTATGTCAGCCCTCCGCGACACTTCGCTGCGACACACACGCGACATCTGTTCCTACGACGACCGTTGCCGTTGCTCCGGTGCGGGTCGCGCCACGATTTGTGTTAGATTGCATGCCTGTCGCTCATTACAGCGACAAAGTATACCATAGGCCTATGGAAAGGGGGAGGGAAAGTAGGCACTCCAATGTGGGCGGGGTCCGAGAGCGCATGGCGTGGGCACCTTTTCGTGGACACCTTCCCGTTGTTAAAGGCAGTGGTCGCGATGAAATATGCTTGCCGACTTTTTCTATCTCTAAACCCTTTTCTGGGTCTTGAGTAGTAGGACCTATGAGAAAAATCGCGGAAAAACCACTGTTCTAGGCCAAATTTGAAGCTTGAACCTCTTGTCTTTTGGTGGTGGACGAACCGACTTCACATCATCGGCATCGATGACCTCTCATATCAAGAACATCAGCTGGCTTGAAATCAAATTCCAATCAATGAACCTTCGAAATTTTGTACACATCTAAGGCGGCAATAAGAAATCACGGTAGCGCGCGCTATCACTGATTTCGGGCTGCTATGCACGTTGGTGTCTCATTCTTCACACACTCCCTCCTCCGCTTAGCGCGTTTGCGCTTGTTCTGGCGCGCGCCACCTCGATACTTATTACCGCCTCTAGTCAAAAACATTGACTGAAGTGCTTTCTTTCATTGTTTAACTGTTTTTATTCGTTAAATTTGCAATTATTCTCCCCTCTAAATGTCGATGATTTTTGACGGCTCAGCATGAGACTGCAATCTTTTTCGTCGGCGCTGTGCACGTGTGCACGAACTGGCTTCTATGGGTCCTAGAAACTCTAATTCTAGCCAGTTTTGCACCGCACTACCTTGATAGTTTCCCAGCTGTTTTCGATCTAGGCTCATTTTTTGTAGTTTTTTCAAAAACGTTTTTCATCGTGATCACTGCCTTTAAGAGAAATGAATACGAGAAATAGTAATCATCTGGGCGGCAGTAGAGACGAAAAGGTAGTCAAGAATTCTACGAGTATCCAAGAAGAACGCATCGCAATGTAAAAGGGACTCGTCCGCGAGAAGGTGCGATCGCCCTGAGCTCTCAGGCCCCTCCCATTTGAGAGAGCCTCTTCGGGCGCCGCACCTCAGAAGAGGCGGGAGAAGCGGAGGAGGAGCAAGGTGGGTGATTGGATGAGAAACGGCTAGCGTCTAATTACGCGCCTCGCTCCTCCCCTGTTTCCTCCCGCCTATTCTGCTGTGAGGAAACATTACGACCACCACCCAGCTACGGTCTGCAGAAGCGGCTGTCCGCAACTGCGGACAGGAATTCCACATTTATATGGACCTTAAATATGGGGCTGCGCTCTAAAGATCTGGTTGGCTAATAGGGGAAACAGATTGGAAGACAATATGCACTTTGTTGCAGAATTCCAAGGAGATCTCGAAAACAACCTTCGTCACGCATCCATCTCCAGCTGTTCAAACGTCACCAACAAAAAACTGGTATTTCGTGAATTGAAATCTGCTGAGGGATCGGGAAATATTTCTCTAGCCTTAAAGCACTATTCGACGCAGAGTTCTGGGCTGCCCGAAACAAAGATCGATGGCTATCTTCGAAGGCAATTAAGCGTTGGGGGAAAAGTGGTAATTCCAAATTCCGGTTCGGAACATTTCAACAAAAATATGGCTGCAAAGTTACATGGTTATGTAAAACCGGCAAGAATCGTAATGAGACTTTGCGTTCCACATTGGAGGTTGGCGCAAAGCCGGTACACCTATGTAATAGCAAATGGCAACGAGTTTGCACCAACCTTCAATAGTGAAAGCGGAGCCTCATTAGAATCCATGCCAACTTTCCGAAAAGGGTAGTGAATGTTTTGAAATTGAGAATTCAAGAAAGTTCCAAGTGTAAAAGACAAGAAAGCTGAGAAATTATTCCTTCTTTAAATCAGAGATTTGGAGGAAGCCTACACCTTTTTGCATTACGAATTCCTAAACAACCTTAGTCTCTCGTACGGCTGTTTCCACCCCAGCAACCCTATGACCATTGAGAGGAACGCTTATAACGCCGTTCAGGATACCGCTTAACAATTATAGAGGGCAGACTCGATTTCTGCGTCGAAAAGTGGTTTTGCAAATAGATATTTCCTCTGGAGGGGCCACCTTATACAAGTAGCCTTTCCTTGACAGATATAGCCTGGAACCCTCGTACCGCATTTTTTCATGTCAGTGTTTCCCTCCCTGACTTCCATTGAGTGATACCTCTTTATATTTTCGGATTCAGATATATAGGGCAAAGCTGGCTTCATTTTTGTCTTGTTAAGTCGTATCTGTCACACGTATGTACACTGAGAATTTCGTCAAATACTGTTCAAAACAGCGTTATTTTGAAACCCCACATCAAACCTCCTTCGATATGGAAACACTTGATCACTGAAGTGCTGACGTGTTCCTACATCGAATGAGGTTTGGCTGTGTGTGGGCTTATTACTCATCATCAGTTACGAATTACGATATGCGATTTACGAATTACGAAAAATTTTAAAAATTACGATTTACGAAATTGCAAAATTCATTTACGCACAGCCCTGGTTACCATGTGGGTGCGAAATCCAGCAGTGAGGAATTTCTTGCAATTTAACTTGCAATTTGTTGAGGCTCAATAACATTTCAGACAATTTCTCCTTAGTTTCTTCGGTAGGGTTCCACATTAGCTCAAGAAATTGCAGTTCGTATCATACGGTACTGTACTGGAATTGCGAATACAGGTTCCATCCCCCACGTCCCGCGCTCAAAGAATAAAATAAATGAACTCTGACTGATGAAATCAATTAATTTCTCACATTTGATGTTGATGATTGGACAGTAGTTGTTAATGTGAATCATTTGGGGGTGGAATATTTGCATTTCGAAGCGATTCCGTCATCATATCATCTATCCGATTCTTTGTCTGGCCGGCTGCCCTTTCCATTAGGATCGGAATCGATTTGCCCCCAATAGATGCCACCTGTGTCGGCCGCACTAACGGCCACCCATATCGCATTAATTAATAGATCGCACGAGTAGGTCAGTAGAATGAGCCATCGCTCCGAATTCACCTTGTTTCTGCCTTTTTTTCCAAAGATTTTGTCATTATTTAGTCACTCAGACAGGCATAGATCGCTAAACGAAATCAGATTAAACTGCGAAGTGTGTGTTCTAATCACGGATTCGATTCTGTGCTAATCATTCCACAACAGTGGCCTGCTCATAGACGTTGGTCCAGCCATAGCACAACTGAATCTCTTCATTCATTTACATGGTGGTGGTGGGGTGCGAAAGAAGTGTACTATGTCAAATAAAGACAATAAATCTCCTCGCGTTATCACTACGACCCCACTGTCCCACGAGCTGTCGCGGTCGCCTTCCCTACGCATGTTTGCCACACAATAGAAAGTTGTGGACAGGCAAATGTCGTCACATTCCTATTATTGTTCATCAATTTTTGATCCTTCATTACGTGATTTCCTTCCGTTTAAACCACTAATTTTAGTCTTGTAAATCCATCGCTTCAGTTGGCACGGCTCGCACTCATACTTTGTGCTCCCTCATGAAGGTTAGCGCAAACTCGATGCACGTATGGCACCGAGTTTGCGCCAACTTCCATTAGGGTACGCCAAGTATCAGTGTGATTGGTGCCGACTGTGATTAATCCTTCCATCGACCAATCGGTGGAGGTCTATCCACCCACCAAGACGTTGCCGATTGGCTGATGACGGACCCGTACTCATTATTTTCGTTGTATACGAACGAAAACTTCGAAAGATTTTTCAATTTTTTTCGATCGAACGAATTCTGCCGAGCAAATTTTTTTCAAAGATTTGAAAAAATCGAACGAAAAAATTCCATCTTTCGTTCGCTCAGATTACAATTTTTCGAAAAAAATTCGTACGTTCGATAGATACTGATTTTGTCCTTTCAGAATTTGTTGCTTTTGGATTTGATCGAGTATTTGTGACCTCATTCAAATGTCCTTATGGGAGTGAAGTTCCTGTCCGCAGTCACGGACAGTCGCTGTTGCAGCACGTAAAATGTTAGTAATAGTGCGGGGACAAAGACTAAACCGTTTGGTCGCACCACGGTTATCATCGCGTTGCGTGCTGCAACAGCGGACAGGAGTTTCGCTCTGGTGAGAGCAGTAGTTGTTTTTTGCGTTGCTCAAAAGAAATGCATTAGTAATGTATTGTTCGAAAGTGCCCTTTTACGACGGGTGTTCTGCCTGGTACTCTTCGTTTTGGCCCACAACTCTGAGGAGATTTGCCGCGTCAGCGCCGGGAAAGTACCGTGACCCCGACTGTGCCGCGATAGTACCGCGGCGGTTCCGCGTTAGAAACGCGGCGGCTCCTTGAGGATCCAGCAGTGAACCCGCGTGGGGTACGATGTACTGTCCTGTGTGGTAAAACGAAATTGTCGCCGTTTCAATAACTCAAGTTTGAGGTACATTCCGGATTTCCTTGGGCGCAAAAGCGGTGGTAATCTCTGTCCCTATTAGACAGATAACGTAACGACCGCAGGTACGCATTTTTGTTCTCAGCCCCCCCCCCCCCCACTAGTTGTATTATCATTCTTGAATGACTTCAAATCAGATACTCTCAAGAAGTTGCGGCACTACCGCGGAGCCAAAGCGGCACTTCCGCATCACCGCTACGGCTTTGCGTTAGCGTGGCCGCGGCTCCACGATAGTGCCGCTTCGGTGCCTATAGGCTCTGAAGCGGCACCATCGCGGAGCCGCAGCGGCGATTTCTCTCAGAGAAGCCAACGCGCGTCACCTGTCGGCATGAGTTAACAATGTTTTTTTTCGTCTGTTAGCCAAACGAAACAAACTTCCGCCAATTTTTGAAACTAGCGAGCAGGATTTTGGTTTTTTTTTTCAGAGTTTCCATTTTTTCTATATTCGTTCGTTCGATTATGAGATATCGATTTTTTTTTCGACTTTGTTCGTTTGAAAATGCCTTGAACGGAATCTTTTTTAGTTTTTGCACTTTTTTTAGTTTTTGCATGCTCGAACGTTTTCCGAACAATTTGTTTTCGATTTTCGCCTGTTCGGCATTTGTTCGGAAGAATTTTTTTTATCCGTTAGAAAATGCTCCGAACGGTCGTTTAACATTTTGGTGCTACCGCAGCAGGGGGTGGGGGCATTTGGCCACACCAATTTTTCCGTGCCACCGCGCAATTTGAACACCAAGTAGGAGATCCTTCCCATTTCAAACGGGCGTGGCGAAGTGCGATACCATACTAGCCCCCCCCCAAGCTCACCGACATTTTTTGTTCGAATTTGTACCACTAGACTCCTTATCCACCTTTGCATCAGCAATGTTCGGCACAGTGGTGTGCGTTTCTAAATTGCTGCTTTAACGGAATCACTTATACAACACCCGCGCTAATTTTTGTATAAACGGGGAGCATTTGCCAAACTTGGCAAAAAAGCGTCCAATGCATGTAACTTTTTTGAACGAAGACGTTTTTGGATTCTGAAAACGCTATCATATTCACAGCTTGTATTCCTACATAATAATGTGCCTCATGAACCGAAGTTCCTTAAAATAGCTTTGTTTTTGAGTAAAATTGTTTTTGCGGTCGTTTCACAAAAACGTCGCGCGCGGCATAGTGCGGCGAAATTTTGAGTAGTAATTGTACGAGTAATACAAGAGCAATCTCTATGTTTTCTTTGTGAACTGGATCATAGTGGGGCTGTCTCGAGATCTGTGCAAAATGAATTTTCGAAATCATCCATTTATCGGTCTGTGGCTTTCGCAACGAAAGTCCGACTTTTCAGGAAGCTCCCAAGAGTGTTTAATGAAGGATTTCGAAAGAGATTGACGACTTCCGGCGCTGGACTGAAATCGACCACGCTGGACTCAAATATCCTACTTTCGTCACACCTAAATTTCGAAATTGACGACTTCCGGCGGGACCACGTCTGAGAAAGTGTGAGGCCTTCCACCGTAACGGTGTTGAGCATCTATGTTGGACGGTGAAAGTGAGCGAACAGGGTAAATCGACCACGCTGGACTCGAATATCCTACTTTCGTCACACCTAAATTTTGAAATTGACGACTTCCGGCGGGACCACGTCTGAGAAAAGTGTGAGGCCTTTTACTGTAACGGTGTTGAGCATCTATGTTGGACGGTGAAAGTGATCAAAGAAGGTAAATCGACCACGCTGGACTCGAATATCCTACTTTCGTCACACCTAAATTTCGAAATTGACGACTTCCGGCGGGACCACATCTGATAAAAGTGTGAGGCCTCGTACAGTAACGGTGTTGAGCATCTATGTTGGACGGTGAAAGTGAGCAAAAAGGGTAAATCGACCACGCTGGACTCGAATATCCTACTTTCGTCACACCTAAATTTCGAAATTGACGACTTCCGGCGGGACCACATCTGAGAAAAGTGTGAGGCCTTTTACTGTAACGGTGTTGAGCATCTATGTTGGACGGTTAAAGTGAGCATACATGGTAATTCCACCACGCTGGACTCAAATATCCTACTTTCGTCACACCTAAATTTCGAAATTGACGACTTCCGGCGGGACCACATCTGAGAAAAGTGTGAGGCCTTTTACTGTAACGGTGTTGAGCATCTATGTTGGACGGTGAAAGTGAGCGAATAGGGTAAATCGACCACGCTGGACTCGAATATCCTACTTTCATCACACCTAAATTTCGAAATTGACGACTTCCGGCGGGACCACATCTGAGAAAAGTGTGAGGCCTTTTACTGTAACGGTGTTGAGCATCTATGTTGGACGGTGAAAGTGAGCGAATAGGGTAAATCGACCACGCTGGACTCGAATATCCTACTTTCGTCACACCTAAATTTCGAAATTGACGACTTCCGGCGGGACCACGTCTGAGAAAGTGTGAGGCCTTCCACCGTAACGGTGTTGAGCATCTATGTTGGACGGTGAAAGTGAGCGAATAGGGTAAATCGACCACGCTGGACTCGAATATCCTACTTTCGTCACACCTAAATTTCGAAATTGACGACTTCCGGCGGGACCACATCTGAGAAAAGTGTGAGGCCTTTTACTGTAACGGTGTTGAGCATCTATGTTGGACGGTGAAAGTGAGCGAATAGGGTAAATCGACCACGCTGGACTCGAATATCCTACTTTCGTCGCACCTAAATTTCGAAATTGACGACTTCCGGCGGGACCACATCTGAGAAAAGTGTGAGGCCTTTTACTGTAACGGTGTTGAGCATCTATGTTGGACGGTGAAAGTGAGCAAAGAGGGTAAATCGACCACGCTGGACTCGAATATCCTACTTTCGTCACACCTAAATTTCGAAATTGACGACTTCCGGCGGGACCACATCTGATAAAAGTGTGAGGCCTCGTACAGTAACGGTGTTGAGCATCTATGTTGGACGGTGAAAGTGGGCATACAGGGTAAATCGACCACGCTGGACTCAAATACTCTACTTTCGTCGCACCTAAATTTCGAAATTGACGACTTCCGGCGGGACCACGTCTGATAAAAGTGTGAGGCCTTCTACCGTAACGGTGTTGAGCATCTATGTTGGACGGTGAAAGTGGGCATACAGGGTAAATCGACCACGCTGGACTCAAATACTCTACTTTCGTCGCACCTAAATTTCGAAATTGACGACTTCCGGCGGGACCACATCTGAGAAAAGTGTGAGGCCTTTTACTGTAACGGTGTTGAGCATCTATGTTGGACGGTGAAAGTGAGCATACATGGTAAATCCGCCACGCTGGACTCAAATATCCTACTTTCGTCGCACCTAAATTTCGAAATTGACGACTTCCGGCGGGACCACATCTGAGAAAAGTGTGAGGCCTTTTACTGTAACGGTGTTGAGCATCTATGTTGGACGGTGAAAGTGAGCATACATGGTAAATCCGCCACGCTTGACTCAAATATCCTACTTTCGTCGCACCTAAATTTCGAAATTGACGACTTCCGGCGGGACCACGTCTGATAAAAGTGTGAGGCCTTCTACCGTAACGGTGTTGAGCATCTATGTTGGACGGTGAAAGTGAGCATACATGGTAAATCCGCCACGCTGGACTCAAATATCCTACTTTCGTCGCACCTAAATTTCGAAATTGACGACTTCCGGCGGGACCACATCTGATAAAAGTGTGAGGCCTCGTACAGTAACGGTGTTGAGCATCTATGTTGGACGGTGAAAGTGAGCATACATGGTAAATCCGCCACGCTGGACTCAAATATCCTACTTTCGTCGCACCTAAATTTCGAAATTGACGACTTCCGGCGGGACCACGTCTGATAAAAGTGTGAGGCCTTCTACCGTAACGGTGTTGAGCATCTATGTTGGACGGTGAAAGTGAGCATACATGGTAAATCGACCACGCTGGACTCAAATATCCTACTTTCGTCGCACCTAAATTTCGAAATTGACGACTTCCGGCGGGACCACGTCTGATAAAAGTGTGAGGCCTTCTACCGTAACGGTGTTGAGCATCTATGTTGGACGGTGAAAGTGAGCATACATGGTAAATCCGCCACGCTGGACTCAAATATCCTACTTTCGTCGCACCTAAATTTCGAAATTGACGACTTCCGGCGGGACCACATCTGAGAAAAGTGTGAGGCCTTTTACTGTAACGGTGTTGAGCATCTATGTTGGACGGTGAAAGTGAGCATTCATGGTAAATCCACCACGCTGGACTCGAATATCCTACTTTCGTCACACCTAAATTTCGAAATTGATGACTTCCGGCGGGACCACATCTGATAAAAGTGTGAGGCCTTTTACTGTAACGGTGTTGAGCATCTATGTTGGACGGTGAAAGTGAGCATTCATGGTAAATCCACCACGCTGGACTCAAATATCCTACTTTCGTCGCACCTAAATTTCGAAATTGACGACTTCCGGCGGGATCACATCTGAGAAAAGTGTGAGGCCTTTTACTGTAACGGTGTTGAGCATCTATGTTGGACGGTTAAAGTGAGCATACATGGTAAATCCACCACGCTGGACTCAAATATCCTACTTTCATCACACCTAAATTTCGGAATTGACGACTTCCGGTGGGACCACATCTGAGAAAGTGTGAGGCCTTTTACTGTAACGGTGTTGAGCATCTATGTTGGACGGTTAAAGTGAGCATACATGGTAAATCCACCACGCTGGACTCAAATATCCTACTTTCATCACACCTAAATTTCGAAATTGACGACTTCCGGCGGGACCACGTCTGAGAAAGTGTGAGGCCTTTACTGTAACGGTGTTGAGCATCTATGTTGGACGGTGAAAGTGAGCATACATGGTAAATCGACCACGCTGGACTCAAATATCCTACTTTCGTCACACCTAAATTTCGAAATTGACGACTTCCGGCGGGACCACATCTGAGAAAAGTGTGAGGCCTTCTACCGTAACGGTGTTAAGCATCTATGTTGGACGGTGAAAGTGAGCAAACAGGGTAAATCGACCACGCTGGACTCAAATATTCTACTTTCGTCGCACCTAAATTTCGAAATTGACGACTTCCGGCGGGACCACATCTGAGAAAAGTGTGAGGCCTTCTACCGTAACGGTGTTAAGCATCTATGTTGGACGGTGAAAGTGAGCAAAAAGGGTAAATCGACCACGCTGGACTCGAATATCCTACTTTCGTCACACCTAAATTTCGAAATTGACGACTTCCGGCGGGACCACATCTGAGAAAAGTGTGAGGCCTTTTACTGTAACGGTGTTGAGCATCTATGTTGGACGGTGAAAGTGAGCATACATGGTAAATCCACCACGCTGGACTCAAATATCCTACTTTCGTCGCACCTAAATTTCGAAATTGACGACTTCCGGCGGGACCACATCTGAGAAAGTGTGAGGCCTTCTACCGTAACGGTGTTGAGCATCTATGTTGGACGGTGAAAGTGAGCATACAGGGTAAATCCACCACGCTGGACTCAAATATTCTACTTTCGTCGCACCTAAATTTCGAAATTGACGACTTCCGGCGGGACCACATCTGAGAAAAGTGTGAGGCCTTTTACTGTAACGGTGTTGAGCATCTATGTTGGACGGTGAAAGTGAGCATACATGGTAAATCCACCACGCTGGACTCAAATATCCTACTTTCGTCACACCTAAATTTCGAAATTGACGACTTCCGGCGGGACCACATCTGAGAAAAGTGTGAGGCCTTTTACTGTAACGGTGTTGAGCATCTATGTTGGACGGTGAAAGTGAGCATTCATGGTAAATCCACCACGCTGGACTCGAATATCCTACTTTAGTCACACCTAAATTTCGAAATTGATGACTTCCCTGGGACCACATCTGATAAAAGTGTGAGGCCTTTTACTGTAACGGTGTTGAGCATCTATGTTGGACGGTGAATGTGAGCATACAGGGTAAATCCACCACGCTGGACTCAAATATCCTACTTTCATCACACCTAAATTTCGAAATTGACGACTTCCGGCGGGACCACATCTGATAAAAGTGTGAGGCCTTTTACTGTAACGGTGTTGAGCATCTATGTTGGACGGTGAATGTGAGCATACAGGGTAAATCCACCACGCTGGACTCAAATATTCTACTTTCGTCGCACCTAAATTTCGGAATTGACGACTTCCGGCGGGACGACATCTGACCAAAGTGTGAGGCCTTTTACTGTAACGGTGTTGAGCATCTATGTTGGACGGTGAAAGTGAGCAAACAGGGTAAATCGACCACGCTGGACTCGAATATCCTACTTTCGTTACACCTAAATTTCCAAATTGACGACTTCCGGCGGGACCACATCTGAGAAAAGTGTGAGGCCTTTTACTGTAACGGTGTTAAGCATCTATGTTGGACGGTGAAAGTGAGCAAACAGGGTAAATCGACCACGCTGGACTCAAATATTCTACTTTCGTCGCACCTAGATTTCGAAATTGACGACTTCCGGCGGGACCACGTCTGAGAAAAGTGTGAGGCTTCTACTGTAAGGGTGTTGAGCATCTATGTTGGACGGTGAAAGTGAGCATACAGGGTAAATCCACCACGCTGGACTCAAATATTCTACTTTCGTCGCACCTAAATTTCGAAATTGACGACTTCCGGCGGGACCACATCTGAGAAAAGTGTGAGGCCTTTTACTGTAACGGTGTTGAGCATCTATGTTGGACGGTGAAAGTGAGCATACATGGTAAGTCCACCACGCTGGACTCAAATATTCTACTTTCATCACACCTAAATTTCGAAATTGATGACTTCCGGTGGGACGACATCTGAGAAAAGTGTGAGGCCTTTTACTGTAACGGTGTTGAGCATCTATGTTGGACGGTGAAAGTGAGCATACATGGTAAGTCCACCACGCTGGACTCAAATATTCTACTTTCATCACACCTAAATTTCGAAATTGACGACTTCCGGCGGGACCACATCTGAGAAAAGTGTGAGGCCTTTTACTGTAACGGTGTTGAGCATCTATGTTGGACGGCGAAAGTGAGCATACATGGTAATTCCACCACGCTGGACTCAAATATCCTACTTTCGTCACACCTAAATTTCGAAATTGACGACTTCCGGCGGGACCACATCTGAGAAAAGTGTGAGGCCTTTTACTGTAACGGTGTTGAGCATCTATGTTGGACGGTGAAAGTGAGTGAATAGGGTAAATCGACCACGCTGGACTCGAATATCCTACTTTCGTCACACCTAAATTTCGAAATTGACGACTTCCGGCGGGACCACATCTGAGAAAAGTGTGAGGCCTTTTACTGTAACGGTGTTGAGCATCTATGTTGGACGGTGAAAGTGAGCATTCATGGTAAATCCACCACGCTGGACTCAAATATCCTACTTTCGTCACACCTAAATTTCGAAATTGACGACTTCCGGCGGGACCACATCTGAGAAAAGTGTGAGGCCTTTTACTGTAACGGTGTTGAGCATCTATGTTGGACGGTTAAAGTGAGCATACATGGTAATTCCACCACGCTGGACTCAAATATCCTACTTTCGTCACACCTAAATTTCGAAATTGACGACTTCCGGCGGGACCACATCTGAGAAAAGTGTGAGGCCTTTTACTGTAACGGTGTTGAGCATCTATGTTGGACGGTGAAAGTGAGCATACATAGTAAATCCGCCACGCTGGACTCAAATATCCTACTTTCGTCGCACCTAAATTTCGAAATTGACGACTTCCGGCGGGACCACATCTGAGAAAAGTGTGAGGCCTTTTACTGTAACGGTGTTGAGCATCTATGTTGGACGGTGAAAGTGAGCAAAAAGGGTAATTGACCACGCTGGACTCGAATATCCTACTTTCGTCACCCCTAAATTTCGAAATTGACGACTTCCGGCGGGACTAAATCTGAGAAAAGTGTGAGGCCTTTTACTGTAACGGTGTTGAGCATCTATGTTGGACGGTGAAAGTGAGCAAATAGGGTAAATCGACCACGCTGGACTCGAATATCCTACTTTCGTCACACCTAAATTTCGAAATTGATGACTTCCGGTGGGACCACATCTGAGAAAAGTGTGAGGCCTTGTACTGTAACGGTGTTGAGCATCTATGTTGGACGGTGAAAGTGAGCAAATAGGGTAAATCGACCACGCTGGACTCGAATATCCTACTTTCGTCACACCTAAATTTCGAAATTGACGACTTCCGGCGGGACCACATCTGAGAAAAGTGTGAGGCCTTTTACTGTAACGGTGTTGAGCATCTATGTTGGACGGTTAAAGTGAGCATACATGGTAATTCCACCACGCTGGACTCAAATATCCTACTTTCGTCACACCTAAATTTCGAAATTGACGACTTCCGGCGGGACCACATCTGAGAAAAGTGTGAGGCCTTTTACTGTAACGGTGTTGAGCATCTATGTTGGACGGCGAAAGTGAGCATCCATCGTAACTAGACCAGGCTGGACTCAAATATCCTACTTTCGTCACACCTAAATTTCGAAATTGACGACTTCCGGCGGGACCACATCTGAGAAAAGTGTGAGGCCTTTTACTGTAACGGTGTTGAGCATCTATGTTGGACGGCGAAAGTGAGCATACATGGTAAGTCCACCACGCTGGACTCAAATATCCTACTTTCGTCACACCTAAATTTCGAAATTGACGACTTCCGGCGGGACCACATCTGAGAAAAGTGTGAGGCCTTTTACTGTAACGGTGTTGAGCATCTATGTTGGACGGTTAAAGTGAGCATACATGGTAAGTCCACCACGCTGGACTCAAATATCCTACTTTCGTCACACCTAAATTTCGAAATTGACGACTTCCGGCGGGACCACATCTGAGAAAAGTGTGAGGCCTTTTACTGTAACGGTGTTGAGCATCTATGTTGGACGGTGAAAGTGAGCATACATGGTAAATCCACCACGCTGGACTCAAATATCCTACTTTCGTCGCACCTAAATTTCGAAATTGACGACTTCCGGCGGGACCACATCTGAGAAAAGTGTGAGGCCTTTTACTGTAACGGTGTTGAGCATCTATGTTGGACGGTGAAAGTGAGCATTCATGGTAAATCCACCACGCTGGACTCGAATATCCTACTTTCGTCACACCTAAATTTCGAAATTGATGACTTCCGGTGGGACCACATCTGAGAAAAGTGTGAGGCCTTTTACTGTAACGGTGTTGAGCATCTATGTTGGACGGTGAAAGTGAGCATTCATGGTAAATCCACCACGCTGGACTCGAATATCCTACTTTCGTCACACCTAAATTTCGAAATTGACGACTTCCGGCGGGACCACATCTGAGAAAAGTGTGAGGCCTTTTACTGTAACGGTGTTGAGCATCTATGTTGGACGGTTAAAGTGAGCATACATGGTAAATCCACCACGCTGGACTCAAATATCCTACTTTCATCACACCTAGATTTCGGAATTGACGACTTCCGGTGGGACCACATCTGAGAAGGTGTGAGGCCTTTTACTGTAACGGTGTTGAGCATCTATGTCGGACGGTGAAAGTGAGCATACAGGGTAAATCCACCACGCTGGACTCAAATATTCTACTTTCGTCGCACCTAAATTTCGAAATTGACGACTTCCGGCGGGACCACATCTGAGAAAAGTGTGAGGCCTTTTACTGTAACGGTGTTGAGCATCTATGTTGGACGGTGAAAGTGAGCATACATGGTAAGTCCACCACGCTGGACTCAAATATTCTACTTTCATCACACCTAAATTTCGAAATTGACGACTTCCGGCGGGACCACATCTGAGAAAAGTGTGAGGCCTTTTACTGTAACGGTGTTGAGCATCTATGTTGGACGGTTAAAGTGAGCATACATGGTAAATCCACCACGCTGGACTCAAATATCCTACTTTCATCACACCTAAATTTCGAAATTGACGACTTCCGGCGGGACCACATCTGAGAAAAGTGTGAGGCCTTTTACTGTAACGGTGTTGAGCATCTATGTTGGACGGTGAATGTGAGCATACAGGGTAAATCCACCACGCTGGACTCAAATATTCTACTTTCGTCGCACCTAAATTTCGGAATTGACGACTTCCGGCGGGACGACATCTGACCAAAGTGTGAGGCCTTTTACTGTAACGGTGTTGAGCATCTATGTTGGACGGTTAAAGTGAGCATACATGGTAAATCCACCACGCTGGACTCAAATATCCTACTTTCATCACACCTAAATTTCGGAATTGACGACTTCCGGCGGGACCACATCTGAGAAAAGTGTGAGGCCTTTTACTGTAACGGTGTTGAGCATCTATGTTGGACGGTGAAAGTGAGCGAATAGGGTAAATCGACCACGCTGGACTCGAATATCCTACTTTCGTCACACCTAAATTTCGAAATTGACGACTTCCGGCGGGACCACATCTGAGAAAAGTGTGAGGCCTTTTACTGTAACGGTGTTGAGCATCTATGTTGGACGGTGAAAGTGAGCATATAGGGTGAATCGACCACGCTGGACTCAAATATCCTACTTTCGTCACACCTAAATTTCGAAATTGATGACTTCCGGTGGGACCACATCTGAGAAAAGTGTGAGGCCTTTTACTGTAACGGTGTTGAGCATCTATGTTGGACGGTGAAAGTGAGCAAATAGGGTAAATCGACCACGCTGGACTCGAATATCCTACTTTCGTCACACCTAAATTTCGGAATTGACGACTTCCGATGGGACCACATCTGAGAAAGTGTGAGGCCTTTTACTGTAACGGTGTTGAGCATCTATGTTGGACGGTGAAAGTGAGCATACAGGGTGAATCGACCACGCTGGACCCAAATATCCTACTTTCGTCACACCTAAATTTCGAAATTGACGACTTCCGGCGGGACCACATCTGATAAAAGTGTGAGGCCTTTTGCTGTAACGGTGTTGAGCATCTATGTTGGACGGTGAATGTGAGCATACAGGGTAAATCCACCACGCTGGACTCAAATATTCTACTTTCGTCGCACCTAAATTTCGGAATTGACGACTTCCGGCGGGACGACATCTGACCAAAGTGTGAGGCCTTTTACTGTAACGGTGTTGAGCATCTATGTTGGACGGTTAAAGTGAGCATACATGGTAAATCCACCACGCTGGACTCAAATATCCTACTTTCGTCACACCTAAATTTTGAAATTGACGACTTCCGGCGGGACCACGTCTGAGAAAAGTGTGAGGCCTTTTACTGTAACGGTGTTGAGCATCTATGTTGGACGGTGAAAGTGGGCATACAGGGTAAATCGACCACGCTGGACTCAAATATCCTACTTTCGTCACACCTAAATTTCGAAATTGATGACTTCCGGCGGGACCACATCTGAGAAAAGTGTGAGGCCTTTTACTGTAACGGTGTTGAGCATCTATGTTGGACGGTGAAAGTGAGCATACAGGGTAAATCCACCACGCTGGACTCAAATATCCTAATTTCGTCGCACCTAAATTTCGAAATTGACGACTTCCGGCGGGACCACATCTGAGAAAAGTGTGAGGCCTTTTACTGTAACGGTGTTGAGCATCTATGTTGGACGGTGAAAGTGAGCAGATAGGGTAAATCGACCACGCTGGACCCAAATATCCTACTTTCGTCACACCTAATTTTCAAAATTGATGACTTCCGGTGGGACCACATCTGAGAAAAGTGTGAGGCCTTTTACTGTAACGGTGTTGAGCATCTATGTTGGACGGTTAAAGTGAGCATACATGGTAATTCCACCACGCTGGACTCAAATATCCTACTTTCGTCACACCTAAATTTCGAAATTGACGACTTCCGGCGGGACCACATCTGAGAAAAGTGTGAGGCCTTTTACTGTAACGGTGTTGAGCATCTATGTTGGACGGCGAAAGTGAGCATACATGGTAAATCGACCACGCTAGACTCGAATATCCTACTTTCGTCACACCTAAATTTCGAAATTGACGACTTCCGGCCGGACCACATCTGAGAAAAGTGTGAGGCCTTTTACTGTAACGGTGTTGAGCATCTATGTTGGACGGTGAAAGTGAGCATTCATGGTAAATCCACCACGCTGGACTCAAATATCCTAATTTCGTCGCACCTAAATTTCGAAATTGACGACTTCCGGCGGGACCACATCTGAGAAAAGTGTGAGGTCTTTTACTGTAACGGTGTTGAGCATCTATGTTGGTCGGTGAAAGTGAGCATTCATGGTAAATCCACCACGCTGGACTCGGATATCCTACTTTAGTCACACCTAAATTTCGAAATTGATGACTTCCCTGGGACCACATCTGAGAAAAGTGTGAGGCCTTTTACTGTAACGGTGTTGAGCATCTATGTTGGACGGTGAATGTGAGCATACAGGGTAAATCCACCACGCTGGACTCAAATATTCTACTTTCATCACACCTAAATTTCGAAATTGATGACTTCCGGCGGGACGACATCTGACCAAAGTGTGAGGCCTTTTACTGTAACGGTGTTGAGCATCTATGTTGGACGGTTAAAGTGAGCATACATGGTAAATCCACCACGCTGGACTCAAATATCCTACTTTCATCACACCTAGATTTCGGAATTGACGACTTCCGGTGGGACCACATCTGAGAAAGTGTGAGGCCTTTTACTGTAACGGTGTTGAGCATCTATGTTGGACGGTGAAAGTGAGCGAATAGGGTAAATCGACCACGCTGGACTCGAATATCCTACTTTCGTCACACCTAAATTTCGAAATTGACGACTTCCGGCGGGACCACATCTGAGAAAAGTGTGAGGCCTTTTACTGTAACGGTGTTGAGCATCTATGTTGGACGGTGAAAGTGAGCATACATGGTAAGTCCACCACGCTGGACTCAAATATTCTACTTTTGTCGCACCTAAATTTTGAAATTGACGACTTCCGGCGGGACGACATCTGAGAAAAGTGTGAGGCCTTTTACTGTAACGGTGTTGAGCATCTATGTTGGACGGTGAAAGTGAGCATACATGGTAAGTCCACCACGCTGGACTCAAATATCCTACTTTCGTCGCACCTAAATTTCGAAATTGACGACTTCCGGCGGGACCACATCTGAGAAAAGTGTGAGGCCTTTTACTGTAACGGTGTTGAGCATCTATGTTGGACGGTGAAAGTGAGCGAATAGGGTAAATCGACCACGCTGGACTCGAATATCCTACTTTCGTCACACCTAAATTTTGAAATTGACGACTTCCGGCGGGACCACATCTGAGAAAAGTGTGAGGCCTTTTACTGTAACGGTGTTGAGCATCTATGTTCGACGGCTAAAGTGAGCATACAGGGTAAATCGACCACGCTGGACTCAAATATCCTACTTTCGTCGCACCTAAATTTCGAAATTGACGACTTCCGGCGGGACCACATCTGAGAAAAGTGTGAGGCCTTTTACTGTAACGGTGTTGAGCATCTATGTTGGACGGTGAAAGTGAGCATACATGGTAAATCCACCACGCTGGACTCAAATATCCTAATTTCGTCGCACCTAAATTTCGAAATTGACGACTTCCGGCGGGACCACATCTGAGAAAAGTGTGAGGCCTTTTACTGTAACGGTGTTGAGCATCTATGTTGGACGGTGAAAGTGAGCAAATAGGGTAAATCGACCACGCTGGACTCGAATATCCTACTTTCTTCACACCTAATTTTCGAAATTGATGACTTCCGGTGGGACCACATCTGAGAAAAGTGTGAGGCCTTTTACTGTAACGGTGTTGAGCATCTATGTTGGACGGTTAAAGTGAGCATACATGGTAAATCCACCACGCTGGACTCGAATATCCTACTTTCGTCACAACTGCACTTCGAAATTGACGACTTCCGGCGGGACCACATCTGAGAAAAGTGTGAGGCCTTGTACTGTAACGGTGTTGAGCATCTATGTTGGACGGTTAAAGTGAGCATACAGGGTGAATCGACCACGCTGGACCCAAATATCCTACTTTCGTCACACCTAAATTTCGAAATTGACGACTTCCGGCGGGACCACATTTGAGAAAAGTGTGAGGCCTTGTACTGTAACGGTGTTGAGCATCTATTTTGGACGGTGAAAGTGAGTATATAGTCAAATCGACCACGCTGGACTCTAATATCCTACTTTCGTCAAAACTAAATTTCGAAATTGGTGACATCCGGCGGGACCACATCTGAGAAAAGTGTGAGGCCTTGTACTGTAACGGTGTTGAGCATCTATGTTGGACGGTGAAAGTGAGGATACAGGGTGAATCGACTACGGTGGACTCGAATATCCTACTTTCGTCACAACTGCATTTCGAAATTGACGACTTCCGGCGGGACCACATCTGAGAAAAGTGTGAGGCCTTGTAGTGAAACGGTGGTCAGCGTCTATGTTGGACGGTTAAAGTGAGCATATAGGGTGAATCGACCACGCTGGACTTAAATATCCTACTTTCGTCACACCTAAATTTCGAAATTGACGACTTCCGGCGGGACCACATCTGAGAAAAGTGTGAGGCCTTGTACTGTAACGGTGTTGAGCATCTATTTTGGACGGTGAAAGTGAGCATACGGTAAATCGACCACGCTGGACTCGAATATCCTACTTTCGTCGCACCTAAATTTCGAAATTGACGACTTCCGGCGGGACCACATCTGAGAAAAGTGTGAGGCCTTTTACTGTAACGGTGTTGAGCATCTATGTTGGACGGTGAAAGTGAGCGAATAGGGTAAATCGACCACGCTGGACTCAAATATTCTACTTTTGTCGCACCTAAATTTCGAAATTGACGACTTCCGGCGGGGCCACATCTGAGAAAAGTGTGAGGCCTTTTACTGTAACGGTGTTGAGCATCTATGTTGGACGGTGAAAGTGAGCATACATGGTAAGTCCACCACGCTGGACTCGAATATCCTACTTTCGTCACACCTAAATTTTGAAATTGACGACTTCCGGCGGGACCACATCTGAGAAAAGTGTGAGGCCTTTTACTGTAACGGTGTTGAGCATCTATGTTGGACGGTGAAAGTGAGCATACAGGGTGAATTGACCACGCTGGACCCAACTATCCTACTTTCGTCACACCTAAATTTCGAAATTGACGACTTCCGGCGGGACCACATCTGAGAAAAGTGTGAGGCCTTTTACTGTAACGGTGTTGAGCATCTATGTTGGACGGTGAAAGTGAGCAAATAGGGTAAATCGACCACGCTGGACTCGAATATCCTACTTTCGTCACACCTAAATTTCGAAATTGACGACTTCCGGCGGGACCACATCTGAGAAAAGTGTGAGGCCTTTTACTGTAACGGTGTTGAGCATCTATGTTGGACGGTGAAAGTGAGCATATAGGGTGAATCGACCACGCTGGACTCAAATATCCTACTTTCGTCACACCTAAATTTCGAAATTGACGACTTCCGGCGGGACCACATCTGAGAAAAGTGTGAGGCCTTTTACTGTAACGGTGTTGAGCATCTATGTTGGACGGTGAAAGTGAGCAAATAGGGTAAATCGACCACGCTGGACTCGAATATCCTACTTTCGTCACACCTAAATTTCGAAATTGACGACTTCCGGCGGGACCACATCTGAGAAAAGTGTGAGGCCTTTTACTGTAACGGTGTTGAGCATCTATGTTGGACGGTGAAAGTGAGCAGACAGGGTAAATCGACCACGCTGGACTCGAATATCCTACTTTCGTCACACCTAAATTTCGAAATTGACGACTTCCGGCGGGACCACATCTGAGAAAAGTGTGAGGCCTTTTACTGTAACGGTGTTGAGCATCTATGTTGGACGGTGAAAGTGAGCATACATGGTAAATCCGCCACGCTGGACTCAAATATCCTACTTTCGTCGCACCTAAATTTCGAAATTGACGACTTCCGGCGGGACCACATCTGAGAAAAGTGTGAGGCCTTTTACTGTAACGGTGTTGAGCATCTATGTTGGACGGTGAAAGTGAGCAAATAGGGTAAATCGACCACGCTGGACTCGAATATCCTACTTTCGTCACACCTAAATTTCGAAATTGACGACTTCCGGCGGGACCACATCTGAGAAAAGTGTGAGGCCTTTTACTGTAACGGTGTTGAGCATCTATGTTGGACGGTGAAAGTGAGCATACATGGTAAGTCCACCACGCTGGACTCAAATATTCTACTTTTGTCGCACCTAAATTTTGAAATTGACGACTTCCGGCGGGACCACATCTGAGAAAAGTGTGAGGCCTTTTACTGTAACGGTGTTGAGCATCTATGTTGGACGGTTAAAGTGAGCATACATGGTAATTCCACCACGCTGGACTCAAATATCCTACTTTCGTCACACCTAAATTTCGAAATTGACGACTTCCGGCGGGACCACATCTGAGAAAAGTGTGAGGCCTTTTACTGTAACGGTGTTGAGCATCTATGTTGGACGGTGAAAGTGAGCAAAAAGGGTAAATCGACCACGCTGGACTCGAATATCCTACTTTCGTCACACCTAAATTTCGAAATTGACGACTTCCGGCGGGACCACATCTGAGAAAAGTGTGAGGCCTTTTACTGTAACGGTGTTGAGCATCTATGTTGGACGGTGAAAGTGAGCAAAAAGGGTAATTCGACCACGCTGGACTCGAATATCCTACTTTCGTCACACCTAAATTTCGAAATTGACGACTTCCGGCGGGACCACATCTGAGAAAAGTGTGAGGCCTTTTACTGTAACGGTGTTGAGCATCTATGTTGGACGGTGAAAGTGAGCAAAAAGGGTAAATCGACCACGCTGGACTCGAATATCCTACTTTCGTCACACCTAAATTTCGAAATTGACGACTTCCGGCGGGACCACATCTGAGAAAAGTGTGAGGCCTTTTACTGTAACGGTGTTGAGCATCTATGTTGGACGGTGAAAGTGAGCAAAAAGGGTAAATCGACCACGCTGGACTCGAATATCCTACTTTCGTCACACCTAAATTTCGAAATTGATGACTTCCGGTGGGACCACATCTGAGAAAAGTGTGAGGCCTTTTACTGTAACGGTGTTGAGCATCTATGTTGGACGGCGAAAGTGAGCATACATGGTAAGTCCACCACGCTGGACTCAAATATTCTACTTTTGTCGCACCTAAATTTTGAAATTGACGACTTCCGGCGGGACGACATCTGAGAAAAGTGTGAGGCCTTTTACTGTAACGGTGTTGAGCATCTATGTTGGACGGTTAAAGTGAGCATACATGGTAAATCCACCACGCTGGACTCAAATATCCTACTTTCATCACACCTAAATTTCGGAATTGACGACTTCCGGTGGGACCACATCTGAGAAAGTGTGAGGCCTTTTACTGTAACGGTGTTGAGCATCTATGTTGGACGGTGAAAGTGAGCAAATAGGGTAAATCGACCACGCTGGACTCGAATATCCTACTTTCGTCACACCTAAATTTCGAAATTGACGACTTCCGGCGGGACCACATCTGAGAAAAGTGTGAGGCCTTTTACTGTAACGGTGTTGAGCATCTATGTTGGACGGTGAAAGTGAGCAAAAAGGGTAAATCGACCACGCTGGACTCGAATATCCTACTTTCGTCACACCTAAATTTCGAAATTGACGACTTCCGGCGGGACCACATCTGAGAAAAGTGTGAGGCCTTTTACTGTAACGGTGTTGAGCATCTATGTTGGACGGTGAAAGTGAGCAAAAAGGGTAATTCGACCACGCTGGACTCGAATATCCTACTTTCGTCACACCTAAATTTCGAAATTGACGACTTCCGGCGGGACCACATCTGAGAAAAGTGTGAGGCCTTTTACTGTAACGGTGTTGAGCATCTATGTTGGACGGTGAAAGTGAGCAAATAGGGTAAATCGACCACGCTGGACTCGAATATCCTACTTTCGTCACACCTAAATTTCGAAATTGACGACTTCCGGCGGGACCACATCTGAGAAAAGTGTGAGGCCTTTCACTGTAACGGTGTTGAGCATCTATGTTGGACGGTGAAAGTGAGCAAAAAGGGTAAATCGACCACGCTGGACTCGAATATCCTACTTTCGTCACACCTAAATTTCGAAATTGACGACTTCCGGCGGGACTACATCTGAGAAAAGTGTGAGGCCTTTTACTGTAACGGTGTTGAGCATCTATGTTGGACGGTGAAAGTGAGCAAAAAGGGTAAATCGACCACGCTGGACTCGAATATCCTACTTTCGTCACACCTAAATTTCGAAATTGACGACTTCCGGCGGGACCACATCTGAGAAAAGTGTGAGGCCTTTTACTGTAACGGTGTTGAGCATCTATGTTGGACGGTGAAAGTGAGCAAATAGGGTAAATCGACCACGCTGGACTCAAATATTCTACTTTCGTCACACCTAAATTTCGGAATTGACGACTTCCGGCGGGACCACATCTGAGAAAAGTGTGAGGCCTTTTACTGTAACGGTGTTGAGCATCTATGTTGGACGGTGAAAGTGAGCAAATAGGGTAAATCGACCACGCTGGACTCGAATATCCTACTTTCGTCACACCTAAATTTCGAAATTGACGACTTCCGGCGGGACCACATCTGAGAAAAGTGTGAGGCCTTTTACTGTAACGGTGTTGAGCATCTATGTTGGACGGTGAAAGTGAGCATATAGGGTGAATCGACCACGCTGGACTCAAATGTCCTACTTTCGTCACACCTAAATTTCGAAATTGGCGACTTCCGGCGGGACCACATCTGAGAAAAGTGTGAGGCCTTGTACTGTAACGGTGTTGAGCATCTATGTTGGACGGCGAAAGCGAGCATACAGGGTGAATCGACCACGCTGGACCCAAATATCCTACTTTCGTCACACCTAAATTTCGAAATTGGCGACTTCCGGCGGGACTACATCTGAGAAGTGTGAGGCCTTTTACTGTAACGGTGTTGAGCATCTATGTTGGACGGTGAAAGTGAGCAAAAAGGGTAAATCGACCACGCTGGACTCGAATATCCTACTATTGTCACACCTAAATTTCGAAATTGACGACTTCCGGCGGGACCACATCTGAGAAAAGTGTGAGGCCTTTTACTGTAACGGTGTTGAGCATCTATGTTGGACGGTGAAAGTGAGCAGAAAGGGTAATTCGACCACGCTGGACTCGAATATCCTACTTTCGTCACACCTAAATTTCGAAATTGACGACTTCCGGCGGGACCACATCTGAGAAAAGTGTGAGGCCTTTTACTGTAACGGTGTTGAGCATCTATGTTGGACGGTGAAAGTGAGCAAACAGGGTAAATCGACCACGCTGGACTCGAATATCCTACTTTCGTCACACCTAAATTTCGAAATTGACGACTTCCGGCGGGACCACATCTGAGAAAAGTGTGAGGCCTTGTACTGTAGCGGTGTTCAGCGTCTATGTTGGACGGTGAAAGTGAGTATATCGTCAAATCGACCACGCTGGACTCGAATATCCTACTTTCGTCACACCTAAATTTCGGAATTGACGACTTCCGGTGGGACAACATCTGAGAAAGTGTGAGGCCTTTTACTGTAACGGTGTTGAGCATCTATGTTGGACGGTGAAAGTGAGCAAATAGGGTAAATCGACCACGCTGGACTCGAATATCCTACTTTCGTCACACCTAAATTTCGGAATTGACGACTTCCGGTGGGACAACATCTGAGAAAGTGTGAGGCCTTTTACTGTAACGGTGTTGAGCATCTATGTTGGACGGTGAAAGTGAGCAAAGAGGGTAAATCGACTACGCTGGACTCGAATATCCTACTTTCGTCACACCTAAATTTCGAAATTGACGACTTCCGGCGAGACTACATCTGAGAAAAGTGTGAGGCCTTTTACTGTAACGGTGTTGGGCATCTATGTTGGACGGTGAAAGTGAGCAAACAGGGTAAATCGACCACGCTGGACTCGAATATCCTACTTTCGTCACACCTAAATTTCGAAATTGACGACTTCCGGCGGGACCACATCTGAGAAAAGTGTGAGGCCTTTTACTGTAACGGTGTTGAGCATCTATGTTGGACTGTGAAAGTGAGCGAATAGGGTAAATCGACCACGCTGGACTCGAATATCCTACTTTCGTCACACCTAAATTTCGAAATTGACGACTTCCGGCGGGACCACATCTGAGAAAAGTGTGAGGCCTTTTACTGTAACGGTGTTGAGCATCTATGTTGGACGGTGAAAGTGAGCATACATGGTAATTCGACCACGCTGGACTCAAATATCCTACTTTCGTCACACCTAAATTTCGAAATTGACGACTTCCGGCGGGACCACATCTGAGAAAAGTGTGAGGCCTTTTACTGTAACGGTGTTGAGCATCTATGTTGGACGGTTAAAGTGAGCATACATGGTAATTCCACCACGCTGGACTCAAATATCCTACTTTCGTCGCACCTAAATTTCGAAATTGACGACTTCCGGCGGGACCACATCTGAGAAAAGTGTGAGGCCTTTTACTGTAACGGTGTTGAGCATCTATGTTGGACGGTGAAAGTGAGCAAATAGGGTAAATCGACCACGCTGGACTCGAATATCCTACTTTCGTCACACCTAAATTTCGAAATTGACGACTTCCGGCGGGACCACATCTGAGAAAAGTGTGAGGCCTTTTACTGTAACGGTGTTGAGCATCTATGTTGGACGGTGAAAGTGAGCATACATGGTAAATCCGCCACGCTGGACTCGAATATCCTACTTTTGTCGCACCTAAATTTTGAAATTGACGACTTCCGGCGGGACCACATCTGAGAAAAGTGTGAGGCCTTTTACTGTAACGGTGTTGAGCATCTATGTTGGACGGTGAAAGTGAGCAAATAGGGTAAATCGACCACGCTGGACTCGAATATCCTACTTTCGTCACACCTAAATTTCGAAATTGACGACTTCCGGCGGGACCACATCTGAGAAAAGTGTGAGGCCTTTTACTGTAACGGTGTTGAGCATCTATGTTGGACGGTGAAAGTGAGCAAATAGGGTAAATCGACCACGCTGGACTCGAATATCCTACTTTCGTCACACCTAAATTTCGAAATTGACGACTTCCGGCGGGACCACATCTGAGAAAAGTGTGAGGCCTTTTACTGTAACGGTGTTGAGCATCTATGTTGGACGGTGAAAGTGAGTGAATAGGGTAAATCGACCACGCTGGACTCAAATATTCTACTTTCGTCACACCTAAATTTCGGAATTGACGACTTCCGGCGGGACCACATCTGAGAAAAGTGTGAGGCCTTTTACTGTAACGGTGTTGAGCATCTATGTTGGACGGTTAAAGTGAGCATACATGGTAATTCCACCACGCTGGACTCGAATATCCTACTTTCGTCACACCTAAATTTCGAAATTGACGACTTCCGGCGGGACCACATCTGAGAAAAGTGTGAGGCCTTTTACTGTAACGGTGTTGAGCATCTATGTTGGACGGTGAAAGTGAGCAAATAGGGTAAATCGACCACGCTGGACTCGAATATCCTACTTTCGTCACACCTAAATTTCGAAATTGACGACTTCCGGCGGGACCACATCTGAGAAAAGTGTGAGGCCTTTTACTGTAACGGTGTTGAGCATCTATGTTGGACGGTGAAAGTGAGCATACATGGTAGGTCCACCACGCTGGACTCGAATATCCTACTTTCGTCACACCTAAATTTCGAAATTGACGACTTCCGGCGGGACCACATCTGAGAAAAGTGTGAGGCCTTTTACTGTAACGGTGTTGAGCATCTATGTTGGACGGTGAAAGTGAGCAAATAGGGTAAATCGACCACGCTGGACTCGAATATCCTACTTTCGTCACACCTAAATTTCGAAATTGACGACTTCCGGCGGGACCACATCTGAGAAAAGTGTGAGGCCTTTTACTGTAACGGTGTTGAGCATCTATGTTGGACGGTGAAAGTGAGCAAAAAGGGTAAATCGACCACGCTGGACTCGAATATCCTACTTTCGTCACACCTAAATTTCGAAATTGACGACTTCCGGCGGGACCACATCTGAGAAAAGTGTGAGGCCTTTTACTGTAACGGTGTTGAGCATCTATGTTGGACGGTGAAAGTGAGCATACATGGTAAGTCCACCACGCTGGACTCAAATATTCTACTTTCGTCGCACCTAAATTTCGAAATTGACGACTTCCGGCGGGACCACATCTGAGAAAAGTGTGAGGCCTTTTACTGTAACGGTGTTGAGCATCTATGTTGGACGGTGAAAGTGAGCAAATAGGGTAAATCGACCACGCTGGACTCGAATATCCTATTTTCGTCACACCCAAATTTCGAAATTGATGACTTCCGGCGGGACCACATCTGAGAAAAGTGTGAGGCCTTTTACTGTAACGGTGTTGAGCATCTATGTTGGACGGTGATAGTGAGCAAATAGGGTAAATCGACCACGCTCGAATATCCTACTTTCATCACACCTAAATTTCGGAATTGACGACTTCCGGTGGGACAACATCTGAGAAAGTGTGAGGCCTTTTACTGTAACGGTGTTGAGCATCTATGTTGGACGGTGATAGTGAGCAAATAGGGTAAATCGACCACGCTCGAATATTCTACTTTCGTCACACCTAAATTTCGGAATTGACGACTTCCGGTGGGACCACATCTGAGAAAGTGTGAGGCCTCTTACTGTAACGGTGTTGAGCATCTATGTTGGACGGTGATAGTGAGCAAATAGGGTAAATCGACCACGCTGGACTCGAATATCCTACTTTCGTCACACCTAAATTTCGGAATTGACGACTTCCGGCGGGACCACATCTGAGAAAAGTGTGAGGCCTTTTACTGTAACGGTGTTGAGCATCTATGTTGGACGGTGAAAGTGAGCGAGTAGGGTAAATCGACCACGCTGGACTCGAATATCCTACTTTCGTCGCACCTAAATTTCGAAATTGACGACTTCCGGCGGGGCCACATCTGAGAAAAGTGTGACGCCTTTTACTGTAACGGTGTTGAGCATCTATGTTGGACGGTGAAAGTGAGTATCCAGTCAAATCGACCACGCTGGACTCGAATATCCTACTTTCGTCGCACCTAAATTTCGAAATTGACGACTTCCGGCGGGACCACATCTGAGAAAAGTGTGAGGCCTTTTACTGTAACGGTGTTGAGCATCTATGTTGGACGGTGAAAGTGAGCGAATAGGGTAAATCGACCACGCTGGACTCAAATATTCTACTTTTGTCGCACCTAAATTTTGAAATTGACGACTTCCGGCGGGACCACATCTGAGAAAAGTGTGAGGCCTTTTACTGTAACGGTGTTGAGCATCTATGTTGGACGGTGAAAGTGAGCATACATAGTCAAATCGACCACGCTGGACTCAAATATTCTACTTTTGTCGCACCTAAATTTTGAAATTGACGAATTCCGGCGGGACGACATCTGACAAAAGTGTGAGGCCTTTTACTGTGACGGTGTTGAGCATCTATGTTGGACGGTTAAAGTGAGCATACAGGGTGAATCGACCACGCTGGACCCAAATATCCTACTTTCGTCACACCTAAATTTCGAAATTGACGACTTCCGGCGGGACCACATTTGAGAAAAGTGTGAGGCCTTGTACTGTAACGGTGTTGAGCATCTATTTTGGACGGTGAAAGTGAGCATATAGGGTGAATCGACCACGCTGGACCCAAATATCCTACTTTCGTCACACCTAAATTTCGAAATTGACGACTTCCGGCGGGACCACATTTGAGAAAAGTGTGAGGCCTTGTACTGTAACGGTGTTGAGCATCTATTTTGGACGGTGAAAGTGAGTATATAGTCAAATCGACCACGCTGGACTCAAATGTCCTACTTTCGTCACACCTAAATTTCGAAATTGACGACTTCCGGCGGGACCACATCTGAGAAAAGTGTGAGGCCTTGTACTGTAGCGGTGTTCAGCGTCTATGTTGGACGGTTAAAGTGAGCATACAGGGTGAATCGACCACGCTGGACCCAAATATCCTACTTTCGTCACAACTACATTTCGAAATTGACGACTTCCGGCGGGACCACATCTGAGAAGAGTGGAGGCCTTGTACTGTAGCGGTGTTCAGCGTCTATGTTGGACGGTGAAAGTGAGTATATCGTCAAATCGACCACGCTGGACTCGAATATCCTACTTTCGTCACAACTGCATTTCGAAATTGACGACTTCCGGCGGGACCACATCTGAGAAAAGTGTGAGGCCTTGTACTGTAGCGGTGTTCAGCGTCTATGTTGGACGGTGAAAGTGAGTATATAGTCAAATCGACCGCGCTGGACTCAAATATCCTACTTTCGTCACACCTACATTTCGAAATTGACGACTTCCGGCGGGACCACATCTGAGAAAAGTGTGAGGCCTTGTACTGTAGCGGTGTTCAGCGTCTATGTTGGACGGTGAAAGTGAGTATATCGTCAAATCGACCACGCTGGACTCGAATATCCTACTTCCGTCACACCTACATTTCGAAATTGACGACTTCCGGCGGGACCACATCTGAGAAAAGTGTGAGGCCTTGTACTGTAGCGGTGTTCAGCGTCTATGTTGGACGGTGAAAGTGAGTATATCGTCAAATCGACCACGCTGGACTCGAATATCCTACTTTCGTCACACCTACATTTCGAAATTGACGACTTCCGGCGGGACCACATCTGAGAAAAGTGTGAGGCCTTGTACTGTAGCGGTGTTCAGCGTCTATGTTGGACGGTGAAAGTGAGTATATCGTCAAATCGACCGCGCTGGACTCAAATATCCTACTTTCGTCACACCTACATTTCGAAATTGACGACTTCCGGCGGGACCACATCTGAGAAAAGTGTGAGGCCTTGTACTGTAGCGGTGTTCAGCGTCTATGTTGGACGGTGAAAGTGAGTATATCGTCAAATCGACCACGCTGGACTCGAATATCCTACTTTCGTCACACCTACATTTCGAAATTGACGACTTCCGGCGGGACCACATCTGAGAAAAGTGTGAGGCCTTGTACTGTAGCGGTGTTCAGCGTCTATGTTGGACGGTGAAAGTGAGTATATCGTCAAATCGACCGCGCTGGACTCAAATATCCTACTTTCATCACACCTACATTTCGAAATTGACGACTTCTGGCGGGACCACATCTGAGAAAAGTGTGAGGCCCTGTACTGTAGCGGTGTTCAGCGTCTATGTTGGACGGTGAAAGTGAATATATAGTCAAATCGACCGCGCTGGACTCAAATATCCTACTTTCGTCACACC
>JAPDOI010001450.1:0-178659 GCA_029168955.1 Aplectana chamaeleonis | reverse complement strand
GCCGGCCAGACTAGGCGGCTCAACGCCAGCTATATGGGGATTTGGAGGAACTTTTTCAGCCTGATGGAGCAACGTACATAGCATGCGTATTGACCGGTACTGCAACGGGCGGCTCAGGTGTGCTCATTTCGGCCACAATGGCTAAATTTTCACACCGCAGATGCTTGTCGACCAGTCTGGTCAAAGCCGATCGGCCCAATGAACAAAGCTGTGGGAATCTCATCCATAGAACAGTATTTCTGATTTTTTGAACGCCATAATTATGTATTTTGGGTTAATAAGATTGTTCTAGAAGTTCCGGATACCTTAGAAGGAAAACAAGGACCCATCTCGGCTTTAATCGAGCCTAACCAGTTTTTGATTGTTTCCGTTTTCCTTTGCCGAGGGTTGTTGATGCCATGTTACGTAAAGACACCTCTAGTCGCCGTCGCGCGGCGAGGCTAGGGCCTCATCACGATGCGACTAGCGGTGGATGTGTTCTGTGAGGAGCGCGCTTCATCGCTTTGCGACGTCGCAGCCACGCCGCGCGACGGGAAAATGGGCGTGGTCAATTTCGATGGTCACTTAAAGACACCTCTAGTCGCCGTCGCGCGGCGAGGCTAGGGCCTCATTACGATGCGACTAGCTGTGGATGTGTACTGTGAAGAGCGCGCTCCATCGCACCGCAACGTCGCAGCCACGCCGCGCGACGGCGACTAGTTGCGGCGCAGAAAAATGGGCGTGGTCAATTGCGATGGCCAAGTGGCCCTCCTGGCTGCGATAGCACCCTGTGAATGTGGAAAAAATCAATAAATTCGATCGATGCCTACAGCTCACGCCCGCGCATATCATCGAAAATCACGCTTGGCGAACAGGGGCAATGATTTACGAGTGCAAATTAACTAAATTTTTACGGACTACACTCTACAAACGTTTGGGACAGCGGAGTAAAGACTGCAAATCACATCAGCACGTTGAATCCGGGCCGAAAAAAACTGAGAACTTTTTTCTCTTTTTCGATTTTGATTTTTCTTTAAAGAAAAAAGTGACCAAATCGAAAAGCGGAGACACGTAACCTGGACACATCTCCTGCGGAAATAATCTTAGAACCGAGAACGGTGATTCATTCGCTCTCTTTTTCCTCACAAGTTTTTGGTTCCATTGTCCAAAAGAGTTAAAAAAACGTTATAGTCAGAGAGCGGGGAACTATCCGGTCAGCCACGCAAAAAAAAACTTGGAAATTTTTATGAAACTGCTGTAGGGTTTGCAAGAATAAAGGCTTAAGTAGGCAAAACAACTCACCGACGAGCCTTTTCCCTTCGGGGCTAGTCGCGACGGCCATCCGGACTTGAATGAGCCGGACACCGGTGAGTTTCTGGGACATATCTGGCGGGAAACATTTGGGGATGTTACGTAAAGATATACCTCTAGTCGCCGTCGCGCGGCGTGGCTGGGACGTCGCGGTGCGATGAAGCACGCTTGTCGCAGTATACGCATCCACCGCTAGTCGCATCGTGATGACGCCCTAGCCGCGTCGCGCGACGGCGAGTAGAGATGTCTCTACGCAACATGCCATTTGGGTCTCCCGCCAGTTTCTATTAATTATACGCCTAGTTATCGCCTTCCCCGCAATCGCGGACATTTTTGAAATCACGCCAATTTTCTTTTAAAAATTCGCCTGCTTCTCTTGTAACCGTCTTTCATAGCTGTCAATCACATTTTTCAATTGTTTTCTTAAAATTCCCAATTCCATAACTGTGGTTTAGAATCCCTCAACCCTTTAATCCGGTTCAATGCTGTGAGAAAAACCCGATAAACGGAAAATAATGTTTTTGTTTCGCATGTATGGGAAAAAATTTTTTTTTTTCGCGTCGGCGAAGCGTTTGGTGGGTGCGCGCAGATGAAAGTATTCACTCGACGGTTCATCTCGCGTGAATTAATTTTTCGCATCTGGGATTCTCAAGTTCTTGAAGTTGTGAAAGAATTTGTTGAATTTGCCTGTTTTGAGAAAAACTGCTCTTCGACGTCGTGCTATACCTCTTGCTATTTCTGCATATTCCGTAATATATAGAAACAATAGTTTTGTTGCCATCCGAATGTGAAAATTGGAGGGCTCATGCCGTTTAGACAGGTGGAACAAAATGCACAGCCGTCAAATATATTGCGGCGTGTGCAACTGCACACCATGCTCACACATTACGCGCAATATATGCAAAAATCGTTCTATCCTGGTTGAAATGGGTGTTGGGCGAAAAGTCATTACGTTTGAACCAGCGGTATTTCGCCTGTAAAAGCATAACAGTTTAGTTCGGCGACATTTACAAGCGTTTAGCTTGATTTCAGCCGAAAACTCCCAGTGCGGAAGACATGTGATAGTCGATCTTATTTCCTATACAGCCGCTGATGACGCCCACATTTCCAGCCTTGAGTCAACCGTTTTGTTGTGTAACTTTTAGTTGTACATCTGAGAAGGTTGAAAAGGCAAGGGTGATCGCCGAGTTTCGGCAGCCTTATTTAGCACCAAACCTTTTCTATGAGATTGGTTTTTCTACTGCTTTGTATGCACATGTAGTCACATTTGCTACAGTCGCCAGCCAAAGCATCTAAACATAACTATTTGATGCATATATGGGATCGATTTCAATAAATAAATTGTTGTCTTATTCCTGACTAAAACAAGATTGGCGATAATTATATCTGTAAAATATGACACCGATCTCAAGGTGTTTCCGGCAATATCACGATCAATGAGAGCAATGGTAGCGCTTTTACTAATATTTATAGTCAATGATCAAAATAAAAGAACGCTGCTCTTATTTTTGCGCGATTGTGGATGCCTACTTCTGCATTTTGAAAGCGTAAGTGAAGAAGAAATATGAGATACTGCAGCTTACTAGCTAGTTCAAGTCATCTAACAAGGGGAATCTCTTCTAGTCATGAAATGTACTTTCTAGGAACCATTTTCGGACGTGGAGTCCGAATATGTCCTTCGCAGCTGCCTAGACTCACTTCTGGAAGAAGTTATGGGCGTTTTCGAAAAAGCCCGCGGCGGGTAAGGGTACCCCATCTACGATCACGGATTTTTTGGGTGTTTTGGAAAAAATTTCCGGATTTCTGGCTTCCCAAACTTGTATGCAGGGGTAATATAGGGTACCAAACACTGATTCTTTGGTCTTGTTTGTCGAAATTCTGAGGTTTAATGTAGGTTACGGTATGCGCCATGCCATATAGGGCAAAACATACCTTAATAATCCGAAAAAATCGACAAAATAAACATACAAATTAATATTCAGCACGCCGAATAATCCCAGTATAGAACGTTTGAAATTCTTGAGACATTCGTGTTAAACGCTTCTTGAACCCCCTTCATTGGATATAAATGAACGCTCAGCCAAATTAATCGGCGCAAGTGGAAAACGCTATTACTCTTTTCAAAGAAACCCTTTTCACAAAATGTTTTGTTCTTTCATACTTTTCCATCGTGTAAACTCAGTTTCGTATTTAGTGATTGTATTTTCTTCTAGTTTTCCTTACTTTGTGCCTTGATCAACTATATCCACGTCCAGCTTTTCATTTTCCATGCTTGCCAGTTTGCTTACCCAATGTAATTCTTTTGAACTCTCACAATGATTTGGATATGGAATCCCGCACTTCGATAGGTCTAGCATAAATTTTAAGATTTTTGATGAGATAGGTGACTAAATTTGTAATAATCGCAATCTAATAAAGTATCTTGCAAGCTCGTTGTATTCTGAATTACGTAACTGCTAGTACAAGAAGGTAGAAAAATCCGCCATGAAGAGGAATTGCTGAAAACATGGACTCCAATAAAACAAAAAGCTTATCAAATGTTATGAAGGCGTAAAGTGTATGCGGAACTTCATCAACGGTTGAGTAGGGAAATAGGATCGACTATCCTTGTCTTCCACTGGGAGTTTTCTACTTCCAAAACAAGCTAAACGCTTGTAAATGTCGCTTTCAACCAGCCTGATATGCTTTTTACAGGCAGGAAATACCGCTGATTAACATAACTTTTTGCCCAAAACTCATTTCAACTGATGAAGCGATTTTTGCATATTTGCGCGTAAAGCGTGAGCAGGGTGTGCAGTTGCACACGCCGCAATATATTTGACGGCTAGGCATTTTGTTCCACCTGTCTAAACGGCATGAGCCAGAAGTGTCGGGTGTGTGACTACAGATCAATGTTTTTAGTCGACGGCTCATGTTGCGTGGATAAATTTTTCCTCGTCTGGGATTATCCGGCTTTTAAGGCTCTCGCGAAATCTTGATTAAATTTGTCTTTGTATTGGGAAAAAAGTTTGCTCTCGGACTTGTTTCTCTATTTCTGGCTATCTCTGCATCTTCCCTATAGAAACACTATTTTTGTTGACATTCGAACGTAAAAATTGAGAAATAGATGTTGTTTTATTCTTGAAAAAAATCTGTTTCTAGTTTTGATTCTAATCGGGTTTTATCTCTATTTAATATCCATATAATGGCTTCTACTGACCCGGACGATAGACATGTTGCAGGTTTGTGCTCTGAATTCTTTTATTCTCTTTTTCTTTAAATTAATCTATCTATTGAATTGTTTATACTTCTTAGAAACTTCCTATATAGATGTGGAGAAGCTTGTGTCAGATTCTGATGAAGTCGAAGAGTCTACTTCTCCCAGAGTTGTTCCTATGTATGTGGTAAGTAAATACTATTATGTTTCTTGCTGAGTTTTCTTTCTGGCTCACGTGGAAGTCTTAATTGAAAAGAATTTGTGCTTTCGATTTGTGTATCAGACTTGGTCAAAAGACCAACGCCGAGAGTCTTGAAAGTCAACAAAGTCGTATGACGGAAAACTTTTGCTGCAATCTAAAGGGCCTTTCAGAGTGGCGTGGCTGCGAAATTCTCCGCGGCATCGCTCCTCAGAGCGAAGGAAAAAGGCGTGGCCTATCGACTGGCCGCCGCTTGTCATATCCCTTTCTCAGCGTCCCTATTTCCTTCCCCCTGCCTCTTTAAGTTTGATCCAGAGGCGCATAAACATGCGCTCTGGAAAACCAAAAAACTAGCCATTTCCGAATAATATACCAGGAAACACTACCACCAGTAGAATCACCTTCAACTGAAAATATTTGCATAACAATTTGAAGGTGTCGACCACAAAATATTATTAAACGCCATGACGAGGTAAATCCTATATGACCAATTAAATCCCATGACGATCAATTAATCCTGGATGGGCAAATAGTTAGTGAAATAGGCAAAAAGATGATTCCACAGAGAGTTAATGGACAGATAGTAACGAAGGAACACTAAGAAGCTATTACGAAGAAACATCAGCGACAAATAGCGACAGCGACAAAAATGGTCTGAGACCATCTCGCCTCGCAAAACGTCGCAAAACCTCGCAGAACGTCAGCTCCCAGCTCGCGCCGTCGCTCCCACTCTGAAAGCGCGACGTTCGCTCCGTCGCGCGGCCCGGTTTGCGCTGCGTAGCACCCCCCATCTCTCACCTCGTCGGCGCGACAGCGAAATTTTCTGCGACGCCACTCTGAAAGGCCCTTAAGATCTAGTGCATACTTCCCAGGGCACGCGACAGCGACAGTGCATATCACTAATATCGATTTTCGGTTGGCTTGTATAACAAACACTATGTCGCGTCGCCCGTCGCGGGAAGTCTGCACTAGCCCTAACATTATTTCGATAATTATGGTACCCCATTCAATCACCAAGCTATTGAAAAATTTCTCGAAGTTTTACTTGTTGAAATTGGGTAAATATAATTGTATTTTTCAGCTTGGCTCACAAGTCTAGAGATTCACATTTCAGAGTGAAAGACATGTGCCAGAAAACGAGCATCCACTCGAATATACTTACGTTTACTCCTTCTTTCTTCGTCCACCTGGCAAGTTTGATCCGGTCGAGTATGCTCAATGTGTCCAGAAGATAGCTGCCGTTCGTTCTGTGGAGCAGTTTTGGAGTGTATATAGGCACATTAAGCGCCCTTGTGGTAGGATCTTACCCCTTAGTATATAACTTTTTATTTGCTGTAATCGTTCTTTATCATTCTTTGCAGATATGGCCGAGAAAGTCGATGTCCATTTCTTCAAGGAGGGCATCAAGCCTGTTTGGGAGGATGAGGCTAATGTGAAGGGAGGCAAATGGATTGTTCGTCTGAAAAAGGTGGGTCCATTGCGACTTTTTGGTTTCCTTGGTGTCGTTCACGAAATGGCAACCTTTACATACCATCGCCTAAAGATTCTACAAGATGAGCGTGAATCATCGGCTATAACCACAGGAAGAGATAGATGGGCAAGGGGATAGATTGAATTTCATCGTTATCACTCGGCCAAGAGGAGTACAGTGAAACTTCTTCGCGAAAGGGACGTCTGAATGTTTTCTTCTTGAATAGTACTATGCGAAGGAACTTACGGTTTCTGAAAAGTTGTTCGGGCAATGGGAACAAGAGAAGTCATTGTAGGAGTCAGAGGCCAGCGAGATTCCAGGGAAGATGAGAAGCTCAAAGGCAGTGTTCACGATGAGTATTGTATTCGAGTTCGACTCAAAAATGGGGTTGTTTGGGTGCGAGCTATTGAATGGTGAAGGAAGAGCGAAGAAAAGCGTTCAGAATAAGCTAAAATAGCGGCTTCTAACTTACGTAATGGTTCAGGGCGCGGACGAGCTTGCGCGCCCTACTTGTCTCCGCAAGCAAGCGCTAATGGCGAAATGTGCGCGAGTCGATCAGGCTGGACGTGGCAAAGTTGCTCGGCGATTTGCCATCGGAAGTGAGAAGACATGGGGGAGGGGGAGATTGAATTTTACTTTTCCTCCACGTCGTCTCAGTTGGAGTAAGTGAGGGGCGATAACGGAAAGGGGTTCGACCCGACAGAAATCCGCGGTCGGACCCATTGAATTTCTGAGGTGTTGTTCGACCCGCGATCAGGGTTAGGATTACGCTGTGATGATCACAGAAGGGGCCGCAGCTCTGGACGCCGGGAAGGGGGGGGGGCGCAGTCCTTGCTGCTCATTATGCAAATTTGGTTGGTTTTCGGCGATGCAAAGTGTTTTGAGAATAAGACTGCATTGAAAAAATATTTCAAAAATTTGTTAGAAATATAACAGTATTTTTAATTTATCCTCAACATCATCAAATTCTGCTAATTTGCCATTGATCGCACTAAGGACCCACCTAAGAGGCCGCAAAAATTTTTATGCCAAAGGAAGGGGCCGCGAAAATCTCCAAGTCCCACGGAGGGGCCACAAAAATTTCCAAGCCGCACGGTGGGGGCCGCACCTCTCACGAACCGATCACAGCGCCATGCCTTACGCTGCCCGCGAAGCGCCAACGTTCCGATCGATTTTGCTGATGGAGTAGCGCTACGCTTGGTTTCGCGCTGGGCCACGCTTGTGTTCCATGGGACTGCACCTGCGAGGCGTTTGTTACGGCTCAGCTGAACAGTATGTAGATGCGGTTTGGCGGAACTCGAGCGTAGCCTAGGGGTCCTTCTACCTATCACACACTTTTCTGGGTGTTTCAAAAAATTTTCTCGGGTTTTGCTAAAAAGTTGTGTGTTGGGGTAATCTAGGGTGGCGAAAACGAATCTGGGGCACATTCTTCGAAATGCTAAGGTTTACTGTAGGTTACGGTAGGTGCCATATCATTTAGGGGCCAATATCTACCTTAGTATTCTGAAAATCGTCAAAGGGGTTTTAAATTCGTGTTTAGCACTCCAAATAACCCCAGATAAACATTTTGAGCCATTTCTATCTAGTTAGCGTTCAGGAAATCGTCAAAAGTGACGTTTTGTCCTCAAATTTTCTACCGGTTGAAACGAATTTAGTCGAAAACTTTGAAAAATCAACAGATAAACCACAGATTCGTGATCAGCTCCCCAAATGATTCTTTGGGAGGATTTTGAGTCAAATCTGGAACATTTTTTGGATGCTTTCGGAGCCCTCTAAGGCAAACTAATCGCGTAGCGCGACCGCGACACTGCATATGAGCCATATCGACTTTCTGTCGATATCTATCCCAGACACAATGTCGCGTCGCCTGTTGCAGGAAGTATGCACTAGGCCTAATTGGGTAAAAATGAATGCGCAACCGAAAACCCGTAGGAGTTCCAAACGCTATCAGTCTGCGCAAAGTTCGGAAAATGTGCCTTCACCCAAACTTTGCTCAGAGGGGGGGGGGCAGTTCTGGGCACTGAACACAACTATGAAGTCCGTTCCCGGGGTTTTCAGCGATTAATGCGCGATCTCGTAGGAATAAAAAGCACAAATAGGGATCGTTCGAAGGTTGTAACTTCTTGGAACCTGCAGCTAGGGGAGGGATACTGCGCAGTTTTACTTTTGAGCCACAAGGGATACTAACAATACGAGTCGTTTTTGCAGATGCGTTCACCGCCATGAGCTCTTCCCTTGTAAACTTTTACATGCGGATAAGGAAAAGGCCTGAGATAGCGGGCAGCTTCTTGCACAAATGTAAAGGGGAAATCTTGACCAGAAGTTACGGTGAAGGTATATTAGACGTATTAGAATCCATCATGCTCGTCTGGCCAGAATCGCTAAGAAAACCCATCCGAGGAGTTTGGCTTAAAGTCACAGTCCAAGCTCAGAATCGATTATTCGTTTTTCTGTCTATGTTGGAGAAAATTTGACGCTGATCACAATGGTGACTCCATAATCGCTCAGAACTCACTACTAACGGAGTTACGGCTCCTCAAAAATTTCAATTTTGAACGGCTAGAAGTTCGCGGACGAGTTGTCTCGAGCCTGTATTTTCTCGTTATTCGCAGCCATCATTCTGAAGCAGGTCACAATATAAAGCCAGACCAAAAACAAAAGGAAGAGCATGGATTTTGTACAAAATCATTCGCGCGTCTCTTCCCTATTGAGATCGGAAACCTGCCAGTGGGCGTTCCCATTTTTTCTTTAAAGGGGCGTGGTCGACTTTTTCCTAGCTTTTTCTCGCTTATTTGAGCCGATTGAGATTTCGCGCTCGGCAGGGTTGCTACAGACGGCGACCGGACCAAAATATCAAAATTCACTTCTGAGGTTGGACTGTGCCTTCAAGGTTCCCCCTAAATACCAGGTTGTTCAATAAGTTATGTCGTTCGATAAGAAAAACACAATTTTATGGTTTAAAATACACTTTATTATTCAATATAATCTCCCTGAACATTAATACACTCGCTCCAACGATCCTACGATCTGTGGATCTCATCCCTGAAGTGAGAATCAGGATGGTCTGCAAAATACGCTTCAACAGCCGGTATGACCTCTTAATTTGATGAAAAACGCTTTTCACGCATAATTTTTTGAATTCTGGAAACAAATGGAAGTCACTGGGGGCCAAATCTGATGAACACTGTGGATGCTCCAGCAATTCGAACTTTAACTCATGGATTTTAGCCATTGTCAAAATGTTCTTGTGACACGGTGCATTATCCTGATGAAAAATGCTGCAAACCGTGTCTTTTTTTACGAAATTTTTTCCTTCAACTGGTCCAAAAGGTTGCAATAATATTCAGAATTAATTGTTTCACCAGTTCGCAAGTAATCCACAAACAGAATTCCTTTCGCATCCCAAAAAAAAAACTGATGCCATAACCTTCTTGGCCGATTTCTGGACACGAACTCGTTTCGAAACTGAAAAACCACCTTCGCACCACTCTTTAGCCTCTTGTTTTGATTCAGGATCATGATGATAGACCAATATCTCATCTTTAGTGATGATTCGACGCTTAAAATCCCCTTTATGCTTTTTTAAAACGCTCCAAATTTTGCAGAGAACGTCGCATTCGAATGTGTTTTTGTTCCATTGTAAGCAAAACCCATTGTGCACACAGCTTTCTAAAACCTAAAATTTGACTTAACATATGGCTCACACTGCCTAATGAGATTTGTAGAGCCTCTACTAAATCGCTCTCAGTCACTCGATGATCTTTCAAAACCATATCCTGTATTTTGGCTATGATTTCTGGTGTTGATGCGCTTTTTGGACTTCCTTCACGTGGATCGTCTTCAAGGCTTGTAGAACCACGTTTAAATTCAGCAACCCATCTTTCTACTGTTCTATATGTAGGTGAACAATAATACACACTTTTAACATTCGTTCTTGAATTTCTTTTGGTGCCACACCTTCCAAAAATAATAATTTTATCACTGCACGACATTCAATTTTTTCCATTGCTGCGACACAGCGACACTAAATGGCTTGTAAACAAAGAGTGAAGTGACATATTGAAATGAAATTTCACATACGTTCATATGAATAGTATACCAACAAAACAAAACAATTTTGGGCTAGTAGCAACGCCCTCTCTCATCGAACGACAAAACTTATTGAACAACCTGGTATCACATACTTGAAGGGGTCATGATTGCAAATTTGGTAGGCTATACATAGGATAGTAGAATATGTATAGTCTACAGCAATGGAAGTAGGACCTGGTGAGGTTGCGGACTCTTCCTAACACACTGAAGTCTGATTGTGTTATCACTCATTTTTTCGAAATAACTGTGATTGGTAGGTGAGTTTTTGATTTCACTCTCTTATTTTCACCTGTTTTCATTGCTTTCACAGATGTAGACACATCGGTGAAAACACGGACTTACCGGTCTATCACAGCTGTTTCGGAAAAATGAGTGATGCCACTAACAAACCACCGTCTGGTAGGACGAGTCCGCAACCTCACCAGGTCCTACTTTCATTGCTGTAGACTATCTACATTTGAATAAAAAATCCTGAATGTATAATGTGCTTTAACGGTTTTGCAGACTTCCGTGGATCTGCGGATATAGATTTCTCGTGTTTCAGGGTGTGTCGCCTCGCATTTGGGAGAATCTGTTGCTCGCTATGGCCGGTGAACAATTCCCCGTAGGAGATGAGATTTGCGGCGCTGTCTGCTCTGTGAGGAATCAGGAAGACATTGTGTCTCTCTGGAATAGGTATGCTTACATGACTTTTTAATAATACTTTGTACAGTCAATGACAAACCGCCTCTCGGAGCGGGCCCGGAGGGCAACTCGGGCGGCGCTGTCTCTCCGCTCTGAGCAATGTGATTCATGTACTAGGGCAACCGCTGTCGCTATAGCGATATATGGTTGCACTTCGGACCGCGTTTACTGTCCGGAAGCACAATTTGTGGGCAAGGAGTGCAACCTTTCCTTTATCCGCATTTAAAAGTCTCACAAGGGAAGAGCTCATGGCGGTAAACGCATTTGCAAAAACGAACGATATTGTTAGTATCTTTTGGGCTTCCATTTTAAAAATGGGCAGTACCCCGTCCCGAGCTGCAGGTTCCACGAAGTTACAAGCCGGGAACGGTCGTTTTTTTTGTACCTTCTGAAACGCATATTAGTCTTTGGAAATTTCAAAAACGGACCTCATAATTATGTTCAGCCCCCAAAACTACCCTCCTGTGTAAAGCTTGGGTAAAGGCACATTTTCCGAACTTTGCGCAGACTGATAGCGTCTTAGACTTGCTTCAGATTTTTGGCTGGGCGTTTTTTTTTTCAACCAATGAGAGGGCTCTGGCAACGTTTTAGAAAAATGTACCAGATTCGACTCAAAATCCTCCTAGGTGGTCTTACTTGTAGCGCTGATCACGAATCTGGGATTTATCTGTCGATTTTCCGAAGTTTCTGACTAAATTCGTTCAAAGCTTTCCATTGGGGGAAAATTCGTTGGCAAATCGCGACTTTTGACGATTTTCGGAGTGCAGTGATAATAGATATGGCTCAAATTGTTGCTCTGGGGGTTATTCACAGTGCGAGACCGGGATCATACTTCCGTCGCGACGATGTGTGAGATAATGCAGTATCGATCAATCGCGGCGATATTGCGCTTCTGAGGGAACGATTGTTTTGGCGAGCATAACAGCATCTTGATGAGTGATGTGGGATGGTATCATTATCCAAAATCGGTTGAGTTCTTCATTTTCACCCATATTTCGAAAATATTGAACAAATATGCATACGCCGCGACGAAATCGACGCTGCTCTCTATTGGGCAGCGCCGCGAAAAAATCGCGGCGATTTGCATATTTGCTGAAAATTGTGGCAATGCTGTTCTTAAACGGAGATGAGAATGAAAGTGCTTAACCACCGGAGGCCGGCTGGCGTGACGCGTGCGACGAAATTTTGCGGCGCGCGCGTTTTTACGATTGGAGCACGATTATACACTCGATTAAAATCGTATACAGGTGAGAGAATGTGATATACAGGCGAAACAAAGCCTTGCTCTGCTTAATACACTACAGACGAGCCTCGGAAAGTAAAAACAATGCAATACGTGGTATAAACACTAAATTTCACACTTCTCTAAGGTTAAGGGGCGAAACTAGTCTTAGCTCTTCCTATTACAGAAGCAACATCAATAACAAGGGATGGTTGCACATATAAGGTGGACGTTCGAGATGCAACTTTGATATGTTCAAGGGGGAGGACAGTGCTCCAATATTCCATACTCAGAATCTGCTAAGTGCCTCAGATATTTACAGGAGATTTGCAAAAGTGAACATTTCCATAGCATAGCCAACAGAAAAGGCGTACACGAATGACAATTTTCTGGGCGTTCAAAACAAAATTCTCGGATTCAGCCTAAAACTCCTTTCTGGGGCTTGTTTTGGGTGCTAATTACGAATCTGAGGCCCACTTGTCAATATTTGAAAAATTTCATCTGGCTCGGTCCGCAGCTTCGAAGTGGGTGAAATTTTGCTGCTCAAACGCGACTTTTGACGATTTCGAGAATGCTACGATCAAATCGCCTCAAAACTTGTACATAGGGGTTATTCGGGCTGTCCCACACTCTAAGTCTGGCGAGGAATGGACCCCAGATTTGGGTTCAGCGCCCTAAATAACACCAATTCGAATGTTTTGCGCCAATTCCGGAATTTTTTTCTGAACGCTCCGAAAAATCCCTGATACTTTACTTTTTTGTGACGCAATGTGAATGCCATTTTTGGAATCCGCGCAGTTAGTTAGCCAATTTCAAGCGCAGGTAATTTATTTTCTGTCACAGACCTACAGCAACGACAACATGGTTTTCCAAATCGCCACCGGAAGATGACTAGCCTCGCTTGTAACAGAACCCACGAGACCAATCTTAACAGCTGTTAAAAACTAGTCTATTGCTCCTCTGCTGTGCTCGGTTTATCTTTTCGAGACGGTTCCCCACTGTCAAGTAGTAGAATGTGAAAAGCATTGAGCGAATAAGGAATATTGAATGTTGTCTAATGAATCGTTTTTCATGCCCTTTCTAAGGCAGTGAGGCTTAGTCCCTCACAAAAGCTCAGAGATTACGAGTAATACTGGAGCTCTGAAGGGTAAGGGGTGTAGTTCATGAGGTTTTGCTCTGCAGAAATGTTTCTCAAAAAAAAACCATCAATCGAATCACCCAAGTTCCGCTTTTCTATCCAAGTTTGATGTTGCTACTAGCGTGATTTATTCCTAAGAAATCCGATCTCATATCTAGTTTTCTGAGGTTGAAATGTATCGAACTCAAGACGGACTGTGATGATGGAGAAGAATAATCAGACTTTCTGCTAACAGGCAGGCTAGAAAATTTCCTATAGTTCTAGGACTGATTAATGACGGTGGAATGACCTTGCATGAGTGGAATCACTTATTTGAGAATTGGAAGAAAATGTTCTCCTTAAAGGCAGCATACACGCTCACAAACATGGTTGAGATAACAGCACAAATAGGACCGCCTGGCCCCTACCATCTCGTCAACGGCGTTTGAAGCGCTGAAAACCATCCAAGTTGACAGAATTGAAGCATTCCCGTCTCGAAAGCCTGTGGAACCCCACCCCTACGAATAACAGAATGAAGAGTGAGGCATGTGAAAACATTTGATAGCTCAGAGTGATAGCCCTAGCAAATGAAAGTCTACGAGAGAAACGGCTTGGTTTACCTGAATATAACATGCCTGTTTACTGATGAAATGCTCCATTTTATAAGCCAGCCGGAGTAGATGGGCTTTCTTGAAAGTGGATAGGAATTAATCGGTATGTAAACAAGTTATATACAGGGAAATCAAGCTGTTTCTCTCTTAGACTCTCATTATATACTGCTATCGCTCTAAATTATCAAATGCTTCCACATGTCTCACTCTTCATTCTGTTATTTGTAGGGGTTGGGTTCCACAGGCATTCGAGACGGGAATGCTCGAATTCTGTCAACCTGGATGGTTTTTAGCGTTTCAAACGCCGTTGACGGCATGGTAGGGGCCACGCGGTTCTATTTATGCTGTTATCTCAACCATTTTTGTGAGCGTGTATGCTGCCTTTAAATCAGTTCAAAGGACGTTATTAATGGTTTGTTCTATACACTTTTAGCTCCTCATATGCTGTTGAGATTGGTCTCGTGGGTTCTCACAGTGATGTTGCTTCTGAAATAGGAAGAGCTGAGAGTAGTTTCGCCTCTTAACCTTAGAGAAGTGTGAAATTTAGCGTTCATACCATATTGTATTATTTTAACTTCCCGAGTTTCGTCAGTAGAGTATTAAGAAGAGCTAGGTACACGTTTCGCCTGTATATCACATTCTCTCGCACGTACGGGATTTTGGTTGAGTGTATAATCGTGCTCCAATCGCACAAACGCGCGCGCCGTAGATTTGCGTCACACGCGCTGCGCCAGCCGGCCTCCGGTGGTTAAGCACTTTCGATGAGAATCATGTTAGGGCGAATATCTTATACCACTGAACTTCATTAATTGCCTTTGTGCCTATAAAGACAATCGATTCCCAGCAAAGCACAATATCACCGCGATTGATCGATGCCGCTTCTTTTCACGCGTCGCTGCGACGTGAGTATGATCCCGGCCTTAAACAAGAATCTGCAATCTGTTTATCTATTTTTGTTAGATTACCGTGGGTATGTGGTAGCTTGTTGAGAGTGTCAGAGTTGGCCAAATTTTTCGGGTGTTGTTTGGGACGCCGAACTTGAGTTTGAGGTCAATTTTTTTTATTTTCAAAATATTAAGGTAGGTAACGCCAGTTGAAAGGCATTATGCCTACCGTAACCTACAGTTACCATAGGTCTAGCGACAAACAGACCCCAGATTCGCGTTCCGCGTCGTGAATCACCCCCAGTTGTAAGTTTTGAGTCGAATTCGAAAGATTTTTTGAACACCCTGAAATTTGGTTGATGGGACCTTTTTCGCAAAGCTTGAAAAACGCTCATGTTTTCGTTCAGCGGTTTCCGCAGCAAAACTGAATGTCAGATTCGTAGACAGCGAGCTAGAATTGACCGGGAAACATTCATTATCTCCGAAATGGTGGGGATGGCCCTGCTATGTTCCCTAGTCAGTGCGTGGGTGCTTGCCCTTTGCGACATCGTGGTTGGTCCTCTAAACAGGGTCCAGCAGGTGTGCATAGTTTGCTTACGGGTGGTGAGGGGGTCGTAAATGTTTTCGTGGAAAAAAGAAAAGTTGGAGGGGGGTCGTGAAATTTGTGGGTGGAACAATCATGTAATTCAATGAAAAAAAAAGAAACCAAAACTTTGTGGAAATTTTAGAAAAGTGTTTTTTTCGCGAATTAAAAATGAAATTGCAACGCTTAGCAACCTGAGCAAGACCCGCGAAAAGTCGATTCAACTGGTTTAAATCCCCTTGTGGGCTGAAATTCGTTGTACTTCATTTCAAAAGCGGTATAAAACGTGCAAGCCCGTATTAAAATAACCTTTCAAATCCAAAAAAAAGCTGGTTTCCGCATAGAATCTCCCACAAATTTCCATTGTTTCATTTCCGAATCCGACTGGTGTACGAGACTTTAGACGAGGTGAGGTGGTGGACGTTGGCGAGCCACGTTGGCAAATCACTGGACTTTTTGTGCTCACTATCCAACGAGTGGCATCCTTTCAGCAATAGAAATTTGGACGACCATGGATCCCGACTTTGAAGTAATTGGACTGTGCAAAAATTAGCCCGCAACTTTTTCTGCCAGCTCCTCAAACTTCCGAAATTATAATTCATAAAAAAATATGTTAAGGCGTCATACCCTCTATAAAACGTCGTAATTCACATCATTCCAGGCGCGAGCGGGGCGCGCGTCGCCTCGGTCTCCGTCTGCCCTACGCTCTCTCACTTTCTCTAACCTCCGCTCCGCACCAGCACGCGTAGGAACCAAGTGAATTTCGTCGCTTTATAGCCTGTACAGGGCGCCAGGCCCGAACACCATCGTGAGAAGCGAGCGAGGCATGGACAGTCAGCTTTAAGGCTGGGATCATAGTTTCAGCGACGAGCGACGCCACGCAATTTTCCCCATCAATATTGACCCAAAGTCGATATGATTGATATGCTCAGTCGCTGGTCGCGGGAAGTATGTTTCCGGTCTATTGCTATACCAGGTTGTTCAATAATTTTTGTCGTTCGATAAGAGAGTTCGTTGCTACTAGGCCAATTTTTTTTGTTTTGTTGGTACACTCTTCATATGAAAGTATGTGAAGTTTTATTTCAATCTGTCCATTTATTCTTTGTTAACAAACCATTTAGTGTCGCCGTGTCACAGCAATGGAAAAAAAAAGAACATCGTGCAGTGATAAAATTCTTATTATTGGAAGGTGTAGCACCGAAAGAAATTCACGAACGAATGTTAAAAGTGTATAATGATTCTTCACCTACAATTAGAACAGTAGAAAGATGGGTTGCTGGATTCAGACGTGGTCGTACAAGTCTTGAAGACGATCCACGTGAAGGACGTCCAAAAAGCGCATCAACACCAGAAATCATAGCCAAAATACAGGATATGGTTTTGGAAGATTGTCGATTGACTGAGAGAGATTTAGTAGAGGCTCTACACATCTTACTAGGCAGTGTGAGCCATATGTTAAGTCAAATTTTGGGTTTTAGAAAGCTGTGTGCACAATGGGTGCCGCATTCGCTAACAATGGAACAAAAACACATTCGAATGCGACTCTCTCAGCAACATTTGGAGCGTTTTAAAAAGGATAAAGTGGATTTTGTGCGTCGGTTCATCTTTATGGATGAGACTTGGATTTTTTTTAAGTGTATCAATGTTTAGGAAAATTATACTGAATGATCAAGTGTATTTTGAACCATGAATTTGTGTTTTTCTTATCGAACGGCAAAACTTATCGAACAACATGGTATCACCCTTAAGCCCCAATCATAGCAGGTCGCTTCGACTAGTCGCGGCACTGCCAATAGATACAAAACCCATCGCGCCAACAGATCTTGCGCTGAGTCGCGACGGTTTGGAATAGTTTGCAGTTTCAGTCGCGATCGCCGAGCGACTGGGGTATTCATAGCTGGTCGAAGCGACCTGCTTGATTTTGATAGCTCGCTTCGACTAATCGCGTAGCTTCCATGATGGAAGCGATTCGTCTAGTCGAAACGACTAGTCCGCAATCTTTCGTCACAACCTTGCGTATGTGGCGCAAAAATTGCAGACGTCACAGTTCACTCGCTTAAAATACGCCATGTGAAAGGGAAAAAAAAGGGTATTTATCATACATTTACGATGAGAGGCATGAGATAATGTAATGAGGCTACCGAAAAATTACATTCTATGCCGGCTTCGCGCAATTAGTTACTTTAGCTTTAGTTTTATGTTGCTGTTCAAGCAAATCCCACCCCATCCTCTTTTGGAACCATTTTTTTGTTTGAAAACTGTGCAAAACTCTTTTATCTAGAAGGTAAGGGCAACAATGTCAAAAAATAAGTAGGAATTCCTAGAAAAAAAGCTTTTTTTCATTCCCGTGAATTGGTCCGCAATTGTCCTTTCTATTTCACGCGAAATTACGTCCGCCCGAGCGTACAATTTTCGATATTTCTGTGCGCGGGCGGGCCACCGAGAGGGGGTCGTAAGTATTCTGCGAGCCTTGCCAACGAGCTGCTGGACCCTGCCTCTGAAACAACCTCTAAAACAATGCCCCTCACGACTGCGTGCCTATCTAAATTTATTCACTGCTATCCACAATATGTGTCTTTTTAGAACGGCTAGTAACATCATCGTCACTCATCGTATTCGCGACATTCTGAGGCGTGTGCTGAACTTGCCGATCAATGCTGTCATGGAATATAAACGCCACGATGAGTGCCTAAGGTATGCTGTTTTTTGTAGTGCACCCGTGTGTGAACCTGCATCTTGCTTTATTCTAACGCTTGCATGGCTTTTTTTACCCATAATCTGTCCGCCCCCTAACTCACCTAGCCATGCTTTTCCATTGTTCCGCTTTTTGTTCAGTTATACATCATGCTTTTTAGGACATATCATCTGTTTAATGGGAGAACAAGCCGCACGCTGGTATGGGGCAGGCATTGGGGCGTGGGGTGAGCCGCGCACCATCTGGCTCATCCACCCCCCTCTCCCTTCCCGCCTCGAAGCCAGTACTTCAGTGTATGCAGCTCAAGGCTCCGTATGAGCAGATGATATGTTGCATGTCTCAAATGTATACCTCTAAGTGTGCAATCACGGACATAAAGAACAGAGTCTGGGATGTGCGGAAACTTCTCGGAAGGAGTGGACCAAACGCGCCGAAAGAGAGCGGAAAAAACTGTGAACAGTTTCAGAAAATATGAAAGCAGAAAATCTTTTGAGTTTGGTAGCAAAAGTTTGGTTATTGATTAGGTGTATTCTAAGTTTTAAAATGAAAATCGCATATGGCGTACCTCTGTTAATTGATCAACACCGAGAACTTGATCTTCTTTCACCACCTGAGATATACCGAGTCTTCGAAAGAAGTAGGTTATCTTGTATCTTCGAGTAAACCGTATATTAGAAAAACCCCGATTGAGACTCGGATTCCGAGTTGGTGGAATATTCGAATAAATCAGCAATTTACACTCCTGTAAGAATACTATATTTGAAGCATTTGAAAATTCTTTGATCACTTTCTCGCTTAAATGTCGGGTTTATTGTGTCCTCTGGGCCGAATTCCGGTCCGCAATTGCGTGTCGACACGCTTTGCAGACGCGCGCCTACGAGTCGCAAGAGTTTCCAGCGCCTCAGCCGCCGGTCTGTTGACTCTATGTCGGTTTTAGAAACTGGAAACTACATGGGTGCTGGAAACTCGACGGACTCGAGCCCGTGCGGCCGCAAAGCGTCGGCAGCTCGCAGAAAAACTAACTAGGGCTTATCTTCCATTTCTCGAAGGCTTTTACAAAACCATGTTTTGATAATCGTTGGTATGGGACACAGCAATCATAGTCCGTTTTCCTAATCCGCTAAATGTCTCAAATTTGCAGGAGATTTCCAAAGGTGGGCATTTTCATAGCCTTGCAAAGAGAAAGAGGAATTACGGCTGGCGATCATTAGTGCTTAAGAAAAAATGTCTCGGATTGAGCTTAAAACTTGTTTCTAGGGGTTGTTTCCGGTGCTGATTACAAATCTGAGGCCCATTTTTCAATATTTGAAAAGGTCCATCTGATTGGTTCTGAAGCTTTAAAAATGGGGAAATTTTTTCTTGGGTTACGGTATGTAGCGGTGGGTACACGGTAGCTCGGTCAAAGTCTCAGATTTGACTCAAAATTTCACTGTGTGCGTTATTTGGGTCGCTCAACACCAAATTGAAGTCCATTTTTCGATTTTCGAAATTTTAAGGTAAGTAACGCCAGTTAAAGGGCATTATGCCTACCGTAACCTACAGTAATCATAAGTCTGGCGAGAAATGGACCCCAGATTCGGGAGCAGCGTCCTTAACAACCCCTAGGTGAAATCTTTGAGCTAAATCTGAAAACTTTTTTTTCGGAACCCCCAAAAGTTCCTTGATTACCTTTTTGTAAAGCAATGAAAACGTAATTTTTGGAATCCCCGCAGCCATTTCGCGAATTTCAATCACGGGTCATTTATGTACTGTCCTAGACCTACAGCGGCGATAACACGATTTTTCAAATCGCAACGGGAAGTTTAGAGCAGTCCCTTGTAAGAGCTGGTTCAGAGGATCTAATCCGACGCCGCTTCTAAACCAGTGCCGAAAGTTGTTTCAGGTGTTGCCTGCGCAACGAGTTATCGTTTCATCGGTGTTCTCTGCTTTTCGGTAGAGTTCGTTTTTCCTCAAAAAACCAGAGAAATTCATTCGAAGTACTGTGCTTCTCTGGGCCAAATTCCGGCCCGCAATTGCGTGTCAACACGCTTTGCGGCCGCACGCGCTCGAGTCGGTCCAACTTCTAACTCCAAAGCCGACTCGATGTGGCTTTTTTATACAGTTTTCTCTATTTTTTTAGTTTCCTGTTTCCAAAACCCACCACTGATCGGAGCCATTGGCGCTGGAAGCTCGACCGACTCGAGCGCGTGCTGCCGCAAAGCGTGTCGAGGCGCACTTGCGGACCAGAATTTGGATGAGAGAAGCACAGTAACTGAAAAATTCCGCACATCCCTGGTGGAGGTACGGTAGTCTGAAAAGTATTTGTCCGCAATAGCACCCTCAAGGTCTACATGTGAGAAAATCATGGTGTACAGTCACGCAATCACCCTTTGCTTTGCTTACCACTGCAAGCACGTGCACAATGGGTTATGGTAGGTGTACGGTAGTGTGGTTCTAACGCATTAGCATTAACGATGTCTAATATTAGATTAGCGGTTTTTTTTCTCGGATTGTGGTAGTCATGTGAACTGTATTTTTCTTCGGTAGATCTCGAGGTGGAGTTTGGTTCTAGATCTTTTTCCTCGGGGCAGTGGCGGTAGATCAGTATAAAATTTATATTTTTCTCTTCTATTGAGCCTTCATTATGGTTTCAGATTTTCAATGGTTCAGGTTTATGTCCATACCTACAGCTCGTGTCAAAAAAGCATGAAAAAAAGGGAAATTTCGAGAAAATGCACCAATTTTAGCTTCAATCGATTCCGAATTCAGAGTCCGTCTCCGAAATAGCTTTTCCAGGTAGAAATTTTGAAAGTGTTACTTTTAGATAAGTTTTCCTCAATTTTTAAAGAGTATACGCCTCAAAAGCAGCATACACGTTCGTAAACGTGGTTGAGATAAGTAAGGAAATAAAATGGTATGGTTTAGGAAATAACGCCTATGGATTTTGAAGCGTCAAAAACGACCAACAATGACGCTACGCGAGTGAGAAGTTGTCCCCGCCCTGTATTTCTCCGCCCCCTGTTTCTGCGCTCCTCTTCGGAAACAGGGTTGCTGGGCCATTTCCACCGTCGATGAGATTTTTGGGTGGTACAAAAAGTACAATAAGTAAACCACATACATAGGCGACGGTGGTAATGGTTCAGCACCCATGCTCTGAAGGAGGACGACAGTTACAGGGGCGGAGAAATACGGGGCGCGGCTAACTTCTCACTCGTGTAGCGGCATTGTGGTCGTTTTTGACGGTTCAAAATGCGTAGACGTTGTGTCCTGAGCCATACCATCCTATTTCTGTAGTTATCTGAACCACGTTTACGAGCGTGTAAGCTACCTTCAATACACCGCGTCAAAAGTATAAGAAAACGTGTAAAAAAGCAGATTCATTTGTAAATATTTTTTTCGGCAAAATTTATCGCCAATATTTACTTTAGAAGCGGTCTACTATTTCGAATTTTCTTTGGAAATCATAATTTTTGTGTAGCTAAAACTTTCTAGTTCTTTTTGTGGTTGGTATATTTGAGAGGCGAAATCTAAATTCTGGTTTTAATTTGGAAAAAAAGATGGAATAGGCCTGTGGGCTCAGTACACAAAACAGGAGGATCTGCGGACCAGCTTGGCTGCTTAAACCTGACGTGACGACCGCGCCGTAATTCTGCTTCTTTCACGTCGATGATTGCTTCCAGCCCTTTCACAGTTTGCTGGACGACGCCGTCCGACACATTATGGAATAGGGTTGCGACATCGGTAAGTGCGGCGCCGTATAAACGACGTCGCACCGCGGCGTTGAACGTCGGTGCCATTTTTCTTCGTTGATGGAAGGGTGATCGATTTTATCGGAAGATCGACCACGGGTCTTGTGGGCGCCGCGCGCGGCGTCGGACGGCGGACTTTGAAATGGGCTTTTGGGAGAGGGTTAACGCGTCTTGGCTGCGATCTGTGGCCGTCCGTATTTTTGAAACTAGGGCAGCCTCCAGGGAGGCTCCTGTGGTTTTCATGAATGCGGCCACTGAACGCTCCCTCTTTGTGTGCTGGGTCCACAAGTCGAAATTGGTGCGAAACTTCGAAATATGACACCTATTTATACTTTGTCATGCGTTGCATTAGGCTGGAGTTGTACTTAACCGCAGCGGTAGACTCTGCGTACTTATAGCAGGCAATTAAGGGGATAGACTAGCGGGCGAGAAGACTATGCGTTTAGTGAAAATGGGTCTGTTTACGTTGGCGAGTAGGGTTTGCGCAGCGAGGGAGCTCAACTCCAGCTTCTGCTGTTGCCTAACATGTTTTTTTCATGTACTAATCATTTAGCATGGTTCTTTCAAATTCTTCCCAATTCTTTCCCTACCAACCTGGCCGGAATTATACTTCGTCGCAGCGGTGGACGCAGCGCGCTAAAATTTCCAAGAGAAAGGGGATGGTGAAGACTCTTCACTGTCATTCAGAATGTATGCATTCACACTTGCGCGCTGCGTTCGCCTCTGCGGCCAAGTTTAACTTCGATTTCGTGGTTATTTCTTGACTAGACTTCTCTGTATGATAGTTGTTCAGCATGCTCTCGAACTCTAATTCATATCAGGTTCTTTCTATGTCTACTTTTCCGAGGCTATACCTCGCCGCAGCGGCGGACGCAGTTTTTTGAAGAGAGAAAAATACCAAAGGAATTACCGTAAACCAAAATACGTGCGTTTGCTGCTACGGTGAACATAAACTCTCCCTTTGATACTAAATTTAGCATGTGGCTTTCTGATATTACTAATCCAGCATGACCTCAACTTTCAAGGGTTTTCATTTCTTTCAAACTTCTTAAAGCCACAGTAGAACCTTAGGGGGGGGAGGGGATTTGACATTATAGTCTGCCCACCGCGTATAGGAACCTGCCAAGCGCAAGATCCCAATTCGATCAAATAAGTGAGAAACTACAGGGAAAAAGTCGGCCCCCAATATCCCTAAAAGCATAAATGCATATTAGGGAACCACAGTCACTGCAAACGGCAAAATTAGTTTGTGTGGCGATGCTCAAATGCAAAATGTACAATAGCAGAGCTCTTATTGTTAGTTTCCGCTCTGGGGCGGTGCGTGCAGTTAGGCTGTTGGAGTATGGTGGGCGGGGCCGACGTTTTCCCTGTAGTTTCCCACTAATTTGAGCGAGTTGAAATCTCGCACTTGGCAGGGTTGCTGTTCACGGTGGGCGGGCTATGATATCAATTTTCACCCCAACGATTGGTCTGTGACTTTAATTTGCACCCTGCGTTTGCCGTTAGGGTAGAGTCTAACTCCGGCTCTGAGGCAACATTTTGCATGAAAGTCATTCTTTCGTTTTTTTCTATGTGCCCTCACTCATATGCTTGAAGTCATTGTTTGCCGCAGCGCCACACGCAGCACACGAAAAGCATGCAGTTTCGTGGAAGAAGATGGACTGTTAGGCTAGCATTCAACCAGAAAATGTGCTTTCTTTCTAGCACGCTGCGTTTGCTGCTGCGGCGAAGATCAACTTAGGCTGTTCTGCTTTGTTTTGCGTGTGTTTATCATCGTCGCTCATCGCTGGAAGTACGATCCCAGCTTTAGGTCTAGTGCATACTTACCGCGAAAGTTAATATCAGCAATATCGATTTCTGGTCAATATAGATGACAAACATTATATCGCGTCGCTCGTCGCGGGAAGTGTGCACTGTGCCTTAGACTGTCACATGGTTGGGCGCAAGGGGTCGCGCCGCAACTGTAGGGAATGAAGGGCAGCTAAGAAGGCTGTTTAGCTTCTCCTTATCCCCGAAATTCGGCGGCTCGACTCGCGTCTATCGACGATGTGGAAATCCTATTTCCAGAGCTTAACCGCAACGACAGACGCAGCTCATTCCGAAAATATAATAATTTTTTCCGATGGAAAGGAATCGAGTGTAGATTTACCTTTGCGTGCTGCGTTCGCCGCTGCGACCAATTTCAACTCTTGCTCTATTGCTGCGTCCTGCATTAGTCTTTGAATAGAGTCGTTCAGCATGGTATTGAATTTCCAATTGTGATCGTCCTTTTCTGTACGTAATTTTCATGGGTATACTCAGTCGCAGCGACAGACGCAGCACACGAGAAACATTGTCCCCAAAGAGGGATTGGGGGACATTAGTGCCCACAGTGAGCGAAAATATGTACGTTTACATTCTCACGCTGCGTTTGCCGTGCCGTTCAAGTTCGTCAAGTCCTTCCATTATATTGCATGCGCTCTCATGACTCTTTGCCTTTTCCGTTTTTTATTATTTGTGTTTCGATTTTCCAGAATTTTTGCCTGTAGTTTTATAAGTGCTCATGAAAAGGATTAAATGTTGAAGAGAATATTCAATTACCGAATTATGGGGATTTGATAGGACACAATCAAAATAATTTAGGGATGTTGTAATAAATTTATTAGCGGTCGATAGAATACATATTAAATCGAAAAATAATATAATTAAGTAAGGGATCTAATAATATTGATAGTGACGGCAATATTATCATGCAGCCACAAAGTAATTGAGCGATATCGATCGAGTTCACAGCGCGGGCGGGGCTAAGGAGCAGTTCGGCTGGCACACTTGACGCGCGCGACGGAAAATCGCTGCGTTCGTGTCGTCGATGGGGCGCGTTAACTGAGGGCCTCTTTTAAAAGGTCTCGGTGAACGCTTCCCATCCGCGACGTGAGCGCAGCGGGTTTCCTTAGCGCGCGTCACGTGTGCCAGCCGAACTGCTCCTTGGCCCCGCCCGCGCTGTGCATTCGACCGACGTCGAAGGGGAAAGGTGACCTTGAAGTGGGGTGTAGGCACGGTTGAGTGACTTACATTTTTGTAACTGGGAGAATCGCGCGGTGTGTTGGTCGATGCGGTCTTTTTCGGTCGTAGAGAGGTTCCGGGGAGTAGGGGGGGGGGGCGAGTACCATTGGGAGAAAGCGTTCCCAGGACTCGTTTTCTCCAAACCGCCTACTCTGAGCGCTGCGTCCGTAGCGATTGCGATGCATAATTGTGGTTTTACCTGATCGTAGCGCCTAATCAAGCGCGATGGCCCGAGCGCATGTCGCCATGAGACGGGCACACTTCTACAAAGCGTTTCAATTATATAGGTACCCCCCCTTTCTCTCTCCAAATGAGTCGATATTGGGTTTGGAACAAATATGTCAGGGAAGGTGTAATTACCACTGAACTTGTCATGTGGGAAAACTATTGCGCAACATTTTAGTGCTCGGAGGGAAGAAAGTATCCAACCTTCGGTTTAAAATCGCTGTATAGGTTGTTTTAAAAGTAGAGACGCACTTTCAGAATCAGGTGGAAAACACTAAGATTCTCAATGGAACTTTCCGGCTCAGGTAGTGATCAGAAATAGCTAGATCTAGCGGATCCAATTATGGTTTTCGTTTTCGATTTAGTCTGACGCATGGACCAGGCGGCTGGCCATGCGGGATTGAATGAATGGGGTTTCGGTTCGCGTGGGGTGATCTATCGTCGCAGCCCCATCCATTCATCAGACTCAAATCATTACGCGAACTCTACATGCGGTGGATCGAGCGTAGATGACAGTTCCGAGAATCGGTGAGCAACTCTGCCGGTATTTGAAGGAGACAGGCATGCATTAGTGCTATTCTGACTTCGAAGGCCCCCGTTATAGTCGGTGGATCTACTGAGTCCCACCGTGTCGATACGCACCGAATTCGTGGGAGACGGGTGCAAAAAAATCAGCCCACCGAGTCCGACTGCGACCGTCTGATGCCCACCGCAATCCCCCCGGTCGATACTGATGGTTCTCATGCGTACAAGGGCGGGGCCAATGCACCGACTGTGTCCCACTGAGTCCCGCTGCGTCCCAACCGAAATCATCCTCACCCCACCTATCTAATGATGATTCTTAAAAATGGTTCACGAGTTGAAGACAAAGACATGTTGAAAACGAGAAGAATTAGCCACCAAACACGTTCCGATTCACAGCTGAGGTGATAATCGTCACTATCAATTGCGTGTTTCGCAGAGGAACTGGTTGGCGCTGGGGGCAACCGGACTCATTCGAACTCAGTCGGACTCAGCAGGTTTTTCGACGATGTCTGACGGGGGCCTAAGGGAGTAAAGCAAGATTTGGTAAACCGAAGAAGCCGACTGCTTGAAAGGGTCGAGGTATTGGTCGATTGGTTCTCAACTCGAGGTCGACGACCTGGGCAATTCCTGCAGATTTTCCAGAGTCTGCTACCAAGAGCACGGTTTGTACTGGCGGATGACGGAAGAAAAACATTGTTAGTTGTCATTCCCGATCTGATGCACACCTCACCGACCTGCCTAAAGGAGCTCGAGCGTTGCATCATCATGAAGATCATGGAGACGAATCAGCTTCAATGGGCCCGTTTTCTATGATAGCGCTGGAGCATTTTGAATTAAAATTCAGCAGGGGCTTTCCGCTCGTTGTAAAAGTTCACCACAACATCAAATCCGCTCTAAAAAAGCGGAACCCACCCTTTCACTGACCCGTCGCCATGATCTTCATAGTGCGCAGTGCTCAGGGCCCCTCCGGGTGGTCAGTAAGGCTGCAGCAGAAGTCGAAAAACCAGCTGGAAATGCACTGGTCGCCTGTCATGAGCTGGAAACCCATCAACGACTGCCTCGACCCCTTTGAGCAATAGAGCTCTGCTTTGCTCCCTTAGGGGTCAGGATAGCACTAGGGCCTGTCGGCTTCTCTTGAAAATCGGTAAACTTGCTCACCGATTCGTAGATCGGTCATCCTCACCCGATTCTCCTCGTGTAATTGGGCTCGCTAGATCTAGGAGAGGAGGAGACGGTGATACATCCGAACTGTGGGTTGTGAACAACTTTTCCTACTAACTAAACTAAAAAAAACTTGGGCCGGAAAGTTTTTTCGAGAAGGATAATTTTTTTTCACCATTTTCGAAAGCGCGTTTATACTTTTGTAACAGCCTATTTTGAGGTATAGTGCCGAGAGTTACGCACTTTTCTCCTCCGATCACTGAATTGTTGTGCCCTAGAGTATTCCGGCATGGCGAGTTCAGTGGTAATCGTACCTCCCGTGACAAGTTTGTTGTAAACTCAATAACGGTTTATTTTGGGGGTGCGCATACATATAATTTTAAAACGCTTGTAGTATTCATACTTCGCGAGCAATATTGTCGGTACGCTTCTTGCCTCGCTGGCCCTCAAGTCATGCCGAACACAGGAAAAGCATTGCAAGAGTTCATGTTCTAATGAAGCCAACAGGCTCCTTTTCCTTGTCTCTCGATGCCGACAAATACTGGCAGAAATCATAATGATATCAAGGCGCAGGTACCAATCGAAGCGAACTATTCAGATTATGGGTACAGCAAGCAGTTAGTGTGGCTCGATGTGGGATCGACACTTACTCAGAGGAGCTACCACGACGTCGCGCTATCATTGTACCGTCGTTCTCGTAGCCAAATTGTAGTCCGCATTTGCGGACTACGGCTGTTGCATGACGATAATCGTATTGGTAAAAAGGTTCTTCGTGCCGGGACCATGTGGTCCCAGCACCATTACCAACTTGTTCGTGATGCAATAGCCGTAGTCCGCAAATTCGGACCGGAATTATGCTCTGAGAGCGGCAGTAGTATACCTAAAACGCCCCACGAGTACTACGTCTCATGAATAGCGCATCATAGATATGCGCAGATGTGAAATTCTGCTGTTTTGTCGTAAATACGACCTTTTGGCTCAAATGCAATGCCAAATTCAGATTCTGGGCCCGAAATAAGCGTCATAGGCAGATAACTTGAGTGTTTCTGAGGAGAAACGGAATTTACTGTTCGAGGCTGGTTTATCGGTGATGGATCTGATAAAAGTGATCCATACCGGCGGTCTACGGTGGTCACCTAATTTTTACTTGTAAAAAAAAGAAAAATTACAAAAAAAGGCAGATGAAAGGGTACAAGTCTTTTTTTTTGTTGTCTTGGGTGTATTCATGGTAAAGACTTGAGATATATTGACAATGTTCGTGTGTGAAGAAAACTCACCGTTTTTAAACCTTCCTGAGGGTTTTTCTTCAAGATTCATGAGAAATTTGCAATTTTGCCGTCGATTATGGCGCAACCTACAATATGCATGGTGGAAATACGCAACCGCACGATTATTGATTAGCGGAGAATTCGTGGACGAGTTGTCTCGGGCCTGCTTTTTTTCTCGTCATGCTCGGCCTTCGCGCTATAGCAGATCACAATATAAAGCTAGACCAATAGCAAATGGAGGAACATAGATCTTGTTCAGGTTCCAGCTCGCGTGTTGTCCCTATTCAGATCGAAAACTTATGGTGGGCGTTACCCATTTTTTCCTTTCTGGGGGTGTGGTCGACTTTTTCCTTGCTTATTTGAGCGAATTGAGATTTAGAGCTCGACAGTGTTGCTATACTAAGCGGCCGGAGTGTAATATCAAAAATTGCCCCTGGGGTTGGACTGTGCCTTCAAAGGCAGCTTACACGCTCGTGAACGTGGTTGAGATAACTACGGAAATAGAACAGTATGGTTCAGAACACAACGCCTACGCATTTTGAAGAGTCAAAAGCTACCCACAATGCCGTTTCACGTGTACGAAGTTGGCCCCGCTCTGTGTTTCTCCGCCCCCTGTATTCGCTGTCCTTCAAAACAGGGCTGCTGGGCCATTCCCACCGTCAGAGACGTTTGTGGTTGGTACAATAAGTACAGTAAGTAAACCACATACGTCAAGGTCGGTAGGAATGCACCAGCACCCCTGTTTTGGAGGAGGACGGTAAATACAGGGGGCGGAGAAACACTGGGGCGGGGCCAACTTCTCACTCGCGTAGCGTCATCGTGGGTCGTTTTTGACGCTTTAAAATGCGTATGCGTTTTGCTCTGGGCCATGCCATTCGATTTCCGTAGTTATCTCAACCACGTTTGCAAGCGTGTGCCAAGTTCAGGCCTTCAACATCACTGCGGCGCTACTCACAGCTGGGCACCCACGCCGTCGAGAGTGTGTACTCGATAAGCAAATCAAAAAGTTGTTTCGGACACTGAATCCGGATATGGCATCCGGTTTGGATCACAAGGTCGAAATTAGTGCGAAAGCTCAGAACTTTTTTTCCTGTGTTTTTGACGCGCTCTGTAGCTGTGATTCCAGCATTACTTGTCAGGGGTCGTTTATACTCCCGCCGCCGAGCGGCGTGGCGCAGTGCATTTCTGAAATATTGATCAAGCGGCGAGGCACGATCGATCTTATAGGTTTGCATTTCGCCGTGCCGCGCGACAGCAGAAGTATAAACTACGCCTTAGCGTGAAGCGCGCGACGTTGTGGTAGCAACCCTTACCGGCGGTGTAAGTTCTAGACGCGATTTATCATTGAGTTAACCCAGGTTAGCATATGTAGATATTATGTGCAAAACGTTTCTATTTGCCGGTATCATTGCAATCCTGGGTAAACTCGATGATGAAAGCAAATGTCTAAATGCCTCTATCATTTCAGACGCTGGATCAAATCGGTTCAGACAAATGAAGCTCAGAAAGCTGAGGAAGCTAAGAAAGCTAAGAAATGCCCATCGCTTGAAGCGCTCAAGGCTCCTCCACTCTTGAAACCACAGTCCCATGTGCCACCACCGACCTTGCTGCCACCAACATATATGCCACCTCCTTTTGTGTACAACTATCCTGCTTTGCGTCTTTTGGGTCATCTAACTCACATTGGATTTCCAATGATCCAGCCACCGCCACATTTTATTCCAGATCCAAACGTGGCTAAACGTCCTGGCTTTATTCCCCTTATTCCTCCCACGTATCATCCTGTGCCTTATCTGCCCAGTTAGTCCACCTGTAACGTGAAAATGTGGCCTTCCTAGTGCCTTCTGTATTATTTTCAAAGATCTGCTTTCTACCCTGCCTTCTGGATTATTCTACTGCCTTTAATAAATTTTTGTGAGTAAATGTGTGAAACTGCTCTGCTCCGTTCAACGGTGGGTGTGTGAGTGATAATCAAAGAAAAGTTATCGTTGCCACAGTGAGTGATGGACAGTTTGAAAGCTGAAAATGCAGAACATTTTGTTAAGTGCGTTTCAAAGGTATGTTCTCACCTCCGTAGTATACCCATTATTGGTCTAAAATCAATTTCTTCGCAAAACTCATAATTATCGCGGAACGGGGTATTCTTGTAATACGTGATATCGGGTTTAAAGGCAGTGTTCATACCGTCTCAGACGATCATCGCATTCAATGCGTGTCGAATATGCATTCAACTCAAAGACAAGGTGTTTTCGAGCACAGTCAGGGAACGTGCTGCTAGGAAAGCACGTGCTGTTATTGTGTTTCAAATTACAGCACGTGCCCCAGCAAATAAGCCGTCCAATGCGCGCATGATACACATTCAACTCGATGACAAAACGATCATCCAAAAAAGGAAAGTATACGATGCACTCCAGAGACGGAACTAAGAGGTCGGCAGCTTCGCCGGTTCAAATAACCACGTTTGCAATACTTTATCCGCCCCACCGCTGGAGGCCTCGTCCAACCTCTGACGGCCCCTGATGGTGCTCGGCGAGCTGGCCGCGTCGCACGTTGGTGTGTGCTACTACAGTAACGCTGGACTACCTTGCAGCACGTACTCCTGTGATTGAATTTTATGGCACATGCTCCTGCTATGAAATTTTGCAGCACGTGCTGCTGTTTGGAGCACGTGCCCCTGTGATAGAGCCTTTCGGTGAGTGCGGTCACTCGAGTTGAATGCATATTCGACACGCATTGAATGCGGCGGTTTTCTGAGGTATTCGAGTTCGACTAGAAAATGGGGTTGTTCGGTCGTGAGCTATCGAACAGTGGAAAAATGACGAAGAAAAGCGCTTAGAATAAGCTGAAATAGCGGTTTCTAACGTAGGTACAGGTTTAGGGCGCAGAGGAGCCTACGCGCCCTGCTAGTTTGCGCAAGCGCGCGCTAATGGCGAAATGTGTGCGCCAGAAGCTCGTCAGAACGGGGGGCGGCGCGGGCTCAGCAGGCGTCCTGGGCTAATGAAATCTTCACTTCGCCGCCTTTTTTATTGAATTCTGCCCGTTTTCGGTGCTTTCTTGGACCATATACCCTCCAGCATCTGCCAGTGTAGACTGAAAACTCAGAAACGAGATGTATCGTAGACACTGCCTCTAGAACGAATATCTCGCGAAGCTCATGATCATCCCTCGCTGACCTCCTCGTGGTGGAAGAATTGAAAAATTTGGTGTTTTTGTCGTTAAATCTTGAAATAGGTTGTTTCAAAAGTTCAGCCTCGCAGTCAAGGTTCGATAAGTTTATGAGCAACCAACACAACGGATAACAAAAGCTTGGTGACGAAGCAGCTTTCCAGGTTTAGAAATCATTCCAAAACACTGGTTTAAGCAACGGATCCTCTAGCCTGCTCAAAGGCAGTGTTTACGATTGAAAAGTAGCACGTTTTTTTCGCGGGAACATAAGCTCTTGGTTCTTTCAAGAAGAGGAAAGGCGGAAGTACGACGAAAAACGACCAGGAAATGGGTGAAAATCCCGTGGACTAGCCGACCCATTGGATCACCCCCCCCCAAGTCATATAGCAGTTGTTCACCGTGCGTTTCACCATCGGGGCAGGATGCATCAACGCGCTGGGTTGGGGCAGGGCAGTCGGCATCTTTGACGATCGCAGTGCGAGGGCAGTAGATCATCTGATCAATCGTGCCCAGCAGTGTTTTTTCGTGCTCTAGTGGCCCCAGCCTCCTAGCTGGGGCAACAGGGGCGCGATTGTTTTTTTTTTTGATTTACGAACATCTTCTAAGGCGCAGACTGCCCTGGCCCTTCTCCAACCCGTAGCGTTGATCCATCCGGCCCCAGAAGAACAGTTGCCAAATTTTTGAATACTCTTTATCCCAAAAGATTCTCATTTTTGCAGTATTTGGTGTAAGAAATAGAAAGCAAAGTCAATTACCTAAGAACTTTGAAGCGCGAAGTCTTTTCCCACGTCTGTATTCTTGAAAGTCCATAGTTCCCCGAATCATACTAAACAGGCGTAATTTAATATTTTAGAGGTTGCTCCAAACAGTTTTTTCTCATATAATTGAGAGGTTTTGGGGACATCCCCTTATTATCCTTCACCTCGTGAACTGGCCTACTCAAAGACATCGAAAACTAGAACACAGTTTGTTATCGTGCACACTGTCTTTGAAGGCAGGATTCGCGGGTACTGATTTATATCTTTTGCTGGGAGGAGACTATACGCTTAATTTCGCGCCATCGGCCTATCACGTCGGCCTTCGCTGCTTCTGTGATAGGTCAGCTGCTGGAAAGTGGGCGGGTAACCCCTCCCAGCAAGAGATCTAAAGAAGAACCGGTTCGCGGTAAAAAACGATTTTTGAGTTCTCTGCCATAAGACCGTAGGCCTGGCCATAACAAAAGTGAAAAAATGCAGAAAAAAAACTATAGAAACAAGTCAGAACTGCTGGCTGATGGATATCCGCCCGCCTCCAACTGACGAGGTTCTCATAAATGCATGTTTTTCCGTCTTCTTTTTCGCTGTTCAAGAAGTAAGTGGTCTCCCAAAAAAATTAGCAACTACATACTTCCATAAGCAGAACAAAAAACGGCAGAACACGCATTTCGAAATCTCACTAATTTGGGGCGAGCGGACGCCCAGCAATAACTTTTTCCTAAGAGTTTTTTCTCCTACTATCCGCGATTGCGAGAACATAAAATGCAAAGCATTTACTTCAATGAATTTCAAAAGTATATCCTCCCCTTCTACAATTTATACAAAATCCGGTCTGAAATAAATCTTGGCTTAAAACGTTTTGATCTCTTCGGGCTGGAAAACTACATTATTCAGCATTTCAGTTTCACAAGTGAGAAAATGAGTATTTTGGCGTTAAACCTCGAAACAGGTTGTTTCCAAGAGTTTATCCTCACTGTTGAAGTTCAATAACTCTATTAAAGGCACTGTTCGCGATAAAAATCGCTTTTCTGTTGTTTTGCCTATCTTGAAGCCGCTCCATTCTGATTTCAATGATGTCCCCGGAATCGTACAAGACCCCCTGGAAACGGAGTTATGGACCCTCAAAAATTGAGCTAGGGAAAATGGTGGACGAGTTGTCCGAGGCTTGTAACTTCCGTCTTTAGCAGCCAATGTATGCGAGCTGACCTGAGTAAAGATAGAAGTTGAGAATGAAGGGAAGAACGGGGCTTTTGATTGGAAACAATTGCTCAACTCACGATTTCGAGTGTTCCTTTGTTCACGTCGAGGGGCGGGAAGAGGCGGGACTTGCCCACAGCGGCGGGGTTTCCCCACGTTTCTAAGCCGTTTTGCGGCTCCTGAGTAGCTTTTCGTTCCTTTTTTTTCGACGCTGTTCTGCTTCTTAGAGCCCCGAGAAGCGTTTGTTATGAGAAATTTGAGGATGAAGTTTATCGCGAACAGTGCCTTTAACTAGCAGAATTGAATGTGAAATCAGTGTGATGAATCGGTCCTCAATTTCTGGAAATGACTCCAGAAATACGGTTTCGCATCGCTTCCATTGGCCTTCAAAGGCAAAGGTCACCCAGAAAATTATTTTTTTGGTTTTATCCTTGTTTTGAAGAGGGTCACATTTTGATCACAATGGTAATTCTGGAATCGTCCAAGACTCCCTACGAACGGAGATATGGCTCCTTGAAAATGCTTGTATTTTGAGGGCAAAAAATTGGTGGACGAGTTGTCTCAGGCCTGTATTTCTCTTGATTCGCAGTCGCGGCATGAGAGCAAAATAGGATGAGGAGATAAAGCGGAAAGGGGGTGAAGAACGACGACTTGGTTGAAAATCATCCATCCATCTAGCCGCTATTCATATCGAAAATCAGGAAGGGGGGCGGGTCTGTGGTGTTGGCTGGAGGGGGTCGGGCCCGTGGTGGTCGCTTATATCTCGCTTATTTGGAGGAATTGAGACCTCGCCTTCGGCACGTGTTTTACAGGAAACTCAAAATTCTTATCTGAGGGTGTACTGTGCCTTCAAGGAGGATCAACGTTCAGGCGATTTCATGGGAAGCCTTCGCTTTGAGAAACTCCGCAAACCATCTCCGACCACTTCCGAAGTTCCGCTTTTTGGAAACCACTGGTCCCTCCCAATGATCCTTCTGGTAATAGGCTTATCTATCTGGACCGTCCAGGTTTGAAAAAAAAGACCACTTAAGCATGGAATATGCAGAAAAAATTGTTTCACCCGAAATATGATGCTTACCTTCAGCCAATTGGTCGCCATGTTTCCACTTGTGAACTGTAGTCCTGTTCCTTGGTGACAGGCTTGGGGCAGGTCAGAGTCGACAACGTACGCCGAGATTGCATTATCGGCATGAAGTACAATGCAAATGCATATACAGTCATGAATCCTTGTGATACTTTGCGTTCCCTTTTGAGGGTTGACGCAAGCGCGGTCGCTTACAGTCTGCTGGGATCGCACTGATACTTTGCGTTCCTTCTCTGAGAGAATTTGCCGCTGCGGCTCCGCGATAGTGCCGCTTCGGGGCCGTCACGCACCGAAGCGGCGCTATAGCGGAGCCGCTGCGGCACTACCGCGGATCCGTAGCTGCAACGCGGCAGTGCCGCTACGGCTCCGCGATAGTGCCGCCGCGGCTCCGAGGTACTATCTCATGCGAAGTTAATTAAGAAATGTAATACAACTAGGGGGGCCTAAGAACAAAAATACGCATTTGCGGTTGTTACCTCCTGTGTCTAATAAAGACAGAGGTTACTGTTGTTTTTGCCCCTAAGGAAGTATGGAATGTACCTCAAACTTGGGTAATTGCACGGGCGACCATTTTGTTTCACCACACGGGGCAGTACATCGTACTCCACGCGGGTTGGCCGCTGCATCTTCTCGGAGCCGGCGCGGTTTTAACGCGGATCCGCTGCGGTACTATCGCGGCGACGTCGAGGCTCAAGACACGGCAACATAATCGCCTGATCACGGAGCCGCAGCGGTACTATCGCGGAACTATCGCGGCATATTCGAAGATCGTGGTATTTTCCCGGCACTAACGCGGCGAATTCTCAGAGTTATTGTTCTTTGGCCCAAACTCGGTGTACGTATATTATAACATATGCACACCGGGTTTGCGCCAACGCTTAATAAAGAAGCAAAGGATCAGTGTGATATCTGCCTTCATTAAGTACATTGTAGGCATTACTGGCTCGCTTCTCAGTTAACCATTATTTGGTAAAGCGGACAGGTGATAATCTGGGATTGGTTGTTGATTTCCTTGTTTCTCTCATTTTTCCTTGTTACCAATTCTTGTTTCTCTAGTAGAGTCTTTGTGTGTATTGATATTGTATGTGTGACGAAAACTTTTCGGTGTTTTCCGCTCTGAAATTCAGAACGAAATTACAAAATCGTCGTCGACTAGTGTGTTTGGGTGCGCTTTTGAGGTCAGCGCTCCATAAGCGACGGCAAGTTGCCTCTGAATTTCGGAGAGAAAAGAACCGGAAATGTAAAAAAAGGTAAGTCTTTCATACACACAGACAATACCAACACACCTAAAGTCTTTAGTATAGAGGCATGCAAGATTAATACGAAAAAATGAAAGAAACAAGGAAAATAATAACCCAGAAAAGGTTAGTAGCTCTCCCCTCATCGAATAATGACAAACTTGAAACCGACCCAGCCATGGCTGCCGTGTATTCGGTGAAAATACGCGATTCCACCAACGTTTTTTCCCGATGGGGTGTACCGTGCGGTAAGGGACCTATTATAGTTCCGCCGCCCGGAAGCGCGGCAGCAGGCAATGGAGGTGAATCGATTGCGCGGTGCCGCATTAGAGGTCGTTTATACTTGCGCCGCCGAGCGGCGCCGCACAGTGCATTCCTGTAATATTGATCACGCGGCGGTCTGAGCGGCGGAACTCTAATCGGGCCACAACACTGAGCGGATTGAGGCGGCGTCTAGAGTTCATTCGCGGCGCGACGCAACGTTATGATTAGCCTACGTATCGATCAAGCGACGTCGCGTCCCGTCGTCGCTAGGTGTTCACAGTGAAGAGGGGGACTCAAGGGGCGTTTTTGATTTTCTCAAGCCTTTTCAAAGACTAGGTTGATTAAAATTGTCATGGGTTATAGTATTGTTCTCAGATGATACTGGAAACAATTTTGTCTGCATATTCAAGGACAGCGTGATGAGGGTGATGGTTTCAAGGAGTTGACGAGCTATAAAGTTTTTTTTACGGTCTACAAACGACACAAGCATATTCGGTCTCATTTCACTGAAACATCCCTATTATGTACTATCAACTCCAAAAAAAATATCTAAGCACCATTTGCTCCCGATGTCTTTTTGATTGTTTCGTCATTAAAGAAGCAAGTTGTCGCAATGAAAACCAAAATGTGCCATAATAATACAGATAAAAGATAAAAAAAGGTACATTACACCTAAATAGACAGAATAAGATCGAATATTGAGTTTTGCTTGGTTACGGAAAATTGCGGAAATTACGCAATCGCGCGTAGTCGCCTAGCGTTCGCGCGCCGTTCACACCTTGGCTTTCGCGCGACGCGATTTTCGCGTCGCGCCGCGAAAACTCATTCTCGCGTCGCGCCGCGAAAACTCTGAACGCCGCCTGAGGGCGCTCGCAGCCTTACCGTGCTGATCACGGGTGCAGTTGGGTGCGTCGCGGGCAGTAGATGATTCAGAAGACTGAGCGGTGGTCGACGTGATCTCGCGGATAGAATCGCGGACAGAGATAGGAGCGTCCGTAAGATTGCGGGTAAAACTCGAGACAGTGGAGAAGTCGCGTATTGAAGATCTTCTTCTTCTTCTTCTTTGCAGCCGCAGGAAGGTTTTTGTCAAAGGTTCAAGAAACGGGCGACTGAAACCGGATTCGTCCACAAATCCATTGTTGTGAGAGTGGTAGGCCTCTTTGGGCATTCGAATAGGTGTTCAGTTGTGTGGCCACGGCTACCACAGTCCGGGCACTCGTCCGGCTTACTGCGATCGATCTTATGCAAGAATGACATCAGCATAGGGGAATGACCGCAGCGTAACGAGGCAAGGGTACTTCTAGCCCGCCTACCGAGTTCCATCTCGGTGTCGCTGACTATGGGTGGTGCGACCCCCAATATGGGATTGACGGTCATCCTACTCAAGTGATCCCTGACGAACTTGGTGTGCTCCGCACGTAAAAGACGCAGACGATCCAGTTGGGAGTCCGTCCATCTTTGTATATTAACTTTCTCGGGAGCATCCGCAAAAGGCCTTCTGATATGTCTCTCTCTCTCACGAGATTCATGATCCTTCTTAATGGGTGGTCAGACTGCTTGACAATGTTAATAACCAGTTGCTGCGCTTGGAGTTGGCAGTGCTCCTTAACTGGCAGAATTCTGGCTTCAGCATGAAGATGTTCCATTGGGGTGCTTTTAGCACACCCAGTAGCAATCCGAAGAGCAGCAATTTGGACTCGCTGCATCTTTGTCCACGATGAATCCGATATCATGTGCTGCCATACCGGTGCAGCGTACTCCAACGCTGGCTGCAATATTGCCTTGTAGGTGGTCAAAATAATGCAGTAATAAGTATTGAAAATAATGCCGTTAGGTCCGCCACTGGCCTTCGGTCCTCAAATTGTGTTTTTTCTGCAGATATTAAATCTAATTTAGGTGTGAGTTTCTGTAACGCTTCGGTTCGTTTGGTTGCAGTGATGTGCTTACTTATCCAGCATGAAGGTTTTCGGCGCTGATTCGGAGATGCAATCGCGATGTCGCAGGAAATCGTGTGGCTGATGCGATGTCGCGGTGGTCTTTTCCAAATCAGTGTCCATCTGCACTTTTCCATCCCATTTTCAAGACTGTAGCATACAGCTTTGAAAATTGGTTTCTTTATTCGAATTTCAGGATCTTCATTAATCAGCAATTTTCTCCTGTTTCAGAGATCAAAGCAGCTATAGACACGCAAATGTTGATCCGCTATCGCGGAGGGTATGACCGTCCCCGTCGCATTGTTACACTTCTTTGTTACTTTTTTATGGGATCTTTCTTGTCTAATCATATGTTTGTGTCAAATTTGACTTTCAGCCTTTCAAGATATGTACATGTTGTTTGAATCTGTTATTTCATGGTTTGCTTAATTCAATGAATGTTGTTAACATCAATGTATTTTTACCCAGATGTATATCTGATAAAACTTGAAGGACATGGTTGAGTTCGCCTGCAAAAGTTCTAGATTGCTAGTGGTCCTCCTGTGATCCACCCGTTGTCTCCCGCCGTTTCGCGGTGATTCACCCGCCGGTTGCCAGCAAATGGGATTTGATTTTATGCTGTTGAGTCGCCAGACATCAGTGGTCCTACCTCCAGTGACCGAATTCATCTTTGCGTAACCCTGGCTTTGTTGAATCCTTATGCGTCGTTGGTTTTATTGGGTTGCGGTTATGGGCGATCCTATATCCAGGCATACTCGTATCGCCCGCTAATGGTCCACTGGGCGCCCGGTAATAATCCGCGTTTGGTTGGTGATCCGTCTGCTTGCTTTCACCCATACTGCAGTCATTTGTACGCTTTTCCGTCACTCATCTTCTGTATTACGGGTCGCAAATGAGGTTTCTAGTGGTATCCGCCCGTCAATTGCCGACTATTCGTTGGCTATACGCCTGCTACGCGCCCGCCATTTCTCGGTTTCTCTGTGAACTGCTAGCTAGTAGTGGTCTGGCCTCTCATTTATGTACGCATTGCGATCGCTCGCCTGCCTATGGGTTGAATTGCATGCTAATCAATCTGCGATATCCGCCTGCCAGTCATCCGCCATTTGCCGACCGAGCTTCCGCTGTCAGTCCGCGATTCTACACTTATTCGCTAGTTTGGCACCATGCTCCAATTGTTCGTCTACTCTGTGGAAACTGATCTGTTAATCATTTCAATGTACTAGTTATTTATGCTTTTGTGCAATCAGTCCATGAGTAGTTCGCTATCCGCTTGCTATATGCCCGCTGTCCGCCCGCCATTTCTGGGTGATCTACCCAGCCGTGGTCACTCATTCTCCCGCTGTTTGTGGGCTTCAAAATCATCTGCTTTTTCATTTCGTCTTGCTCATGGCATTTTGACCGCAATGGCCCGCCAGAAGTCCGCTATCCGTTCGCTGCTCGCCCGCTGTCCATCCAACATTTCTCGGTAATCCACCCGCCTGTTGTCTTTCATCCCTCCGCTGTTAGCCCGCCTTAAACGCAGTGTTCACGATGAGTTCGACTCAAAAATGGGATCGTTTGGTCGTGAGGTAACTAATAGTGAAGAAACAGGGAAGAAAAACTTCCAGAATAAATCAAAATAACGGTTTCTAAATTCAGGGCTTGGACGAGAATCATGGACCCTGCTGATTTCGGCAAGCGCGCGCTAATCGCGAAACCTGCGCGAATCGATCATGCTAATCGCGGCACAGTTGCTTGGCAATTCGCCATCTAAGCGTGTGCGGCGCCACAAACTCGTCCGATTCGGGGGCGGACCGGGATAGGTAGGCGCACCCGGATAGCTTTCAAAGCCTTTTTTATTGATTTCTGGGCAGTTTTCGTTGCTTTCTTCGACCCTATCCTATCCAGCATCTGTCAACTTAGTGTGTCACACCGAGACCTCGAGAACGAGATTTATCGTGAACACTGCCTTTAAGACTGCCGGTTGTTCACCAGTTGGTAATACGCCCGATTCCGACTCTATCAGGATTCTCGAATAACATACCATGTCGAATCTAGTTTGGGGTAAATATCCATGTGTATGTAATCTGGCCAAATATTTGAAGCCGAACCAATAAGTCCAAATGTATAGCACATGAATATCGACAGGAGAGCTGACCTTTTGTGAGTGCTTGGGCGTGTTGGGGTCGGCCCGTGCATTGATCGGTCATCGGTAACCGCGCGATCCAGCTTCTATTGGCGAATGCGGACGGTCCCTTCGTTCATCGTCACGGCGCGTTGTACATTCGGAACGGAACGCACTTTGCGGAAATGGTAGCGCAAACTCGGTGCACGTATGCTATAACGTATGACACCGAGATTGCGCCAATCTCCAACAGGAAATGCAAAGTATCATAACGATTCGTACCAAATGTAGACAGTTCTTTCAATCGCTTGAAAATTTTTACTGTGTTAGATAAATCTGGGGCAGCTGCTTACTACAGGGAACAATTAACAATTGGGAGACGGCAGAACCGTTATCAAGATCACCTTGTTTTCATTATGGCATGTTTATGTGAGAATGAAGATTATTATCGAGTCAGTGGGCCAGTTTTTTTTCTCTTGTTATGTCTGACCCGGTAAATGCCTTGGATGGGTCATTTTTTTTCTCAATTGAATTTCTGGTATGGCAATGTTCATTACCATTATAGACTCCTTTCTAAATATATTCCCCTCATTCAGAGGAACTGAGAGTTCGCATATGGCAGGCGTTATGGAGGAAGGGTCTGCTTCTTAATTATGCGGAAATCTCGGAATTTGTCCCTAAGGTTGGACTGTGTAGGTTACTTTAGGTAGAGCGTCATTCCAGCACTGCAACCGATCGTTTCGTGCCGATACCTTTTTCAAATCCAACTACGCTTGAGTGGTTTTCTCTGTGCGCAGAGTGACACTGCAGCGCGGGGCGACTTTATGATAGTGGCGATCAATCGATACGGCAGCCCATCATAAGGTCGCGCCGAGCCGCGATGCCACTCTGCTCAGCCTCGTTAGTTTTCCCAAAACCCTCCAAAAGGACAACTCCAATAACTGGTGCAATGCATAATTTTCTGCCGAATTGATCCGATTTGATTTATTGTGAGAAAATCGATCACATCGATTGGGTAATGACATTCTATTCAGTGTCGGTATGGGAAAAGGATCTTTACTGATAGAAGTAGTTAAGCAAAACTTGCTGGTCAGCTGTGCTTTGGTTGTCGATAGGTCAAGTGAGCTATTCAATTTTCCGCTGGCTCCTGCATCGGCTGGTCAGTTGCCCGTCTGTGACTCTGTTTTCAGCCATTCTCGCGTATTTCTCTCAGTTTTCTGAAGTTCGTGGTTGGGTTTTACCTCGACATTACTCTTCCTTCATGGATTACTTCAAGCAAACCTCATTCATCATCACTATTCCTATCTTTCGCCCGACTTTGAGATTATTTTTACGGGCGGAAGTTGTTCTCTAGATTGATTTTGCATCCTTTTCGAAAACGCTATGAATTCCAGACGAGTAGTTTCTACATATAGTCAATTTTCTGCGAGGGGGAGTCACTTGGCAACTAGGAGCGCGCGTGTCGAGCGTGTGGGGTGGCAATGTTACGGATAAATAGCGGTCGATATCGCTCGCCGCTGGTTATCTCATGGTCAACAATCTCCCATTTCTTCTCCTTTTTCATGTTCTTTCTTTCTTGCCATTCCCCTTTTTCTTATTATGTTCATCTAGTAGCTTTTCTACAGCTTTTAGGAGTGAATCCTGGTAATATACTCTGCTTATCTGGGCCAAATTCCGGTCCGCAATTGCGTCTCGACACGCTTTGCGGCCGCACGCTCCCGAGTTAGAAGAGCTTCCAGCTCCGCAGCCGCCGATCTGCTGACTCTAGTTGGGTTTTGGAAACTGGAAACTAAGAAAAATTGGAGAAATTGTATAAAAAGCCACATCGAGTCGGCTTTGGCGATGGAAACCCGACTGACTCGAGCGCGTGCGGCCGCAAAGCGTGTCGAGACGCAACTGCGGACCGGAATTTGGCCTAGAGAAGCACAGTAAAACGATTCGGTCCAAAACGTAGTAGCATGAAGACAAAAGCTCGTGCAACAAAGCCCGATGTGTGATTACAGAATCATTAGGAGAATAATTTTTTATACACAAAGCAGAGGATTGAAACGAATGAACGAAAAAAAGAGAGGTAGGAAAGGCGAATAAATGTTGGTCATAGAAAAATCAGCAATATCGATAGCTTTTTATCTGTAACGGGGCCACCCCACAGCCCGACACATGCGCTCCCTATAACGACGCGGCTTCTCCCAACCAGAAGATGACAATATTAGATTGTTACCTGAATACCCTTGGATTCCAGTAATGCGAATACTCGATATTTCAAAATCACAATTCCTATTTGTTCGAAATTTAGATTTTTTTCAAAATTCCGCTAAACTCTCGATTTCAGAAAATTGCTTTCCTCAAAAAATTACCGAAAACAATAGCACTAAGGCTGTAGTTATACATCGGCGAGAAGCTGCGGGAAAAGGCACGACAGCTACCACTCATGTGCGTACCAACTGTGCTGAGTGAGGCATGCCAAAAGGAAGAGTTGTCCCTGCAAAACGCGCCGGATAACCGCACCGAGCAGTTATACACGCCGCGGCACTGTATACTGTATCCTGGCGGGACCTACCCCGTTGGACATTTGCCAATTTCCATCAGCTGATAATTTTTGGGATTTAAATTTGATTTGTTGAAATATCCCCATCACGACATAATGAGCACTGCTATGACAAGAGTAATACATTTTTAATGACTTTCTGCAGTGAAAATATGATAGAGGCGTGAAATATCGATAAAATACAATCAAAACGCCCGGAAATTTTTAGTCTGCAATATTGCGTCACAGACGTCAAAGACACAATATTGCAGACGAGTCCCTGATCCACGCAGCAAGCCGCGACAATGTCATTGCGGGACGTTTTCATTCCGCTGGTGTATAACTAGGGCCTAAAAGGCTACATGAAAATGGTCAGCCGTGTGCGTACTCTTCATGGTCAGATGAGTGTAGTGCGCCGGGCTAACGCCGAAAATTCACCATCGCGTGGAGTGACCATCTACATCTCACACGGGAAAACGGCTATCTCTAGTGACGCGAAATGATCGCAGAAAAGTAATAAATTCGCCAAAGCGTGCCAATTCACTAAGTTTCACCCAAAATGCAGGGATGTTGCGTTACCGCCCACTTAGCCTGACGGGACGCTTCACCGACCGCGACGCTGCGCGCCACGGAGAGAAATGCCCGCTTTCCTCTCAAAAGCTAGAATATTTGGAATAACAAATTCAGAGTTGACTTGGAAATAAGAAAATAAAAAAAAAATGATCCCGAGTTTCCAATCGCCATACGCGAAATTCGATGGTTCGAAAAATCAAAACCCCAAATCATTCGAACTCTCGATCATAGGAATTTATCAGATCAAATCAAGAAACACTCGGAATCTCAGTTGGCGCAGATGACAAATAGACAGGTTTCTTGAAAATCGATTAGTCGAGCTTCTCAAATCTGATATTGCTCTAAAACTGAATATGCGGGATTCTGAGACATTGAGCTAACCAAAAAAATCCAAATTTCACCTCATCCGGAGAGCCGATTTTTCAGAACTGCTGGATTTCATGCCACTCAGAGATCTTATCGTTTGATAAAAAACACAAATTCAATAAAAAAAAATGGTTATAAAAAAGCATGACACTTTGGGCTTTTCTAAATTCTATATTTCGAGCTTACCCAAAATCCAATAGTTGAAAATTTCTGGATTTCGTGCTAACCGAAAGTTCGATCGCTTGACAATGTTAAATTCCGAATCACGTATTCAAATACTCGATGTTTGAGAAATCCAATATCCGAGTCATCCGAAAATCGATGTTTCAAGATTTTGAAATTCCATGCTAGTCGAGAACCCCATTCATCTGGGAGTGACTGGAAAGCTCCATCCGCTGGCTCTTTGTCCGCTGTCCGTCCGCCATCTTCGGTTATCCGCCCGCTAGTTATCCGTGATCCTCCAGTCGTTTATACGTGTTCACGATCACTCAACTGCTCTCGGAGTTTACTTGCTTTTGATGTTTTTCACGGTATCGGTAGTAGTCCGCTGTCCATCCACCACTCCATATGTTGTGGTCCATCCACCAATAGTTGATCAATCAGCTACTGCTCGCCCGTCTTGAATCCTATCACTTCTGCATTTATCATTTTCCATTACCAGTCATATTATGGATTGATAGGATTTCCTATTCTCGATTCTAATCGGATTAGGAATGTTTATTCGATGGGACCACGCGACCTGCTATCCAAATGTAGTCCAATCAGCTGAAATTCGAAAGAAGAGCTCACTGCAAATGACAGTGGGTAGTGCCTGGGCGTGTGGGTGTCAGCCCTTGTATTGATGAGCCCTCGAAAATATAAATGCCCTACTGCTAAGGAACTCTTGGGCAAGCTACGTGCGAACTAAGGACTCTAAACATGTCCACTGAGACTTTCTCTACAACTTTAAGTTACATGTGACATTCAGCATAGTGAGTAGGTTGCACTGTGCGAGTTGAGTTACCTGTGACATGAAGTGCCTGCGTGTAAGGTAAATGCGTTGTTTTATCGCACATGTAGATTATTTAGGCTGTTAAATGTTGTAGACGGTTGACGGATATGTTACAAGCGATAATTCGTGTAACATATGTACTTTTCTAGAACTCGACTGTGGGGTGGCAGGCCATCTGCAGGGAAAGTGTACGACGCTCTTCGACACATTTACCCACGTTTGAGGTACTTGGTTCCACCTAATGGCTGGAGGCTCCGGATGGCGCGCCGCGTCGCGTATCGGTGTTAAGTTGCATGTAAAAACATTGCAAGTTACTCGCAATGCTGTCTAAGTTACCTGTAATATTGAAGCAAGTTACACTTGGCTATGATCGAAAATCATGCCAAGTTACACGCAACGTCGTTTTACATTACATGCAAATTCAGAGTAAGTTGCGAGAAGCCATGAAGCAGCGTGCGGTAAAGTCACATACAACTTATTCAAAAGTTCTTAAGGGCACAGTCCAATCTCAGGGACGAAATCTGGGATTTTCACATAATTGTGAAGTAGACCCACCCCGTATAGCCCCTGCCAAATGCGAGCTCTCAATTCCTCCAAATAAGCGAGATATAGGAGGAAGCCACCCTGGGACGCCCACCTCGGGAAGCCACTTTGGCACGCCCCTTTTACGATTTTTCGAGCTCAACAGCGGCGAGATGAGCGATAGTTCCCGACCAGTAGCCCCGGTCTTCCCTTCATTCACAGCCTCTTTCTTTATTCAGGTCGATTCGCATACATAGATTGCAAATGACGGAAGTTACAAGCCCCGGAAAACTCGTCCGTCATGATTCCGTAGCTCAATATTTGAGGAATCATAACTTCGTTCCTAGGGGGTCTTCCACTATTTCAGAGACATCATTTTAATCAGCGTGAGACCGTTTTCAAGATAGGCAGAAAAAAAGAAAAACGATTCTAAGGTTGGACTGTGCCTTTAAGTGCGCGCTTAAGAATAACCTATTGCGGTAATTGGCTGGCGGTCCACAGGATCCAACGGAACGTTGTGATTCTATTGATGACTCGCGATGCTTACAGTTAGGTCCGTGGCTTGTTTCCTCCACAAAATACATTTCAATCCCTCCCGCGTCTGGCGCGGACGGTTTAATTCTCACCGGCGGCTGGCGGTACGGTAAGCCGATCAGCTGCGCTCATTTCTCGGCCTGAATCGATTAGCGGGACGGCGCAAGCGACCGCCGCGCCAGCTGCGGGTGAGATTCAAATTTTCCTTTTGAGAAAGCGAGCCACGGACCTAACTATACTTTGATAAGCATTTTGAGGCTGCTGTTCATTGCTGCATAGTACTGGAAAACGCCAGTGATTGTCGTCAAGATCATCTTGACCTCGGAATATTCATGTGGGGATCAAGATTGCCCTCAAATGGGCCAGTTTTCTAATTTCTAGATTATGTGTGGCCAATGCTAAATAAATTGACCACTTTTCTCCCATCTTGGATGTGGAGACGAGGATCAGCAGTCAGAGAAGATGACTTTATCCATAATAATAGCATGATTCATCTAACTGTGATCAGCGATATTTCACATGACGACCGGTTGTTTTCTGACGTGAGCTATGTGGAAAATCCAGTTATTGTACGCGATCTAAAAAGCAGTCTTGGATTAAACGGGATGAAGAGTTTAAACGGGGTATCCGTGGGCTGAATTTGTTTCATATTGCTGTATAATGTGCCCAAATTAGTTTCTTCTTTATCTTCCATGATTATGAAGTTCCTGGAACACTCTGACGTCATCGATGCCCTGATCATTGGTATCTGGTTATCAATCACATGGCCCATGATTAGCTTAGGCAGCAGAACTAGATCAGAATAGACTTCATTCACGAGTCAGTTTCGTTAAACAGCCGCGAGCTGATTAGTCCAACTCTTTCTGCCCAACGAACGTTTTACTAGTGTTAATCAGAATTTTCTGGGACTCAGTTCTAACAATCCTGTGTAGTCTTCTTCTCGGTCAGTTTGGGTTCGAATATTTCCGTAATCTAGCTTGAAGCCACAGGCCAAGCTCAGAATCGATTTTTCGTTCTTCTGCCCATCTTGGAGAAAATTCCACGCTGACCACAATGATGTCTTCAGAGTCGCTTAGAACTCACTAGGAACTGGGTTACGGCTTTTCAAAAAGATTGAATTTGAACTAGTAGAAGTTCGCGGACGAGTGGTCTCAAGCCTGTATTTTCTCGTTATTCGCTGCCATCATTCTGAATCAAGTCACAATATAAAGCCAGACTGAAAACAAAAGGAAGAACATAGATTTTGAATAAGATCATTCGCGCATCTCCTCCCTATTGAGGTCGGAGACCTGCCAGTGGGCGGGACCCATTTTTTCTTTCAAGGAGGCGTGGCCGACTTTTTCCTAGCTTTTTCTCGTTTATTTGAGCGATTTGAGATTTCGCGCTTGGCAGGGTTGCTATAGACGGCGACCGGACCATAATATCAAAAATTACCTCTGAGTTTGGACTGTGCCTTTAATAACAATTATTATGTAGTTGTTCTTAAACGTTAACAGTTATTATGTAGTTGTTCCTAAACGTTTAGGAGTGGATGATTTCCCAATTTAAAGGCAGCGTACGCGCAAAAAAAACGTATTCAATTTTTTTTCACAATTTCGCACAGGTGGGCCTACCAGGCTGTGATACATATACTGTCGTTCTCTGGGCCAAATTTCGGTCCGCAAGTGCGGACTACGGCTATTGCATCATGCGACATGGTGTCAATCGTGCTGGGACCACTTGGTCCCGGCAGGATTCACCCTTCTCCTAGCACAATTATCACGTGTCGCATGATGCAACAGCCGTAGTCCGCAATTGCGGACCGGAATTCGGCCCAGAGAACGACAGTACATATAGCAAAGAGGCCACCCAAAACACTCAAGTTCCTGAGAAAAACCCGTTGAAAAATCCCGGAGAATCCATCTCCCTTTTTTCACGTCTGTCCGGTGTGTCTTGTGTAATACACAAATTTTGGAAATTGAACGGCTGATTTAGTTTACCCCCCTTAAGTCTTTAGGTTCTAAAAATCATTTCACCTTTCTGCTGTCAAAAATTTTTTAAAAATAGAGAGCTCACAATACACACGTTGGAACTCGAAGATCTCTCTGGACAAAGAAAGAATATAGAATTTTGGATTTCCGCTGTTTCTCGGAGCTCGTTGTGGCGCTTCTGTTCCTTGTGTTAGATGGTCGACCGGAAAACGCCTTTTCTGGATACGGGGCAAATTTCACGAGCCTATTGCTTTATGAATACGCAACAATGAGATCTCAAGCTTCGCCAACTATCTCCATTTGGCTCAAGCATTGGATTGAGAAGAAAAACCTAGATGTGGTTTTCTGCGCGAACGCTGCCTTCAACCGAGCTACAGTTGACACAGATCGCACTGATACTTTACGTCCGTTATTGCATGTTGGCGCAGACTCGGTGCACATATGTAATAACATATCCTCTGTTTCCAGGTGAGATTTATTTTCGTTCATCGCGTGCGTCTGCGCGTACGGTGCGTCTCTTTCTCCCCACATTTTCTCGCTGTCTCTACCCTCGCTCCGCACAGGCGCGCGAGGGAACAGAGTAAATCAGGCTTGAAACCAAAGCATACTTGTACCGAGTTTGCGTCAGCGCAAGACAACGAGCGCAAAGTACCAGCGCGATCCGTGCCGACTGTAAGTAACATAGGCATGAATCCTGAAGACTGCGCTCCCCATTGGAGGTTGGCGCAAACTCGGTGCACCTGTGTTATAGCATATGGCACCGAAGTTGCGCCAACCTTCAACAGTGAGCGCGAAGTCTCTTCCGGATCCATGCCCACGTTATTCGGTTCGTATAGTCATGCTGAGTTCGAGAGATGTGGCATGGCTATGAAATCATTTGAAGTCGTTCTCAAATCATTGACTTTCAAAACCGAAGCGCTTACCTTTGCTTTTGCCTTCCAGTCCCACTTTGCTAATAGCAAATGAGAAAATGTATAGTCAGTATACTTAGTATCCGAATCACTCCTTTTCAGATATCCGACCGGATATCCGAGATTCGGATAATCCTATATCCGAAAATTCGAAAAAAACGCATTATCTGAGTCGAACCAATATCCGGGAAATTTAAAATCGACTTTATCTGAATCTAACCACTATCCGAAGGGTGAAAATTTTGAATAAAATCGGATAACTATCGGATAAAATTTGGATAAAATCGGATAAATTTCGGGTGAAATTTCGGATAAAGTCGGATAACTTTCGGATAAAATCGGATAATTTTCAGATAAAATCGTATAAAGGGGCACTTGGCCTCGTCCGTTTTCCGTACCGCCTTCTATTTTGTACATCAACCCAGGATTTTCCCTCTCCTTCCGAAATCGGAAGAGTCGTTGCGGCGCGAAAAAATGGGCGTGGTCAAGTGACATGGCCAAGTGGCTGGTTATTCAGTGTAGAAGTTTTTTGTATAGTCGCTTTGCATACTTTTTACTTGCTAGTTGTCCTGAGAAACCTGTGTATGGATAATAATGCGCCTCCCAACGACAATATAGTAATTGAAGATGTTTTCATATTTTTATTAATATGCATATAATTGAAGTTTGTATGTGAACATGCTGCGAATGCACTGAAGGACTATTGTTTGCTTTCAAAGGCTTGCCTAAAATGCCTGGCTTATTTTTCACCGTTTTGCCTCAACTTTGTTTCGAAATTATCCGACCGGATATCCGTATCCGAATCATTGGAAAAATGGCGTTATCTGAATCGATCCATTATCCGAAAATTTGAAAAAACGCACTATCTGAATCGAACCAATATCCGGAAAATTTTAAAGCGGCATTATCCGAATCGATCTATTATCCGAAGAATTATCTTCGAATAACAAGTATACTGACCATGCTCTTGCTTCCCGATTCCTTTGCCGCGCGCGGCGACCAGTGCTAGGGGCCGAATAGAGTCCCGTCGCTTGAATGCGCGACAGCATTCAATGGCGGAGTATCGATAATGCGGCGCCGCACGATCGATTCCCCTCCATTGCATGCTGCCGCGCCTTTCAGCGGCGGAACTCTATTCGGCCCCTTCTGAGTGCGATAGCATTGCTCCAAGTATGGTGCCTTTACGCCGATTGTAGTGTGCACGTCCCGCCCATTTTCTCTGTGGCCACCTGGAAAAGGGGCGGTGCGGGCACACCACATTCAAGTTTTGGGGCTAAAGGGCCTTAGAACTTCAGCTTTCTGCTGAATACTCAAAAACTATTTCTATTGTGAACACTGCCTGCAAGCCGTTGAAGATAGACGGAAGTTGATTTATTCTTAGGCAGTCATTGCCGAACATACACGCGAAACCTTTTCGGTGCGCGATTTCTCCGATTGCAATTGGGTTGTTGCTTTGTTGTTGCGTGTTTTGCATCGGGTAAGGTCGCGCGACGATGCTTTTGATGATGATGCGTCACAAAGAGAAACCGTGTCATGATGTTTAATTGAAGCTAGTGTCCGATAAGGGAGACCCGTTTGCCGCGGGTGTTTTCTCCATGAAATGAACTGCGACACATCGGGTGGGGCCACATGTCAGCAGGTGAAAACGACACTGTCAGAACGTGTTTTCACCAATCTCGAGCCCGACCACTTACCCTGAATAGCCAATGTTCTTTTTTTACTGTCGATTGAATCTCACGTTGTGTAAATATCTCATCATCGGCTGTTGTGATGATATCATCACGCAGACAGGGCATGTTTAGCCAATTTAAGACTTTTGAAAAACATATTTTCACATACGCCTCATTGCGTACATATTCGATCTTCAGATTCATTTCTCATTTTCGTTCTCGCCAAATTGTTCAATTTGCATAAGGTAGTTTTTCGAAATGTTGTACTCCAGTTTCTGTTAGGGACAGCATACACTCTCGAAAAAGCTGTTGGAATAAAGACGTTTCTCCTTGGGTTTTAGGCCTCCAACAAGGACGCTAACGCCGTTGAACGCGTCAAAAACGATTCAAAACCAACTATGTTTGAGCCATATCGAATCGAAAAAATACGTAGTCTCCGCCCGACCAGTACTGTGCTTATCTGGGTCACATTTCGGTCCGCAATTGCGTCTCGACACGCTTTGCGGCCGCGCGCTTTCGAGTCGGAAGAGTTTCCAGCGCCGCAGCCGCCGATCTGTTGACTCTAGGTGGGTTTTAGAAACTGGAAACTAAATAAAATTGAAGAACACCGTAAAAAAAACCGTATCGAGTTGGCTTTGGAGCTGGAAACTCGATTGACTCGAGCGCACGCGGCCGCAAAGCGTGTCGAGACGCAATTGCGGACCGGAATTTGACCCAGATAAGCACAGTGCAAACTCGTTCAGATTGATTGTTCGAATACGATCTTGTTGGCTAGTTTTTGAAGCTTTCAACGAGGAAAGTGTTCTTGTACAGGCTGTAAAAAATCCATTAGCTACGCTATCGCAACCGATTTACAGTTAGGTCCGTGGTTTGTTTCCTCAAGAAAACATATTTAAATCTAAAAGCGGCTGCCGGTATGGTAAGCTGATCAGCTGCGCTCTTCTCTCGGCCTGAATCGATTAGCGCGCCAGCCGCGGGTGAAATTTAAATGTTTTTTCTTGAGGAAACAAGCCGCGGGTCCAACCATACCGCTAGCTCAGCTATTTCAACAGGCGGACATGCTGCGGTGTAACTCGTCCACTTTTAATCGCTGAGAAAAACTACCCGTTATTTCTCTACATTGCATTCGATTTTCATGATTTTTTTTCCTGTTGGCTTCCCATACTACCAGCTAAAAACCTTCGATTTGTGTCATAAAATTGATACCATTTTAAGTGTACATATGCATATGCTGCCTTTCATGGTGCGACATGTTTTCACTTGGAAGCTGAAGAGCACAGCCCTGAGCTTTTCTTACGTTAGAATATTATCAGCTTTTGTCAACCCCTCCTTGGATGGCTTAGACAAGAAATGAGCAGAATCCCGATTCTCCCACTTTCTTCTGCGTCCCGATTTCCTGTATCAGGGGAAAACGCTCCAAAATGTGAAAAAAATCGGATTTGTCGTGACATCAGCATTGTTCTGATCAGATTTTGGTTTTTTCGAAATTGAATTTGGTTCGTTTTCTGTAAAAAAAAATCGCAGTTATCATCACTGTGGTGCGTGCTGCGCGCGATGCTGCACCCTCCGTCTGCCCTACGCTCTCTTGCTGTCTATAACCTCCGCACCGAGCCAGCACGCGTAGGAACCATGAGAAATTCGCGTTTTTACAGAATATACAATGGTTTGGGAGATATGCAATCCATCTGTTAATTGCACTGCTAGGGTCAATGACGTGTATCTCGTACCATACCTTTTTGATTGTACTACGGATAACCAAAAAGTGCAATGATCCCCTGAAGTGAGGCCTGCTTTTGAGAAAAAAACGAAGGCTAATGGAGGGGCTTCTAAGGTTCCAATTGAAGCTATTTAGCAGTTTCACTAATCTTCTTCGGAGTTGCAGTCTCGGCAATCAGGGAACCTCGTTTGTTCTGAAAGATTTGTCGGTCAACATATCCTCTGTCTCCGAGTGTGATTTATTTCCGTTCATCGGGTGCGAATTCGCGCGTACGCTGTGTCTCCTTCTCCCAACACTTTCTCGCTGTCTCTACCCTCGCTCCGCACAAGCGCGCGAGGGAACATAGTAAATCTGGCTTGGAACCAGAGGATTCTGGGATCACCAAACAAGTTGGTCGATGAGGAAAACGCATTCATAGACGCTCGTAGTTGTGTTCCGCCAGACCGCTGCCGTATAAAAGCCGAATTCGTTGCCCCCAAAGTCTGCGGTTTGTCCCGAGACATCGCTCCCCGGCGTTTTTTTTTCACGCCTGGTCTTCTCCGAAACACCTGGTGTTTATCTCGAGACAAGAAGAAACAACAAAGGTCTGGCGGAACACATTTACGAGTGTCTGAATTGGTGAGCAATCAGGCTGCCAACCTGTGTGGAAGGTATCGGGTTGCAGGCAACGTGCGCAATGAAAATCACTTTCAATTTTATATTTACAATCAAACAACCCGGGCTAGCTGACAACACCCACAAAACTTGAGGCTCCGAAAATGCGCCCCTTAAAAGTAAGGGCGACCAGAATACTGCTCTGGGGTCGATCATCTACCACTTCTGGTTCGCTCATCTACCACTTTTCATAGAATGTTGATGCGGCCGTCAAACAACATAAAAAAACAGTTGCGGCACAAACTCCACATGCAGAAAAACTTCGAAAATGACCGTGACGAGATCTACAAATACAGAAAAACTTCAAAAACTTGAAGTTTTTCTGCATTTGTAGACATGTATTCAGACTGATTTTTCTTTTGAAATGACGGTTTTTAAGGGGCTCTTTTGACATTTTCGTTCACTAAGGAGCCCAAACTATACAAAAACATGAAAAAATATTGTATGGTTCTCGTCGGGGACACTGCTTTTGAATGCACTGTTGGCGATAAAAATCGCTTTTCTAATTTTTGCTTATCTTGAAACCGGTCCCATTCTGATTCCAATGATGCTTCTGGAATTGTACAGGACCTTCCGGGAATGGAGTTATGGTCCCTCTGGAAGTGAGCTAGGGAAGCATGGTGGACGAGTTGTCCGAGGCTTGTAACTTCCGTCTTTTGCGACCAATGTATGCGAGCTGACCTGAGTGAAGAGAGAAGTTGAGAATGAAGAGAAGAACGCGGCTTTTGATCGGAAACCATCACTCAACTCACGATTTCGAGTGTTCCTTTGTTCACGTCGGGGGGCGGGAAGGGGCGGGACTTGCCCACAATGGCGGTGTTTGCCCACTTTTCTAAGCCGTTTTGCGGCTCCTGGGTAGCTTTTCATGAAGTTTATCGCGAACAGTGCCTTTAAAGGCAGTGTTCAAGATGATCCTCGTTTCCAAGTTTTCCACTCAAAACAATGCGTTGGCAACCAAGTGTTACCAAAATCACGAAGAAACGGCGAGAAACGCACTAATTCGTCTTATTTCAGTGACATTATTCTATGGCCTGGACTAGTTGTCTGGTTGGATAAACATGTTCACGGTGGTTATCACCGGTAAAAAATGGGACTAATCGAAAATGGAAGAATATTTTGGCAAAACAGTATTAGTTAGGGCCCGAAGGAGAGAACGGAGCAACATAGAATGGAGAATTGCAAAAGACGGGTCCACAAAAGATTTGATTGTCACAACGAACAGTTCCATTGATACTTAAGAGGCGGGCTGATACTTAAGAATTTCGTGCCCTTCTGGTGCGTTTTTCTCGGTTTCTTCGTCATTTCGGTTCTACTCGGGGGCCAAACATTCGATTTAGTGATTAATCTCAAAATCGAAGATTATCGTGAACACTGCCTTTAAGTATGCGGACCTGGGTTTCAGATCGAAGCTGCAACGCATTGATGTTGCACGACGTAAACTATTCGATGCTTCGATTGAGACAATGGATCTAGGATGTTTAAGACAAAAAAAATAATTGAAATTCCTGAATATGACTCTATAAGCATTTCGAAATGATTTTTTTTTCATTCAAACGCTGTCTAATTTTATAGCCTCGATTTTTTTTTTAAATTTCCAGACCAAATATTTTTAAGATTAACAATTGCTGAACTTTGGAAGAATTAGATGAAATACCCGAGCAATTTTCAAGCATTCGATTCATTTGGAAACCTGAGTTTTACTTCATTCGAACATGAAATTCGCAGGTAAATTTGATTTGTTTTTTCAGTCATATATCCACTTCAATCTGGATTCTGAATTATTGTTTTTTTTCAAACATTTTGTTCGTTCAGGAATTGGAGCTAGTCGATTTTTCGAATATCTGATTTGATTGGGGAGTTAAAGGCACAGGACACCCAAAAAATTTACTTCCAGATTTTCCGCTTATCTTGGAGAGAGTCACACGCTGATCACAGTGGTTTCTCTGAAATCGTCCAAGACCCCCCTTTGAACAGAGTTATGGCTCTTCAAAAATGCCTAGATTTCGAGGGTGAAAAATTGGTGGACAGTATCACATAAACACTGCTCAATCATTTTCGAGTATCAGGTTGTTCGATAAGTTTTGTGGTTCGATAAGAAAAACACAATTTTATGATGCAAAATCCACTTTATCATTCAGTATAATCTCCCTGAACATTAATACACTTGCTTCAACAATCCTCCAATCTGTGGATCTCATCCCTGAATTGAGAATTCGGAAGGTCTGCAAAATTTGCTTCAACAGCCGTTATGACCTCTTCATTTGATGAAAAACGCTTGCCAAAGCATATAAGTTTTGAGTTCTGGAAAAAAATGGAAGTCGCTGGGGGCCAAATCTGGTGAATACGGTGGATGCTCCAACAATTCGAACTTTAATTCATAGATTTCAGCCATTGTCAAAATGCTCTTGTGACACGGTGCATTGTCCTGATGAAAAAGGATTTTTTTCTTCTGCAAACCGGGTCTTTTTCACGAATTTATTCCTTCAACTGGTCTAAAGGGTTGTAATAATATTCAGAATAAATTGTTTCACCAGTTTGCAAGTAATCCACAAACGAGAATCTTTTCGCATCCCAAAAAGCTGATGTCATAACCTTCTTGGCCAATTTCACGAACTCGATTCGAAGCCGAATAACCAGATTCACACCTCTTTAGCCTCTTGTTCTGATTCAGGATCATGGTGATAGGACCCAATCCTCATCCGTAGTGATGAATCGACGCAAAAAATCCTCTCTATCCTTTTTAAAACGCTCCAAATGTTGCTGAGAAAGTCGCATTCGAATGTTTTTGTTCTATTGTTAGCGATTGCGGCACCCATTGTGCACACAGCTTTCTAAAACCCAAAATTTCACTTAAAATATGGCCCACACTGCCTAATGAGATGTGAGTGCCTTTTCTAAAACTCTCTCAGTCAATCGACGATCTTCCAAAACCATATCCTGTATTTTGGCTATGATTTCTGATGTTGATGCGCTTTTTGGACGTCCTTCACGTGGATTGTCTTCAAGGCTTGTACGACCACGTTTAAATTCAGCAACCCATCTTTCTCCTGTTCTAATTGAAGGTGAACAATCATCATACACTTTTAACATTCTTTCTTGAATTTCTTTCGGTGATACACCTTCCTTGCTGTAACACGGCGACACTAAATGGCTTGTTAACAAAGAATGAATTGACAGATTGAAATGAAACTTCACATACAATACTCGCGCTAAGTTTTGTAAAAACGGGGAGCATCTGGCAAACTTGGCAAAAAAGCGTCCGATGCTTGTAACTTTTTTGAATGAAGACTTTTTCGATTTCTGAAAACACTATCATATTCACAGTTCAAATTTCTACCTAACTGTATGGCTTGTGTGCCGAACTTACCTAAAATCACTTTGTTTTTGGAGGAAATAATTTTCCCGATCGTTTGTCAAAAACGTCGCGCGCGGCGAAGTGCGGCGAAACTTTAAGTAGTAATTGCACAATTAATGGAGGAGCAATCTGTATATTTTTTTCATAAATTAATCGCAGGTGAAAGAATCTCTAGGTTTATGTTGATTGAATTTTCGGAATCCGTTATTTAGGAGTCCAGGGTTCTCGCAACAGAACTCCGACTTTTCAGGTAGTTCTCAAGCGTGTTTACTGAAGGATTTCGAAAATTCAACCAACAAAAACCTTGAGATTCTCTCACCTGCACCTAATTTATGAAGAAAACACACAAATTGCTCCTCTATTACTTGTACAATTACTACTCAAAGTTTCGCCGCACTTCGCCGCGCGCGAAATTTTTGGAAGACGATTGTAAAAACTATTTCCTTCAAAAACAAAGCCATTTTGAAGAGTTTAGGCATACAAGTCACATAAGTAGGTAGGAATTTGATCTGTGAATAGGATAGCGTTTTAGGAATCCAAAAAAGTCTTCATTCAAAAAAGTTACATGCATCGGACGCTTTTTTGCCAAGTTTGCCAGATGCTCCCTTAAAAAAGAAAAAAACTTAGCGCGGGTATTGTACGTTCATATGAAGAGTGTACCACCAAAACAAAAAAAATGGGCTAGTGGCAACACCCTCTCTTATCGAACGACAAAACTTATTGAACAACCTGGTACTGTTCGAAAACCTGAAAAGTCTTATGAAAAATCAAAACATGATTTTGATAGAGAACAGTTTTTTTCGAATAAAGTGTTTCATTCGAGGGATTTTGGGATTCGGAAAAAAAATAATCTGGAATTTTTGAAACGCTTCATACGAGACAAAAGCTTCCAATCGGATATTTCTAAACATCCATCTCCTGAGAACTCATTGACGTGGAAATCCTTGAATAAAGAGCATGTAAAGAGAGAGAAAGGGCAAACCAGACGCCAACTCCGGAGAAATGGACGACGGCTGGCGCCGGCTGTCGATTGAGATTAGGGCCTATTCAACTACCTGACACGTGCAATGACTCGGCTTATAATGTATTACATGCTTATAATGTAATGTTTTAGTGCCCGCAGTATGAATTTTCCTTCAAGGAACCCAGTCCAACCTCAAAGTCGTTCTCCAGTTCTCCTGTTTTTACCTTGGAGAGAATTTTGCGCTTATCACAACATTGTCTCCACAATCACTCAAAACCGACTACAAGTGGAGCTATGGCCCCGCAAAGATTGTGAATTCGAACGGCAATAATTTTGTGGACGAGTTATCTCGGGCGTTTTTTTTTCTTCATTCGCGTTGAAGCAGATTGAACCATAAAACTAGGCCAATACCGAATGGAAGAACACAGATTCTGATTGAGATCCATCGTGCGTCTCGCCCCTATTGCAATTGAAAACTTGTCGATAGGCACGGCCCAGTTGCTCCCTTTTAGGCGGCGTCTAGAGTTCATTCGCGGCGCGACGCGACGTTATGATTAGCCTACGTATCGATCAAGCGACGTCGCGTCGCGTCGTCGCTAGGTGTTCACAGTGAAGAGGCGCGATACATCAAATTTGACGCGCAAATTATAATCGCTCCGCGACCATCGCGTCGCGTTGCAATACAACGCGACGCGATGGTCACGGAGCGATTGTCATAATCTTTTCTTCCATCATCGGGGACTCAAGGTACGTTCTTAATTTTCTAAAGCCTTTTCAAAGACTAGGTTGATTGAAATTGTTATGATTATTGTATCGTTCTCAGATGATACTGCAAACAATGTTGTATGCATATTCAAGGACAGTCTGATAAGGGTGATGGTTTCAAAGAGTTGACGAGCTATAAAGTTGTTTTACGGTTTACAAACGACACAAGCATAAATCGGTTTCATTTCACCGGAACCTCCCTATTCTGTACTATCAAATCCAAAAAAAATCTATGCATCATTTGCTCCCGATGACTTTTTGATTGCTTCGCCATTAAATACGCAAGTTGTCGCAACGAAAACAAAAATGTGCCATAATAATACAGATAAAAGATAAAAAAGTGCATTACACTTAAATAGACAGAATAAGATCAAATATTTATTAGTTTTGCTTGGGTACGGAAAATTGCGGAAATTACGCAATTGCGCGTAGTCGTCTAGCGTTCGCGCGCCGTTCACACCTTGATTTCAGCGCGACGCGATTTTCGCGTCGCGCTGACATGTGCCATAGCGTCGCGCCGCGAAAACTGTGAACGCCGCCTTAGGGGCGTGGTGGCGCGACTACGCATGCACAGGACGATAAGAAATTCTGGTATTCTATTTGAAGAAAAAGTGTCGAATTTCAGTGTAAAAAGGTTTATCTTCCGACATTCTGGCATTGTGTCCATAAAAAATTCATATTAAAGTCTCACCACCACTGACTAAAAATATGTTCTAATCGAGTAGTTAGCAAATCCGAAAATAAAAAAAATTTCGAAAAAATATATTTAGAAAAAATATATTTATTTATTTATTTATTTATTTATGGAAGACGCGGGAAATATGTATGCGTACAAAAACAACACAGTGAAATGAACGAATTGTGTTCGGATTCGGATTATATTTCATTCCGAATCCCATTTAGGACTTCATTTTTGAGCGCAAAAGACGTTATTCGGATTAGGTCTCATTCCAAAAATCCATTTAGGGCTTCATTCTTGAACGCAAAAGACGAAGAGACGGATTATAATTTATTTCGAAGACATTCTGATTGCGTAATAATTTTTGTCCAAAAAGAGTCATTTTTGGAATAATCCGAAGTTCAACTTCCTGAAGTCACACGGTCTGAATTCTACAAAATTTGACTCACTGAAAATAAGTTTAAGTTGAGGGATTAGAAAATCCGGTTTTCTCGAAACGTTCCCAGATTCGGATTAAGTTTCATTTCGAATTCCATTTAGGACTCCATTTTTAAACGCAAAAGACGTTATTTTCGGATCAATTTTAGCCCGATTCGCTTATAAAACAACTAGACCTGAATTATACAAATTTGAAATCGTCAGAGACTTTTCGAAATCCAAATTGTGGTGAGCGCGAAGCGCTCACCAGGATTTGGCTTTGATCTCTTCCCGCGCGGATGCCCTACAATGAGATCACCTATTCATACCGTCAACAGAGGTATGAGCTGTACACTATTCGACGCGCTGCAAGAAATTACATATGTGTGCAACTTTTCATCCCAACTGGTCCCCGCTTTCTAAAGTTATGACCTCTCAAAGTACGCAAAAACGTTCTCCACCACCGCCTCCGCCTCCGCCTCCACCTCCGTCCGTCGAAAACCATTTTTTTGGAAGGCGTGGACCAAATCGCTCGAAAATTTGTGACTAGAGGTAATCGGCCACGGGAATGACGAAAATAATTGTCAGAACTCACCATAATGACTTCTGGGCCCCTAACGGGCGTTTGAAACTCGGAAACCGGCCTCTCAAGAATAGTTTATGAAAATGGTGGGTTTTTCGTTATCAGTCATTGTTTTCTTAGACTCCATATAAACACCTTGCTGTCCAGGGTGGTGTACTTTGAACGTCCGGCTCGGAAGAGGACGCTGTGCGGGTTGATGTACTTGACCGCGGCGCGTATTCGTTCAAAGCGCACCATCGATACGAAGGCGTCGCAGGATGTGCTGAAGTGTCGGTTGACTATGTGAGACCTCAGTAGGGGTGTGCAGGACGTCGTAGAATGTGGGCAGGGCCTCAGTAGGAGTATGCAGGACATCATGGAACGTGTGCAAGACCTTAGTAGGAGCGTGCAGGACATCATGGGACGTGTGCAGGACCCCAGTAGGAGTGTGCAGGACATCATGGGACCTGTGCAGGACCGTATTAGGAGTGGACAGGACATCATGGGACGTGTGCAGGACTTAATGGAACGTGTGCAGGACCCCTGTAGGGGTGTGCAGGACGTCGTAGAAAGTGTGCAGGACCTCAGTAGGAGTGTGCAGGACTTGATGGAACGTGTGCAGGACCCCTGTAGGGGTGTGCAGAACGTCGCAGAATGTGTGCAATACCTCAGTAGGAGTGTGCAGGACATCATGGAACGTGTGCAGGACCACAGTAGGAGTGTGCAGGACATCATGGAACGTGCGCAAGACCTTAGTAGGAGTGTGCAGGACATCATGGGACCTATGCAGGACCGTATTAGGAGTGGACAGGACATCATGGGACGTGTGCAGGACATCATGGAACGTGTGCAAGACCTTAGTAGGAGTGTGCAGGACATCATGGGACCTGTGCAGGACCTCAGTAGTGAGTGTGCAGGACATCATGGAACGTGCGCAGGACCGTAGTAGGAGTGGACAGGACATCATGGGACGTGTGCAGGACCCCAGTAGGGGTGTGCAGGACGTCGTAGAATGTGTGCAGAGCCTCAGTAGGAGTGTGCAGGACATCATGGAACGTGTGCAAGACCTTAGTAGGAGCGTGCAGGACATCATGGGACGTGTGCAGGACCCCAGTAGGAGTGTGCAGGACATCATGGAACGTGTGCAAGACCTTAGTAGGAGTGTGCAGGACATCATGGGACCTGTGCAGGGCCTCAGGAGGAGTGTGCAGGACATCATGGGACCTGTGCAGGACGTCAGTAGGAAGTGTGCAGGACATCATGGATCGTGTGCAAGACCTTAGTAGGAGTGTGCAGGACATCATGGGACCTGTGCAGGACCTCAGTAGGAGTGTGCAGGACATCATGGAACGTGTGCAGGACCGTATTAGGAGTGGACAGGACATCATGGGACGTGTGCAGGACCCCAGTAGGGGTGTGCAGGACGTCGTAGAATGTGTGCGGGACCTCAGTAGGAGTGTGCAGGACATCATGGAACGTGTGCAAGACCTTAGTAGGAGTGTGCAGGACATCATGGGACCTGTGCAGGACCGTAGTAGGAGTGGACAGGACATCATGGGACGTGTGCAGGACCCCAGTAGGAGTGTACAGGACATCATGGGACCTGTGCAGGACCTCAGTAGGAGTGTGCAGGACATCATGGGACCTGTGCAGGACCTCAGTAGGAGTGTGCAGGACATCATGGATCGTGTGCAAGACCTTAGTAGGAGTGTGCAGGACACCATGAGACCTGTGCAGGACCTCAGTAGGAGTGTGCAGGACATCATTGTACGTGTGCAGGACCGTAGTATAAGTGGACAGGACATCATGGGACGTGTGCAGGACCCCAGAAGGGGTGTGCAGGACATCATGGGACCTGTGCAGGACCTCAGTAGGGGTGTGCAGGACATCATGGATCGTGTGCAAGACCTTAGTAGGAGTGTGCAGGACACCATGGGACCTGTGCAGGACCTCAGTAGGGGTGTGCAGGACATCATTGTACGTGTGCAGGACCGTAGTAGAAGAGGGCAGGACATCATGGGACGTGTGCAGGGCCCCAGAAGGGGTGTGCAGGACATCATGGAACGTGTGCAGGACCTTAGTAGGAGTGTTCAGAACATCAAAGGACGTGCGCAGGACCTCCGTTTAATGTCCAGGACACCGTATGCAAGTCATGCCTCCGAATCAACAAGAGCGATAGGCAATTGCGCCAGAACAAGGCTATTGTAATCTCACTCGAGTTGGCTCTAAAATTTTCTAAGTTCTGACTCCGAATTCGCTACATCTTCACTACCGCTGGTGTTGTTTTTCTGCTTGTAGTCCAGGCAGATCCTCAACTGCTGACCTTTGGAGAAGGACGGTGTGTGAATGAAGACACACCGCTCTTCACTTCTTTTATCTTTATCATTGATCAATTGGTTATCATCAAATTTGTTTAAGAGAGCCGAATAACATCATTCCTAAGGTTACGGTAGTCCTCTTCTAGCGCACTTAACTATCGTTCGTGCTGGAAATCAATTTCCATTTTCAGGCTCAATTTTATGATTGAGCCCGGTAGACCACACTGGTAAACTTTGGCGCGTCAAAAATGTTGGACGATGAGGTTGGAAGGCGTCAAAGATTAATATCCGCCACCAATTCTCACCAGTCATCTAGCACTTCTCCCTAGAATGTTGGTGCGACCGTAAGACAACAGGAAAAATAGTTACGGCACGAACTCCACATGCAGAAAAACTCTGAAAATGGTTTTGGCGCGAAATTCAAATTCGTATTTACAATGTGCTCCGATTGACTTTTTCTTTAATGAAGAAGGGAGTTGAAAGAAGAATGAAAGGTTTTTAATGGGCCCCTTCAACATTTTCGTTCACTAGAGGGGCCAAGCTACGCAAAAACATGAAAAAATAATATACGGTTTTCTGCGCGTACGATGTATTTAACTATCGTTCTTGTTCCGAATCAGACATATGGGCCGGCGCAGACGAGCCACGTCAGCAAGAACCGGCGAAGTTTGGCTAGAGCGACTGACCCTGGGTCTATCCTAGACGGGGTGAGGCCACCCAAGACTCATAGAAATGATGGAAAATTCTGATAAAAGATGTCTGATACTGCTATCAATCATTGTTTTTATAGAAACTTCATGAAAATACTCCGACTGGTAGCCTTACCAATGGGTGGTTCATTTCACTTCTGTCTTGAATTTGAATGGTGGGTGCCCCCCTCTCCCCCGTCTAGGATTGTGCCCCAACCCTGTACAATTGGGTCATTTTAAAACTCATTTCTTCATTTTCTCGACTTTTAAATTCAAAAAGTATATGCCTTGTATCTTGTCTGTAGGAAGCCGCGTTGCAACTATTATCTTGCAATCCTAGCAGCTGCTTCTTCATTTCTACCACTATGTTTCAAAGAAAAACAACTTGCCTTTTAGAGCTTGACGATATTGTAGAAGGGAAACCCTTGTAAAAAGTTGTGAAATTTCTGAAAGTTGGGCTCCGCAGAAAAGGTCAAGGATTTGGCATTGCTCCTAAATGTCGTGAAATTGTCTTATTGGATTTGGCTCTCAACTTGATTTTTCAAATGTAGTGAAATTGTCGAATTGATTTGGCTGTGATGATACTATATGCAGATAACATAATCATTAAATGTAGTGAAATTGTTGCAAACGGATTTGGCAGGAGCTCTATCAATTATCACAGTCAAATCACGCGTCAGAAGGTCCTCTGGCGAGCGAATGAAGACAAAAAGAAAAAAATAATAATCCTTAGTCAACAATGCTGAACGAAACGTGGCCTTATGGGCTAGAATTAAGGTTTCCAAATGCTATTCTGCCTTTTCAGTGTGGCCTTTTCAGGTACCAGACCTTCCCTCACCGATGAGACAAAAATCATGAAAACGAAATCTAACGCAATTTACTCGCTACTGACTCTATGTCTTCGTGTCCTCAACGCTTTCACGGTTCGCATTGTATAGAAACGTTTTTGCTGCTAGGTTTATTCCTGTTCTCATTCGATTCAATATGCGCTCCAAGGATTCCCTTCTGACGCGTGATTTGACTGTGATAATTCATAGAGCTCCTGCCAAATCCGTTTGCAACAATTTCACTACATTTAATGATTATGTTATCTGCATATAGTATCATCACAGCCAAATCAATTCGACAATTTCACTACATTTGAAAAATCAAGTTGAGAGCCAAATCCAATAAAACAATTTCACGATATTTAAGAGCAATGCCAAATCCTTGACCTTTTCTGCGGAGCCCAACTTTCAGAATGATTCTACAGTTTTCGCACAAAAAGCGTCACTTTCGGATCTACTTGAAGTCCTACTTACTGGGAAACATCGAATCTGCGTAGGAGATTCGTTGAAATCCGAGTAAATTAAAAACTCTTTATACGAAGATTCATCATAATTCATATGATTCGAAGACCAATTATCGAAAATTTGTCTGTGGTCTAGAGTTGTACACGAACGGAATTTTCGAAAAATTTTCGAATTTTTTTTCGTTCATTTTCGTTCGTTCGAAAGTTCCTAGAACGAATTCTTTTCAAACTTCGTTCGTTCGAAATTTTTTCGAAATTCGTTAGTTCCAGATCCTTTCAAACATTTTTTTTTCATTTTTGTTCGTTCGAAATATTTTCGAACGATTCTTTTTTTTAATTTTCGTTCGTTCGACATTTTTTTCGAAATTGTACAACTAGGCATACTAAGTTCCCATACTTATTCACTTCGAATACCATTTGAAATACCATTTTTTACCGAAAATCGTGATTTCAGTCCCAGATCCATTTACCGGTTCGGACTCCCAACTTGAATTATTCGGTGTATCCGGTACTAGTACATTGAGTAGAATCGATCTATTCGGATATAAGTGACTTCCATAAATCCGGTTTCCCTGATATACAGTTACCTTGGACTTGAAGTCCCAACTCTCCGTAGTTGTCACTTTCTGTATGAATGTATATACTGGTAATAGCAGTGTGAGATCTGCAAGATGGCAGCTGCAATTAGGTGTCTTGTGCTGACCTGTTAGGATCGGCCAGCTTGTTGACCACCCACGTGGACCAACCCGGCCGGTCATATCCATCGATTGTTTCTCACTGGGAGGTCGGCCTGTTTTCATGTCTCTCCTCTACTGATAGTAATATCACTGTTTTCGTTCGGGTTTTTTACACATATGAAACTACCTGGTAGCAGCAGTAGTAATAATGTGCTCCTCTGACTACTTTTTATTGATTTATGGCCGGTGACCTGTCGATCTGGCGGGAATAATCCCAGCACGGCCTCTTCAATTTGTGTGGTCGTCAGGGTCATTTCACGTTTTATTTTTCTCAAGAATGATTTTTCGATAATAATAATATGATTTCAGTAAAAAAAATAGTCGTGATGTATATAGTTTTAGCAACCTACGACTACACTAACCCGGTTTTATTTCGTTCTGAACGACGGTATTTCCAAGTAATATGGCTGAGAAGAAATCAAAAGCCAGATCCAAGCATTGTATCCGCTGTGAGTACATATTTTATTTCCCAATTTCAGTCACAATTCTTCTTTTGTTATCCAGTTTTGTATTTTTTTGTAGGTACGAGACCTTCGTCAGGTAATGGCATGAGATGGGTGATTTCTACGGTTTTGGTCACCGTATTTCTGCTCTACCTGATTCATCGTCCATTGCCTCAGGGCCTGACCAAGAAGCCCATGGATCGCTTCTATATACATATTTTTGAGGCAGCACTCAGAGTGACCTATAAATGGCCTGTAAGTTTGTTTGTTCTACGGTCAGGCTTTAGTCAGCCACTACAATTTGATGGCGCTGGAAACAAAAATTTCTATTCAAAGAAAAAAAACTGTCCCATTCTTTCTGTGAAAGGGAACGTCGGCAAAGCTGCAGAAACCTGCGTACAATTAATAACTTTTACTGCGCTTCTCTGGGCCAAATTCCGGTCCGCAATTGCGTCTCGACACGCTTTGCGGCCGCACGCTTCCGAGTCAAAAGAGTTTCCAGCGCCCCAGCCGCCGATCTGTAGACTCTAGGTGGGTTTTAGAAACTGGAAACTGAGAAAAATTGGAGAAAACTGTATAAAAGCCCCATATAGTCGGCTTTGGCGCTAGAAACTCGACCGACTCGAGCGCGCGCGGCCGCAAAGCGTGTCGAGACACAACTGCGGACCGGAATTTGGCCCAGAGAAGCACGAAGCACAGTATGTTTCTGAAGTTTAGACGAGTGCATGGCGCAGTCTCGGCTACTTTTAATCCGAAAAAAAATCCATATCTTCTTATTTTAGATAGAGATTCTATGAACATGCCATTTTGAGAGTTGAATTTTGAAAAACTCGTTTTTTTTTGTCAGAAATCATAATACGTAGCCCCCGGGATAATACAAATTTTCATATTTTCTTTTCGAAAAAAAGTTTGAATTTTTTTCGGTTTATTAAAAATTCTCAATCGACGATTAGGCCAGTCTGAGAATACGCCGCTCTCGGAGGGTATGTATGAGGATGTGAAGATTATGGCAAAAGAGCCGAAATAATGATTTTTTTAAACCCATGAAACCAAATTTCTATGTTACCTGGAGAATTCGCAAACAATTAAATTAAAAATATTTCGAATTCTAGTTACGAAAATCTAGAGATTCTGCAAATTTCCGTTGAATCTGAGGTCGTAGACACGCCGGACCACCCGGCTGACCCAGTGAATTTTTGGGGGTAGTTCGTACGGTAATATGCCCTACACTCACTTTTTTTTGAAAAATTAATTTTGGTTTTTTTTGGCAGGATTTCGCAGTAAGAAAACAATGTCTGGGTGTATCGGCCAACAATTTCTGCCATTTAGATTGTAAGTCGAAATGGCTTTAATAGAACACAAAAAAAAGAAACGGAACGATAATCTCAATAATTCTAAAATGAATCCACTTAGTTGGAACAAATTATTTGGGCCGGGTATTATTTGAAAAAAAATGTGCGTGTGGGAAAATATCTCAAATTTTAATTGTAAAAAAAATCTGTGAAAAAAATCAAATGTGCAATGAAAATTTGAAACTTACTCGATTATTCTCGTAGAATATGTAGGGGAAACATTTTTTTCAATTGCATATAAAACCACTTTTAAATGAAGCATTGTACTTGGTTATGGGATTTTGAAAGAAAATCTGAAATATCTCGAAGCAGTTTTCGAAATAAATATCTTTTTAGGAAACTTTAAAAAAGGCAAAATTCGTAAAATTCTTATAATCGGTTTTTTTCGAATACGGGTAATCAAAAAAAGGATGAACTCGAAGATCATAGAGCTCGCAATTCAAATTATTCTTTCACTTGAAATGCCATCGAACTTCCATGTACACTTCGTCCAATCCAATTCAATTTATAACAAGAGCGATAACGTGTCCATGCACACAACAGAAAACAAAGACAGCAAAGGTCACAAACACAATCACACATTAATTGAAGGTGGGGTCCGGTCAGATTTAAGTACTACCAGAATTGGGTTTAGATACTGTGCTTATCTGGGTCAAATTCCGGTCCGCAATTGCGTCTCGACACGCTTTGCGGCCGTGCGCTTTCGAGTCGGAAGAGTTTCCAGCGTCGCAGCCGCCGATCTGTTGACTCTATGTGGGTTTTAAAAACTGGAAACTGAACAAAATAAAAGAAAACTGTTTAAAAAAGCCATATAGAGTCGGCTTTGGCGCTGGAAACCCGACTGACTCGGGCGCGTGCGGCCGCAAAGCGTGTCGAAACGCAACTGCGGACCGGAATTTGACCCAGATAAGCACAGTAGATTGGGCTGGCCTAGGTGAAAGTCGTCTAGACGTTTCACAAATAATGAGCCCTTAATTCCAAAGAAAACTGCCTCAAAGTAAGGGAATCACGGTATTCACAGAATGAAAATCACGTCCAGAATGCTGATAGCTACACGGCAGTTTTGAGGAATGCGTGGATGATGGCTAAAACATGCACGATGGGCACGCTTTTGTGATTTGGTGAATTGCGAAAATCGCTGGAATAACTCGAAGAGAAACTTTTTCCGCAGTTTTCGCACGTTCTTTGGTGCTACCTGTAGCATACGCTCCGATTCAGCCGAAAATGTCGAAATCGAATTTCTGCCTGGACCCTGCCTTCAAGAATCGACCCTGAAACTTTTATGAATCTCCTGCGCTTCCTTTAAGGTGGACAACTCTCCTTTCCCCTCAGCAAAGCTCATTCTAAGCATCTTATTGAACTTGGTTTCTGCTCGTCCACATCCGAGCAGGGCCAGCTTCACAGGCTACTGTCGTTATCGGAGCGAGAAACTGGCCCTCGATGGCGGACAAGTGCTGTTGTATGACTTAAGGCCTAGTGCATACTTCCCGCGACGAGCGACGCGACGTAATGTTTGTCACCTATATCGACCGAAGTTCGAAAAGCATGATATGCACTGTCGCGCGTCGCGGTAAGTATGCACTAGGGGTCGTTTATACTCCCTCCGCCAAGCGGCGCGGCACAGTGCATTTCTGTACTATTGATCCCGCGGCGCGGCACGATCGATATTGCAGGATTGCACTTCGCCGCTTCGCTCGGTGGCAGAAGTATAAACGACGCCCTAGAACTAAAGCGATGATAGTCGTGATGAGACCGCGTGTTCCCGGCACGATTAGCCTTTGTCCCAGCACGATTATCATCGTGTCACGTGATGCAACAGCGGTTGTCCGCAAATGCGGACCGGGTTTTCGCTCCGAAAACGACACTGACTCCCTGTTGTAGATGCCTTCAGATTAAACAGACCACCTGCACGATTACCGGCACCACCATGGATGATCGTATACAAGATTATAAAATCAAACATAGATTTTGAATGTTTTAACTTTGCACACACACAGACGATAGTTGGGGTTTGAAAACTCGCTGACAGTGTTTTCAACTACAATTTTCTCGAAAAAAAAACACGATTTAGAGCCGTCTATTTACGAAAGCGAGCGATATGGTGTTTTGGACCAGAGGCGTACTCCGCTCTCTATCGCCAGTCCTTGGACCAATCTGGAATCGTGACACGATTAATGTGGAAACGCTGGAATGGGATGGAGTCACAGTAAGTGACTGGTAATTTTGAAACTTGTCGGAGCACTAGGAGGCTTGAAATATTTTGCATCCACATTTAAATTTGGCGTTATTCCCTTTTCCGGACTCTAGGGCTCGAGAAAGAAATTAGGCAAGTTTTGTTGAAGGGGGTTATTTGTGGTTCGTGTTCAGTTTTTTTCGAAGGAGTCGGTAGGTGCACAGTAGTTTTTTTTTTAAATCAGGATCAAGCAGGCTGTTGTACTGGACCAAACGGAGCTACAGTCGGCACGGATCGCACTGATACTTTGCGTGCCTTAGTGTGCGTTTGCGCAACCTCGGTGTGCTTATGTTATAACAGATGCGTACCGAATTTACGCTAACGCTTAGGAATGCGAAGTATCAGTGCGATCCGTGTCGACTGTGCGTATCCTCTCGTTCTGCATATAGAGACCGAAATCTAGAATAAGTTGAAAATTTGTACTACCCTACGTAGGCATTTTTTCATCGACCATTTCTGGACCGAAAATTTTCAAAAAAAAAAGAATTGTAATTTGTACGCCTTTTTTTGCATTGTCTTCGCATTAGCACTACAATCCGTAATTGCGAGCATCAGGGAGTGTCCCCCCCAGGATTCCAATTTTCTGAAGGAGATCCCCCCCCCCTCGTTGTTCCGCGGGACTGTAACCGCCTAACCGTGGCTTCCTTGAGAAAATATCCGTGCAAAATATTTTTACCAACCTCAAACTTGGTGAATACGTCAGAGATTCCCTCCCCTTCCGGAATCGAACGAATTTTTGGGCCAGTACAAAAACAATCATCAAAAGACATCTGAATTTTCAGGTAGTTTCTGAGATAGGAATGCCAAAAAGGCGATTTCGGACGTTTTCTTCTGCAATCCTTAACCGTGGGGGTCAAAGAGTCTGATCTTGTTAGAAGCTCTCTTATGTAGATTCTTCTAGGTGCTGGTCACCAAATCATGACTAACTTCGCAATTTTCGAAGGATTAAGGTAGATTACGCGGCTCAGAATAATAGGCTGGACGAGTTCAGACGACAGGCGGACGAGTTTGCAGATTGCGCCGCGGACAGTTTGCGACGCGGCCGCGAATTTTAGAATTTCGCCTTATTTGCTCTTTCGATTCTGCTGGTTTCTTATCAGTCAGTTACTGTTCACTATTTTAGGTTCGTGTTTTTTCTCCGCAGACCAATTCGTCAACAGGTGGTGCCGTGTTTTTCATTCATGGTGGAGGATTTGCACTTGGAAACATTGATATTTATAATTCCCTGACGAGGAGAATCGCGAGAATGTGAGTCGATGCTCATAACGAAGTTTGCATTACTGGACCACTAGAAAAGATTTACTATAGTATGGCTGGTGAAATATTAACATTCTGGCTGGGATTAGAAATTTCTTCAAAAAAAAAATTTAAAACCCCTTTTTCCAAATAAGTGGGATGGATATTTTTCGTCTAAATTTTTTGAGTTTTCACATGTGAAGACAACCGGGACGTTGTGTGAGAATTCCTCTAAATTGCCACCTCTTGTCGCCGAAATTTTCGAGCCAAATATGCTTTGAAAAGTTTGAAGTGGTGCTATGTGGGAAGGGGGGGGGGCACTGTTGTATCGCACTTGGCCACGTCCATTTTTCCGTGCCGCAATGACCCTCCTGATTTTGGCAGGGGAGGGAAACCCCAGGTAGGTGATCAAATTTAGTGCGGCACAGTAAAATGGGCGTGGCCAAGTCCATCGCGCCGTAGTGCCCCCCCCCCCCTCCCACATAGCACCTTTGAAGTTTTATGTGAAATATTTCTGCTAAGGTTTTGAAAATTGAAACTTACGATACTTCCGATTGAAATGTGTATTTATGAAAATAAGAAACCAGAGCACGTTTATCCCATTCACGACCACGCTTAATTTTGGGTGACTGCACGTTCGGACCGCGTGCAATGTAACGTTACCGTATACCGTGTCCCACCGGTGGGACACGCGAGCTCGAATGGCACGCCACCGAAAATCGACTTTCGTTTTTGATGTTGATAGTGAAGCTATCAATGAAGTAAATATTGGATCAGAATTCCTGCTCATGGAACTCTTTCTGTCATGAGAAACAACTTGCAGAAGTCACGGCGGGGGGCCAAGGGGAAATATTATTTTGCCATCGCTGCTACGGTGATATTCACTTTAAGGAGTTCCTTTGAGTACGATTTAGAAATCTGCAATCTGTTTTCAAATTTTGTATCGTCCAGATTTGGTCATGGTGGGTAAGAAAGTTTAAATTGAAAAGAAAATCTGTTTCGAGGCCAAGTTAGGTGTAGTGATGGCAGTGGCACTTTTTCAGGTGAACAGAACGTGAATCCAACTCATGTTTCCTGTGGCAGTCAAAGCGTGTCCCACCGGTGGGACACGTGGTCGTGAATGGGTTAAAATAAGATTAAACTTCGTTCCAGCGCACTGAGCAGTTTTTGTAGTAAATTTTCGTTAAAGGATTTTAAAGGTGTTGTTTAGAAGAATGCTGGGTTAAAGGTTGGATTTTACAGATTGGAGGTTGGTTTATGTAACCTGACATGATGCCTGAGGTGTATTTGATTTGAAATGAATATGTTTTTCTTTTTTTAGGCTGAACTCGGTCGTAGTGTCTGTGGAGTACAGACTTTCCCCGGAGACAGCGTATCCAGGAGGATTGGACGATTGTGAAACGGCTTTGAGATATTTCATCGAGATCGCTGAGAAGACGTATAAAGTGGACACGAGAAAGGTATTCTTTTACTGGGCACTCACTAGGGCTTACTTTACATTTTCCGTGGGCTTTTATAAAGCCATGTGTTGATAATTGTAGGTATGGGACACAGTCCTCATAGCCCATGCCTCAGAGATTGCGGCCGGGATCATACTTTCACCGAAGCGCGACGCGGCGCAATGTTTACCATTCATATCGACTGAAAATCGCAACGTATGGTGCGCATTGTTGGTGTCATTTGTCGCGGGAAGTATGGTCCCGGTGTTACGGGAGATTTCCAAAAGTGGGCATTTTCTAAGCTTTGCGAAAAGAAAAGGGGTACGCGAATGACATTATTTAGTGCGTTCAAAAATTGTCTCGGATTGCGCTTAAACTTTTTTTTTCAGTTGTTTAGGGTGCTGATTACGAATTTGAGGCCAGTTTGTCAATATTTGAAAAATTCCGTCCGTTTTGGTCCGAAGCTTTGAAAAAAAAATGGGGGAGAATTTGCTGGCAAAACGCGACTTTCGACGACATCGAAAATGTTACGATCAAATCGTCTAAAAACTTCTACATAGGGGGTTATTTTGGCTGCCTAACTTGAATCTGCAACCCGTTTATCGATTTTCGATAAAATACAGTGGGTATACGGTAGCTCGGTCAATGTCTCAGATTTGACTCAAAATTTCACTGTGGGTGTTATCTTCGACGCTTAACACGATATTGAGGTCCATTTTTCGATTTTTGAAACTTTTATTGGGCAGGGTTGGGCAGGGTTGCGACTTGGTGCAACAGGGGGTTATTAAATTTTGGGAATTTTTTAAAGAAAAATTGGGGGGTCGCAAAACCATCGGAGCCAAAGATTTTTCTTCAAAATATTCAATTGCGTGGAATTTGGGAAAATTTTGAAAATTTTTAATCAGCAAGAAGGGGTCGTAGCCTCGCTCAAAATTGGCGCAACGGTCTGCTCAATAATGCTTTTTGGTAAGTAACGCCAGTTAAATGGCATTGTGCCTACCAAAACCTTTAGTAACCCTAAGTCTGGCGAGGAATATACCCCAGATTCAGGTTCAGCGCCCTAAAGCCCCATTCATAGCTAGTCGCTTCGACTTGAGGTCGAAGTGATCAACAAAACTGCCGCGATTGTAATTCGCTGAACGAAGCGATTTCAAATCGCTTCGACTAGATGAATCGCTTCCATCATGGAGGCGAAGCGATTAGTCGAAGCGATCTAACAAAAACAAGCAAGTCGCTTCGACTAGCTATGAAATACCCCAATCGCTCGGCGATCGCGTCTGAAACTGCAAACTGTTCCAAACCGTCGCGGCTCAGTGCAAGATCTGTTGACGCGACGGGTTTTGTAACTGTTGGTAGTGCCGCGACTAGTCGAAGCGACTAGCTATGAATGAGCCTTAAGTAATCCGCAGTTGGGGTGGGTGGGTGGGTGGGTGGGTGGGTGGTGGGTGGGTGGGTGGGTGGGTGGGTGTGTGTGTGTGTGTGTGTGTGTGTGTGTGTGTGTGTGTGTGTGTGTGTGTGTGTGTGGAGATTACAAAATTCCTCTCTTTACAAAGCTTTGTGGTTAATCTCCAGGTGCAACTCTCCATGAACCTCGGCATTGTGAATCCGTAGTGATTGTGTAGTTGAAACTAAGATATTTTTGGTTAAGATCATTCTCATGGGTGACTCGGCTGGCGGAAATCTTGTCGCAGCCATAACTCAACGACGTCGCGATTTTGACATCAAGCCTGATATTCTTGGTCAGGTTCTTATATATCCTCTACTACAAATGGCCGATATGCAGTCCGTGTCTTACCGATATTTTCTCAAACATCTTGACGGGACTTCCTTTGTAGGTGGGTGGTGAAAGCGGCTCAAAAGCAGCATACACGTGGTTGAGATAACAACTCAGAAACAACAGGTCCGACCGCAGATTTCTGTCGGGTCGAACCCCTTTTCGTTTCGCCCCTCCCTTCTTCCGACATGAGACGACGTGGGGGAGATGTAAAATTTATTCTCCCCCCCCCCCCATGTCGTCTCACTTGGGAATACGTGGAGGAACAAAGCAAAAGGGTCCGACCCGACAGAAATCTTGGGATGGAGCCCGTTTGAGCTGGGGTCGGACCCGGCGAATGTCTGAGTACGGAAATGTAATGGTATGTGTCAGAATACAACGCCTACGTAATCTGAAGCTTCAGAAATGACCCACAATGCCGCTACACGAGTGAGAAGTTAGCCCCGCCCTGTATTTCTCCGCCCACATATCGACGACGGTAGGAAGGGCCCAGCACCACTGTTTGGAGGATGACGGCATTTTCAGGGGGCGGAGAAATACAGGGCCGAGCTAACTTCTCACTCGTGTAGCAGCATTGTGGGTCGTTTTTGATGCTTCAAAATGTGTTCTGTGCCATACCGTTGTGTTTCCGTAGTTATCTCAACCACGTTTAGAAGCGTGTATGTTGCTTTTAATGCTCAAAATACTTTCAAAGGAAGTTTATATGTTCTAGATCCGGAGTCAGTGGCGTACTATTACATGTTCTACGCTGGTATTGATATGGATGTTCATGCCGATTTAGTAAAGTATGTCCTTGTCAATGGTCATGTAGCACCAGAATTGCGGGCCACGGTGAACAAGGTGGGTGAGGAAAGAGTGAAGTTTTCCGTAGTGACAAGTTTATGCTCCACCATCTAGGTTCTTGACTATGAGTCATTCTCGCGCATGAACTATCGAAATCAATCATTGTCGGAAATCAAGCCAACGGTGGAGTCGGAGGAAGCTCAGGAGCTTCTTGCGCCATTCATTACGGATCCCTACTTCGCGCCTTTGATGCAGGAGGTATGTCACGATTTTGGTTTTGTTTCCGAACCGTTGTTCATTTCTGGATTGGATTGGGTAGACATTAAATGTTGTAGGAAGTTTGTAGGGAGGGTGGGGGGGGGGCAGGGTCAAGCGATTGCTGTCCTCAGGAACAACGGGGAGACGTCAAAATTTCGAGGAATGAAACGGAAATGTGGGAAAGGGGATCTAAAAATCATCGTCGCATTGTCAGGGTGAAGAGTATAGTTTTAACTCATTCGCGACCACGCCTAATTTTGGGTGACCACGTTCGAACCGCGTGAAATACGGCCTTGTCGTACACCGTGTCCCACCGGTAGGACACGCGAGCTGGCACGCCAGCGAAAATCTTCGTTTTTCATGTTAGTAGTGGAGCTATCAATGAAATATACATCGTACTAGAATTTCCACTATTAGCACTCTTTCTATCAAGAGAAACAAATGCCTGAAGTCACGGCAGGGTCAAGGCAGAATATTACTTTGTCACCATTGCTCCGGTGACATTCACTCCAAGGCTGTGTTCACGATAATCTCCAATTTTTAGATTATTTGCTGTATTGATTAACTTGCCCCCTGGTGGAGCTAAAATGACGTGGAAATTGAGAAAAACGCACCAGAAGTACACGAAATCCTTAAGTATCACCCCCCCCCTCTTAATTATCACAGGAAATGTTTGTTGTGACAATGAAATCTTTTGTGGACCCGTCCTTTGCAATTCTCCGCTCTCTATTGCTCCGTTCTTCCCTTGGGGCCCTAACTAATCCTGCTCTGCATAGAATATTCTTCTATTTTCGATTGACCCAATTTTGCACCGGTGACGACCACCATGAATATGTTCATCCAACCGGACAACTAGTCCATGTTATACAATAAGGTCACTGAAATACGACGTTTTCATGCGTTTCAAGCCGTTTTTCGTAATTTTGGTAACACTTGGAGGCCGTTTTATGTGAAAAACTTATGGACGAAAATCATCGTGAACACTGCCTTCAAAATTTAGTATCCTGTAGGTTTGGTCATGGTGGGTAAAAAAAATAAATTGAAGAAATACGATGTTTTGGGGTCATGGTAAGTGTAGTCGGGGTAGTGGCACGTTTACAGGTGAACAGAACGTGATTCCAACTGGGGTTTACTGCTGATTAGGCTAAGAAATAGCAGTAGACGAAAAAAGAACTCGTAATGCGCTCGAAAAATTGGTTTCGCAACGATTTGTTTTGTATTGGGCCCCATTTGTTTTCAGAAAAAAATTGAACATTGTGCTATTGTGGAGCTGCGGACTCTTTCCGATTCCAGGAGACAGGGTTCAAATTTTCCTTAGCCAAGTAATATCTTGAATGGCTTATTCGTAGGAGGGGAAAATTACACATAATGCGCGTGGAAGAAAAATGCGTGTACAGAGGGAAATCGGAGTACGGGGCGGGGTTTAACGCTCCGTCGGCCAATCGGCAGAGGTTTCTCCACCCCTTAAAGGCAGGGTCCGGGCTGAATTCCGATTCTGAGATTTTCCGCTGAATCTGTGCTCATGGTCAGGTAGTCTGAAGGAACATGCGAAAACTGCGTTAAAACCGGTCTTCTTCAAGTTATTCCAGCCACTTCCGCGGGCCGATGATCCAGAAAAGTCAGAAGAGTGTGGCCATCGTCCATATTCTAGCGGTTGTCCACGCATTCTTCAAAAGTGATGTGTAATTATCGGGCATTCCGGCCATGATTATCATGCTGTGAATACCGTAATCCCCGACTTTCAGGCTGTTTTTCCCAGAAATACGGACTTAGAGTTTGTGAAAATTTAGGACGATGTCCAGTTAGACCAGCCCAATGTATCTAATGCGAATTTCGGTGGTGGAAAAATCTGACTGGACCTTGCCTTTAAGACGTGGATAATTGGCTGACTGTGGGATGAACCCCACCCCGTACTCCCATCTCCCCTGTGCCAAAAGGCGCACAAGGCAAAATTCGGCGTAATACTTGGGATTTTATAAATTCTCACGTTGGTGCGAAAGGTAGCTCAATTTCTCCAAAGGGGCTGAAAACCCTGTGAGGGCGAAACATTGACGTGAGCGCGAAATTTTTGACATACTGCCCATTATGTGTGTTTACGTTTGCCTTGGCACAGCCGAGGTCACCGACAGGGTCAAACGGGGTAGCGACATTTCGCAACGGGTGGTGGGGGGGTCGCAAAATTTTTTACTTGAAAATGAAGGCTAGGGGGGATCGCAAAAATTTTGGACGAAAAAGGAAAATACGGTGAAGGTATTCCAACATTCTCGATATTTTCGGTCAATAAAGGGAAGCAGTGAGCAGGGTTAAGCGGGGCGTTGCGTAACTCGAATTCCGAGCGACCCTCGACAGAAGCGAAATTTTTTCTTTCAAAATCTAAAATCCACAATGTTTGCTGTCCCCCCCCCCCCACCGAGGCGCGATTTGTGGGCAGTTTAAAGCCTAGATCCCTCTTATGAGTTCGGGCGAAGCAAGCAGCGGAGCGGGCGGTCATGACAAAATACAACAGTGATTAGGACATTTAGACATGATAGGCCCGAAGAAATCGACTTCGACCGGCTCAAAATAAGGGAGCTAGGCCATATATTTGATTACTAAAACTCTGAGACGCCGAAAATTCGTTCAGTAGTCGGGCTCAAGCGTCTATAACCTGAGAAATGCTACGATCCTTTCTTTGGTGACCAAAATATCGAGAATTTTGAGGATATCTTCACCAAATTTTCATTTTTGGAACGAAATTTCTGCTACCCCCTATCCTCTGTTGCAAAATTTCGCAACCCCATTTGACCCCGGGTCCGACCACTGAACGAATTTTCAACGTCCGACAGTTTTGGTAATCAAATATGTTGATTATTTTGGTTATCCGAACGACCCGAGTGTTTAAAAATCTATGTATTCAGATTCCATGAAGAAATCTTGCCTCGGGGGATCGCCAAAATTGTGGATTTTGGGAAAAATTTCGATAGTGGGGGTTGCTCTAATTTCGAAAAATTACGCAACGCCCCGCTTGAATCTGGTCATCGAACATACTTATGTTGTGAGTTTGGATTCTGTTGTGGATCCTTGGGAAAAATATTGTAGCGCATGTTGCTTATGATGGTTAGGTGTTTACACAAGGTGCTGAGTTGATCGCAAAACGCTTGGCTCTGGGCAGGATTGGACCAGCATATTGCCCTTACGGGGGAGCTGGAGCACCTTGCGTAAACATATCATAACGTGCACTGCGACGTTAAACAGCTTTTACGGCCAAAAAAAGGCAAAAATCGTGTAAGACAACTAGGGCATCGTCCTGACAGGTCTGAGACTGTTATATAGTCTATGACGGTATACCTGTTTCATCCCGTTATGTGGGTGAAGGGATGATTGTTTCGGTGAAGATTTACCGAGCAGTTGAGTGAGAGCGGCGCTGGGTCTTGGGTGGTGCAGTGCGATTAGGCGCTCTCCCGGAAAGGGAGCATGCTGGTTCCATCTCGCCCGGAGCCAAGCGGTTCGCGATCAACATAGCATCTAATGTAAACATACCATACCGTGCACTGCGACGTTAAACATCAGTTACGGAAAAAAAGCAACCAAAAATTATGGTGGTTAGAGTAGAACTTTCAGGATCTTTCGGGTCTCCCTCAAGCGTTTGTGATGACATGCGAGTTTGATATTCTAAGAGATGAAGGGATCATGTATGCGAAGCGTCTGATGGTATGGTTTTACTTTGACAGTACGTAGCTTGCATATCATATTCCTCAATATTTTGTTTCATCAGGATGCTGGAGTGCAGACAGAGGCCCGAAACTATGAGAATGGTTTCCACGCGATGCTGAACTTCCATCATGAGATTCGGGAGGCTTCGGAGTCGTTGAACGACATCGTCATTTGGACAAGAAACACGTTAATGTCTTTCAAAGCATAGTAACTCTAGTGACTAATGTGATTAGATTCTAGTCGTAGGTTGTCTTATAATTCAGTGAAATCACACTACGAGTTTGTGAACTTGCAGGTATTGGCATATTTGCCCCACGTTTTAGGCTCACTAGTGCGTGTATTTGTGATCATTGTCTTTCACCACTGTGATTTGTGTGATATTAGTGTATGTGTCTGTGCATGGTGACGTAGCAATACTGCTAGATAAGTCATTAGTATGATTCATATGGCTTTAAGCTCTTTATGATTGCATGTATGAAAGCACATTTCTATCCTATCTGAGCATAAATGTACTCACATATTGTGATTAGTGATGTGGAAAAGGGATTCTGACGTGTCCGGAAGTTTTTTTTTCCAAGTTTTATGAGTCGCAGTTGATAAGAAAGTTCGTGTTTCCGGATACGGGCTGTCTCGTATAGCCCGTTCCGAAGAAACGGTTCAGGTAGAGCCGGCTGTCGAGCGGTCGAGGTCCTGATCTGCCATGGTTTTCGCGAACTTTGTTAAAGCAATGAGTGTTTCATGGTCTATTCTGACACGTCCTGAAATCAGATTTTGCTACAGGCTTTTTTGAAAATTATTGAATTTTTCAAGGCATTGTGAAAAGGTAGCTTGTCGGGATGTTCCGGAAAATCTTTTTGAACTCGGCACAAAAATTTTCTCTTAAACTTGTTTTGAACTCGAATGTCAGTGCTTTGTTGGTACTCCTAGGTTAGTACAGTCGCATCCACAATCGGGATCCACCTTTCTAATTTGAAAATCTGAAAATGCTCTCAGAGTTCGTCCTCAGTCCCAAATAACCCACACGGAGTTTGGGACAAAACTGGGTACAGGGGGAGATCGGAGCACGGGGCGGGGTTATTCCCTCAGTCGGCCAATCGGCAACGTCCGGGGCGGTGGAGACACCTTTGCCGACGGGGGAATAACCCCACCACGTAGCCTTCATTTCCAAGCTACTCGCAGTTTTCTGTATCACTATCATAGAAGTGGTGCGGTTTTCAGAGTGATATCTTCATTTCCATGGTTGAATTCTTCGGAAAACAACCGCCTCGCATCCACGATTGTGATACGACTGCGAGTAGCGTGGAAATGAATGGTACTCCCATCTCCCTCTGTACCCAAATCCGACATTGGCCATGCTATCGTATTACCACCGAAGCCCATCATAATCTATTTAAGATCTATAAAGGGATTTCAAATTGGTGAAAATGTCCCGTATCAGGTAATCTTTAGGGCATTGAGGGTTTGGGCTTGGGTTAGAAAAACGTTTCTAGGGGCATTAGTTTATGTGCTGAATTCGATTCGGGGAGTTACTACTGGGAGAAGTTTTGGGGCCGAACCCGTCCTTCAACAATTTCCCAAAATGCTTCTATAGATTTTACTTGAAACTTTTGCGTGGGTGTTTTTAGGGCAGGGTTGAGCACCGTTGTGACCCGGCACAACGGGGGTCGTAAAGTTTTTGGAAATTTCCGAAAAAAAAGTGAAAATGGGGGTCGTAAAAGTTTTGGAGAAAAATAGGATCCTTCTCCAAACCACTTGGTGAGGCAAAACGAGGTAAATTTGGCTCTCAAAAAAAGTTAAACCATTTTTTTGGTACTGCGGAGGGGGTCGTAAAAAATTGGAAATTTAAAAAATGCTAGCGAACAGGGGGGGTCGTACCTCCGCCGAAAATCGGCACAACTGCCTGCTCAACCCTGTTTTAGGGGTCCTGAACGCGAGTTTGAGGCCTCTTGTCGGTTTTCTGGAGTTTTAGGGTGTGTCCAGCACCCGAATCGTATATTTACCCCGATACGAACGGTTTAGATGTGGAATACCTATAAAAAACTAGGTAAAAAGTTTTCTTCGGAAAATAGGCCGGGCGGAGCTGTAAGCGCGCAGCGCGGGCGACGCCGTCTGCCTCCTTTTAACTCCACTCGGTCTACTATGGGGAGGATCTTCTGACTTACTTGACTTAATCGGTTGGCTTTCGCCTGACGCGGTCATTCCGCATCTTCACCGAGGTGTGCCGTCCTAGTAGTCAGCCGTGTCCATTTTTCACGGTCTTCAGCCACAATTTGAACACATTCCATCCAGCTGTCACTATTCCATTTCCTGCGAAACGAAACATCGCGCCTGAACTGTCTTTCGATGCCGAGTGACTTTAAATCCTCTTTAACCACATCCGTCCAGAACTTCCGCCTACGCCCAGGTGGCCGTTTCCAGACAGGATTTGGAAGCATTTTAAAAGCGTGTTGTACGAGACGATCCGGCGTTCTTCTTAGTATATGCCCGAGCAGTCGAAGTCGACTTTCCATTGCTGCTTGAGATGGCGTTAGGAGATGCTGGCACCTCCCTCGTGTCAAGCGTTGATGTACTGCGTCGATTTCCTTGTAAAGGTCTTCGTTATGGCATACACGCGGCCAGAAATATCCAAGCAAACGCCTAAAAAGCTTCCTCTCCGTGCAATCCAACCTTTCCATCTGCGTTTTCGGTGCTGCCCACGTCTCCGATCCGTACATCACGATAGGGCGAATAGCGGATAGGTAGACGCGCAACTTGACTTCCTTCGCGATGGTGGTAGACCACAAACACTTGGTTAGAGAATTGAATGCAGACGTAGCTTTCGCACATCGTTGTCGAATATCCGCTGCATAACTACCATCGTTCTTCAGCAAACAACCCAAATAACGAAATCGTCCACCAGTTCGATACGTTGTCCGTCCACACAAACTCCAGTTGAAGGCCTCTGAGAGACCCACATCTGCTTGCATTTGTCGGGACGAAGACGAAGTCCATAGGCTGCGGCATACTTCGAAACGAGGTTCACAATCCTTTGCAGTTTTGCGTTGTTTTCAGCGAATAACACAATGTCGTCGGCGTACTCCAGGTCGACAAGGGAGCGTCCTGATGGTGTTGGGATCACATCCGCAGGAAACTGTTCTGCAACTCTACGCATGATGTCATCAACGGCGAAGTTGAAAAGAAAAGGTCCTGCAACGGCTCCTTGCCTTACTCCTGTTTTCACCTCGAAAGCTGACGTAAATCCGACAGGTGTACGAACTGCTGCTGTTGTTCCTTTGTTCATGTCCTCGATTAACCGAACATACTTTTCCGGGACTCCATCTGCTCGCACAGCATTGAGCAATCGATCACGATGAGGAGAGTCGAACGCGGCTTCAAAGTCCAAAAAAGCAAGCTGTAATGGCTTCGAAAACCGCTGCCACGATTCAATTACTCTTCTCACGACGAACACTTGGTCGATGGTCGATCTTCCAGGTCGAAAACCGGCTTGCTCATCTCTGGTCGTTCCTTCACGATGTTTGATAAGTCGCTCGAGAATGATACGTTCTAAAACCTTGTACATGACACGAAGTAGAGAGATTCCTCTGTAGTTCTGAGGATCCGTGACGGATAGCTTCTTGTGAAGAGGTACGATGATCGCATGTCTCCACGAATCGGGTATCCTTTCGCTCATCCATATGCCACGGATGGTGTTGGTCATTTCACGAATCCCAGACGGAGGAAGAGCTTTCAGCATTTCAGCAGTGATGTTGTCATCTCCACCTGCCTTTCCATTCTTCATTTTCCGGACACAATCCAAAACTTCAGACTCAGTCGGCGGTTCCTCACTGACATGGTAATGTGCTCTCTGAACATGCGGGAGCTCAGGTACTGATGGCGCTGGACGATTCAGTAGTGAACTGAAGTAATCCTTCCATATTGGCAGCGTCGCATCACCAACTGCAACTCCATTGGTAGTGTTCAAGACAGGAGAACATCTCTTCATCTTCCCGCTATACTGTCGCAGCAACGTGTAGGCTTTCTTCGGATTCTTATCCTCCCAAGCCTTCTCGAACTCCTTAGCTCTACACGTCCACTCTCGTTCGCGGTCACTTTGAAGCTGCCGACGCAACTTCCTCCTCAGACGCTTCTCCTCCACGAAGTTTCCTGCAGTTCGGAGAGCACATACTCTGTTGTAGGTAGATGTTGTTTCTTCTGAGACGTAGGCGAACTTCTTCTTAGGCTGTACAACCGGGAGTGACTCTTTCGAAGCGTCCTGGATGCACTTGACAAAAGAATCCGCGTCGCAAAGTTTCTTCTTAGTCCGTACTCCGATGTGAATAGAAACGCGTTGTCGGAAATTCCTTCTGCACTCTTCATCTCTGAGACTTGTCATGTCAATCCTCTGGAGAGGCTGAGCCCCTCGCTTCCTCTTATGAATCCTCGCAGTGAAGTTCAACAGAACAGGACGGTGATCCGAATCGAATGCGACATCCCACACAGCTCTAGATCTTCGAATGTCCGATACTGGAATATTCCTCGTCAGGACATAGTCAAGCTGTAGTTTCAAAGTTGTCATCTTCCGCTTCCGCTGCTCTTCTGGAGATAGCCGGGTTGGTCCCTGCCACGTAAGCTGATGGCGGCGATGATTCCTCTTGAATGTCGATGCAATAATCAGACCACTGCGTTCACAAAGTCGACAAGGCGGTAGCCATTGTCCGATGTTTGCTCCACTGGGTAGAACCATTTACCGAGTACTTCGGATTCCTGATCAAGTCCCATCTTCGCATTTGCGTCAATCCCCACGACAACAGCATGTTGACAAGGTATCCTGGCCAGCAACGTATTGAGTTCCTCATAAAACGCATCCTTCGAATTGTCTTTGGCGGTTTCAGTGGGCGCATGAGCACTCACTATCCACAGATTGAATCCTCTGTGATCCCGCAGTCGTACGAATGCATTCCGACACGACGTTGAGTCGAACTCCTTGACCATACCATTGAAATCCTTCCTTACAGCTATTGCACAGCCTCCCACTCTCCTATCGTCAGCGTTACCGCAGTAGATGGTGTACTCTCCGACGCTGATGACGGGTCTATCCTTGAGGCGGGTTTCCTGCAAAGCAGCAAACGGTGCATGGAAATAGCTCAGAAGTCTGGATAAGCGCAGTTTTTGGATATCACTCGACAGCGATCGACAGTTCAGGGTGGCGAAATTGTGGCTTGTGGCCAAAGACTCCATGACTCCCTAGGTACGGATCCTAAGGTGTTATGGACCAGAGGCCTTAGTGTGCCGGACGGCGACACCTTTATGCAATGTGCGTGATACTTTCGCGATATAGTTGTGCACGCTATATCGCTCGAACGTTCCCTGTGTACACTCAAACGTCTGCTGGGTTCAGTAGAAGCAGGGGCACCAACGAGCAGGTACCAACAGACTTGTATACACACCCCCGAGGATCTTCTATTCGAAATGAAATTCCGCTCCGCGGTTGCGGACAACCGCTGTCGCAGCACGCTTATAATTGCGCAGGGACAAGGGGTAATCGTGCCAGGAACTGGTAGTCCCACCACGATTATCAATGTGCTGCGTGTTGCAACAGCGGCTGTCCGCCAAAGTGGAGCGGAATCTCCGATGGTTACAATTAAATTATTTTAAACAAGTTTCCAAACCAATTTTTGGCTGTAATCTAGATCTCTTGCTTGGAGGGAGTTACCCGCCCACTTTCCCGCCGTTGACCTATCACAGGAGCAGCGAAGGCGGATGTGATTGGTCGGCGGCGAGAAAGTGGGTGGATAATTTACTCCCAGCAAGAGATCCAAATCAGTACCCAATTTTTATTTTGAGTTCTAAAAGAAAATGACCAGAATGCAATTCTCAGGCGATTCTCTGCCCCGAACCGCACCGAATATTAATCGGAGCCGCCTGACAGTTCGGCTCGTTCTCCCAATCTCCGGGCTACTGCTGTTGCTGTTCGGGCCAACCGGAATAGCCCGGACAGTAACAGCAGTGGCCCGGAAAGCAACAGCAGTGGCCCGGACAGCAACAGGAGCCGACTCGTAAATTGGAAAAAGGAGCCGAACTGTCAGGCGGCTCGGGGCCGATAATCGCCTGAGTTACTGTCTTTCAAAATCTCGTAGACGCCATACGAGAATGCTCAGAGAGCTTTTGGAGTTGAAGTGTTCAGAAATTAGCCCCGGGCGATCCGAGAGCGCTCACATTGTTGTGCAGACTGTAACTTGAGTACAACGTCGGACGGATAGCTGTCCACGATCGACTCGCCGGGCAAATGGCGAGCCGGTGTGAACTTACCGGCCGGATTCTGAACAACCATTGTAGTGCGAGTCGGGCTCATGATGGCCCACTCATGAGACCGTGGACAGCCATAGCTCTTCTATCTGATGATGGCCGTCAGCAGCGGGATAAGTGGGTGACAGTCTCCAGGTGCCAAGGCGCGAAAAGGGGGAGGAGCGGAGTGCCGCTATTGGATGGCACTGCGGCTGGTAATTGTATCAGCTTTCCGATTGGCTCCAGCGCGAGCTCCGAGTAGTTGACTGGAAAAGTGGTTATTGTCATACCCACTATTTCCAAAGTTAGAAATTTGACTTCATTCATATAGTCCTCTATTTTCAGCCATTCCTCGGGTGAGGCGGCGTCACGATCCCTAACTACTAAAATTACGGTAAGTTTTCCGATTTTTGAAGTTTCGAGTTCGTCCACGTTTTGGACAGATGCCTTGTACAATCACCCTGAGTATGTTCTTTAAGGGAAGGTGTTTCAGCCGATGACGATAAAGCTGGAAACTGCTGATGGCGTAGTTTATAGTCTGTCAAGTGATGTCGCCAAGCTATCATCGCTTGTTCAAGATGTCATCATGCATTGTCCGGAAGATGGAAATCGGATCGTTCCCCTTCCGAAGGTTTCCAGTGTAGCGCTTGGGCCCGTAGGTGCGTTGGTGCTCAAGCAAAGTACTTCAAGTAAATTCTTGTCGAGGATCACCGCAAGCGCAGATTTGGGATGAGCGCAATTTTGTGCTTTCCTTCCAAGTTCCGACAAACGCCACAAAATATGGAAAAAAAATCGATTTACAGGCTATAAAACGGCGAAATTCACATGCTTCCTACGCGTGCTGGTGCGGAGCGGAGGCTAGAGACAGTGATAGAGTGTAGGGCAGACGGAGGCGGAGACATCGCGCGCGCCGCTCGCGCCTCAAATGATGTGAATTACAACGTTTTATAGAGGATACCTGCAAGATTTCTTTGTGATTTCGAACTTCCCGGTCTCCGAAGGCTCCTCGACGTTCAGATTTCATTTCCGAGTTTGTTGGTTATTCACCATTCGGAAGTTCTGGGAGAGTTTTGCTGATCCCGCGTGAACTGTGCCATTGCGGAGCTGGATGCGCGCGTCGTTTCCTCTCCAGGGTGATCACTGCGCGCGAGCCAGGCGACACGACCGAGGAAATGTCGTTTTTGCGATTGTGAAGTATTTATTCACACTCCCTTTGACAATGAAGTGGCTCAGAGTTCAGCCCTGGCGATGCCATCATCTGTCGAACGGATTTGACACTAACTATGGACTGTTTTGAAATTCCCATGGCGATTTGGAAAACTATGTTGTCGTTGCTGTAGGTCTGTGAGAGTAGATAAATGGCTCAAGCTTGAAGTTCGCTTAATGGATTTGGGGATTCCGAAAATGGCATTTTCATTGCTTCACAAAAAGGTAAGGGTGACCTAGAGGGAATTTTTGGGGCTTTCAGAATTTTTTTTTCGGATTCGGCTCAGAACTTTCAACTGGGGGTTATTGAAGGAACTGAAGCCGAAGTCACGGTAGGCATAATAACTTTTAACTGGCGTTACTTACCTTGAAAATTCGAAAATCGGAAAATGGACCTCAAATTCGTGTTCAGCGTCCCATGTAACACCCACAGTGAAATTTTGACTTAATTCTGAGACTTCGACCAAGCTACCGTACACTCACCGTTACATACCGTAATTCAAGGAAAATCGATAAAGCGACCACAGATTTGTGCTAGGCAGCCCAAATAACCCCTATGTCACAGCTTTTAGGCGATTTCATTTTCGAAATCGTTAAAGGTCGCGTTTTGCTAGCAATATTTCCCCATTTTTGAAGCTTGCCTGAAAAGTGCCATTCAAGTGCCCCTTTTCTCTGTTCAAAGCTATGAAAATACCCACTTTGCGAAATCTCCTGTAAATCCCTGAGGCATTTTGAAAACCGGCCATCAACGCTGTGTTCCATACATATGATTATCAAAACATGGTTTTACCAAAGCTATCGGGGAATGTGAGATAAGCCCTAGTAAGCTTCGCATACTGTGTTCTCCGTGTTACTTTTGTAGGAAGCCGCGACGCATACGTGTGCTGCGCAAGGACGCGAGGGACAACATTACTGTGCTTCTCTGGGCCGAATTCCGGTCCTCAATTGCGTCTCGACACGCTTTGCAGCCGCGCGCTTTCGAGTTGGAAGAGTGCAACGCCGCAGCCGCCGATTTTTTTACTCTAGGTGGGTTTTGGAAACTGGAATCTAAACAAATTCGGAGAAAACTGTATAAAAAAGCTACATCGAGTCGGCTATGGCGCTGAAAACTCGATTGACTTGAGCGCGTGCGGCCGCAAAGTATGTCGAGACGCAATTGCGGACCTGAATTTGGCCCAGAGAAGCAGAGTACGCTGCTGCGTAGCGTCTATCAAAAATGGCTCGGAGGATACGTTGGGCGGTATATGCTCAGGCCTGTGGATCGAGCACATGGAAACGGACGAGTTATCTCGTTTATTTCAACTCAGTCATCAGCCTATTCCATTCGGGTCCACTTCATTCAAATAGTATTTTGAGCTGCATAAGACGGAACAACTCGTCTGCTTTTGTGTACTCGGTTCACAAGCCGCCTGTGTGTAGAAATTTATTAATTTTTATGTCTAGTCCGGTAAATCAAATGTGTTTGGTCCGTGCAGTCCGAAGTAGAAGTGTTTGGTTGGAGATTAATATGCATGAAATACACTTCAATACAACCGCTCTCGCTCAGTCGGTGACGGTCATGGTGCAATGAGTTAGATGCATATTGATTTCCTACTCAGAGCTTAAACCTTGGTCTGTGATTGTGCAAGTGCTGATGAAATTGGCGACATAAATCGGTGTGTTTTCAGTGGAATGGATGAGAAGAAAGACACAGGTGACTGTTGCTCTGGCCAGCGCATCGTGTCGATGTACTCACGGCTTGAAGGAAAGTGAATACGGAGGAAAGGTTGGTGAAGTTGAGTGTCGTCGGTTTCACGAAATAAGGCAGATTAGGGGTTGGCACCAGAGCGAAGCGTGGCGGGCGCGGGCTGTCTGTCATGCCGCGTCCGCCCGGCCATCTGTCAATATGAGTTGCGTTCCTTAGGCCACTCGTGTAGAAAATAGGTTGGGCGAGGCTCGCCCCGCCCCAACCAATTTTCTCATTGACTACCATTCTTTGGGATTTATCGTGTAGGATGACGAACTTTCCAATTGGGAGCGGGTATTCTTCCACGAGCTGCCCAAGGATGTTCTGTTTATGGTTCTGAACTGTGCAAACTACATGGAAATAGCCGGTTTGATGGCGTCTGGCTCCAGTTTCATCGCGGAGATGATATCGGTATTGTTTACAAGATTTAGTTCAAGTTTTTCTCTATTTTTTGTCCTGTTTTTATCACAGAGAACGGTTTTCTACGCTCTTACGTTGAGCACTGGTTAGGTAGGCGCGAGGCCGAGTTCGTGAAGTGCGTTGCGGACGCGTTGCGTTTTTGCGGTCTTCCGGCAGTTTTTTCGGTCTCTGGAGTGGTGCCAGTCGGCTGTTAAACTAAATTGTACGGAATAGTTTTTAAAATTAGCTTTGAGTTTTTTGTTTCACTTTCCCTTTTCCGACCCACTTAAGGCTTATTCGCTTCCGTTTTTCGGTTCTTGTTTGTGTGAGAAAATTTGGAATAAATGGCGGGAAAAGGTATGCTCAGGTGTCTTTTTTTGGCATGTTGGAAAACCCCGAGGTAGTTTTGACTTTTTTTCCGTTTCTGCCAGCTTAAAGGCAGTGCTATGATCATCGTTTTTTTCGTCGGACATTGAAAGATCGGGGTTTCATTGGAGCGATAGGATGGGAAGAACGAAGAAACAACTAGCCCGAATGAGCTCTCATTGGCTCCGAATTCCGATTTGCGCTAGTCCCTTTCTCGCGTGTATCAGATACGTATCGATTGATTGGAAGGTCTAGCGCGAGTGGATTTCGGAGCCTATAAGGGCTCTTTAGGGCCCGTTTTTGTTCGTTCTCTAGACTGTATCGCTCTAATGAGACCTAGGCCTTTCGATTTCCGGCGGAAAATCGAAGACAACATTTATCGTGGATACTGCCCTTAGGCGTGAAGAGGTCGTTAACTCCCTCGAGCGCTGGCCATCTGACAATTCAGCGCCGAGTAACTGCCACTCGGCTTTTGGGTGCCAACCGAGCAGGATTGAGCAAGGTTGTGACCCGCCACAACAGGGGGTCGTAAAATTTGTGGAAATTTAAGGAAAAACTAAAAAAAATTTGGAGTTTGTAAAATTTTTGCAATTACACGGCCCTTTCGCGTCCACATCTTAGCCGCGACCGAGCTTGATCCTAAAAAATTGATATCACAAATTTGACTTCTTTTTCCACTTCGCCACTCAAAAAAAGCAAAATCATTTTTCCGTACCAAGGGGTCGTAAAATTCTGGATTTTTTTTCAAAATTCTGGTAAACGGGAGGGGGTCGTAGCTTCGCCGAAAATCGGCACAACGACCTGCTCAACCCTGCAACCGAGAGCCAGCTGGTGGATAACTGTGTTTTCATGCGCCTGGTACTCGAGGTATGACAACTATCGGCCAGCCAAGTTCCTGTTATCATCCAGCTGTTTGGCAGTTAGCTCATTTTTTTGCCAGATTTGCCATTGACAAGCTTTGACCGCATTCATCGAGCTTCAGGGGCGGGAAGGGGGCGTAACCTACCCGCGCCTGGCGTGTGACAACCAATGTCGTGCCTCCCGGTCGAAACTTCAATAGTGGCGGCCCAGCAGTTCGCCACCTGTGAGGGCAGAGGCAGGCACGCGTAGCCACTCGTAGAGACGGAGGAGGGAGCACCGGGTGCGAGGCTGTGCGCTGTAAGCTCCGCTATCAATGCATTGCGGCGGGCAAAGAATACCCGCCCTCAGTTGTATACAGTGTAACTAGCGGCCCGTCCGCGGCGGCAAATGCCTAGAATGAGTGGTCCGCGGTTTGTGCAGGACGATCCGCAGCGCTTTTCTACGCTTGTTAGACGATCCGCGGCGCTAGGTGGACGGTACTCGGCGCATTGCCGGCGCTTTACCGGTTTCGGTGACGGATGATCCGATCGTCGGCCGCAGACGGGCCGTGAGTTTCACCGAGTAGAGCGCGTGCAACCTGCCAGGAAGAGATCGACGTAGCAGTCAACCGCAACTCATTCCATTCACCCGCTGGGTAGCTAAAAATCTTCCCGTCGGGTGACCGGAAGCCTCCCTGTTTAGCCGCGGAGTACGTAGATTGGTCTTAATCGCTCCTGGGGGCTCTTGCTGGCTCATAATTACGGCTACTGAACGCCAGTTGTCGTTCAGGTGTTAGACAACTAACGCGTTTTCGCCCGCTGTCCGCTGCTCACATTTTCTGAATATGAAGCATCATGGATCGGAATTCTTATTCATAGACAAACACCGAAATTATACATTGCTCAATGGCAGGTAGCGTATGTACTGTCCATATCGGATGGAAGGTCCTGTTTGCGGTCGCGGACAAGCGTATGTTTGGACGCGATATTCTCAGCACGATTATTTCCAGCTGCGTGCTGCAACAGCGTTTGTCTGCATTTGCGGACGGGAAGCTCCTTCCGATATGGGGGTATATTGTTGTTGTTGTTGTTGTTGCCCATCTTCCACCATAACCATTGATCCTGGATCCAAACTTCCGGTACGTAGACGGCATAATCGAAGTAACTTTTTTAGGATCCTCTTCTTTGGAGGATCCCTGGGAGTATATCCGAGCGTTTACGCGTGCACGCTTCCGCGAAGGAAGTCACATGTCGGTAGGTTGCAGGAGTTTGACAGAGACTGTAATCCGTAACGGACCCGAGTTGCAGAACGGGGTGCGCGTGCGCTATGCGAATGTGCTTGGGATGAACTGTAACAAAGTGTAAGAAAAGCTCAACTTTACAGTTCGCTGCAGATAGGATTATTATTAAGGATTGAAAAACGTTGAAGATCAAAGGCCAAATCTCTGATTGGCATTGATCAAATTGATAGCACCTGGCGAAAACGCAACGCGTCTGCTGTGCGTAGCACAAAGCCGGCACCTCCTTCTCACAGCTTTCCGAGAACAGAAGGCGTGTGCTGCGTTGTGGTCGAATGGGCGGGGCGGGGGCGGAATCGGCTGGCACCAGCTGCCCAGGTGGCCGGTCGTAAACGGAGGTCCAAATGAAGGTGCGAAGAACGTAATTATAGCGTTGCTCTTACTATGACAGCGTCGACCAACTAACGAGCCATTCAAGCAAATTGAGTGACTAAGGAACCACTGTAAGTCATACTAACCATTCCATATGAACTGTACTTTGCTGGAACCAATTTCGGACTTGGAGTCCGAATATACCCTTTGCAGCTGCCTAGAGTCACTCTGAAGAAAGTTATAGGCGTTTCCCCCTGATGTCCGAATTTCTTGCAACTTCCGAAACAGCCGGAAATCTTTTCGAAAATCTGAAAGCGGACCTCGTAATCGTGTCCAGCGCCCACAATGTAAGGAGCTTAGATGAAAGAGTTTATTCGGTGTTTTTGATTATCCAACTTTTGAATATTCGATCTATTCAGAATATCAAAATATTAGATTTTCTGAAAATTCGGCCAATTTTGTGTCACGCCAGTCTGATCAAACATCACCTAACGCGGCCTTAGCTTGTAGTGAACCCCTTCATTTTTCTTTTTTTTTCTTGAGATTTTTATTTTTCAGAGGCCAAAACGACTACGGCCGCTCAACTTCAGAAATTATAACTGTCAAAAAAATCCGAAAATTCTAGACCATAATATATAATGATGATAATGATAATAACTGATCGGTATGATATTTTTCATGCAACTTTAACATAAATTTCGATCGATTTGCGTTAGTAGCTCATTTGTTGGTTAAAGCAGCCGTGGTGAGAGCAAAGCTACAATTGCGTTTCTCGCACCTACGTTTACAACCGGCCACCTGGACAGTTGGTGACAGCCGACTCCGCCTCAGCCCCGCCCATTCGGCCATAAAGGGCTCTGCAGAGTTGCACCGCGGCGAGTCTCGCTGCGGCAGGGCAACGATGGAGAATGGGGGGCGCCACGCAGCGGGCGATGGCAGCGGCGTGTCGTGCGGCAGCAGCGACGTGGTTACCTCGCAGAGTGTTTCCGCCGCCGCGACAACAGCGACTCCCGGAGCGACGCCGTCACCGAGCGGCGGCGGGGAATGGTCTCGATCATTTCCATCGCTGGCGACAAGCGCTGCCGACGATCGATTCGAGCTTCTTTTTTTTTTGCTCCTTTCATGAATTCAACCCTCTGAGGACCTTTTTTTCTATTCTAGCACAAATTGAACGGAAAATCATTGGAGCATACTTCAAATTGTCCAAATTCGCAGTTTCATTTCGAATTGGCTTTGTTTCCAGTTTTTTTTAGTATTTTTTATTACAATGTCGTCTAGTACTATTGTTTTCAAAGCGGTCGCCACAAACCGTCCACTGATTTCATTATCTCGAAAACTATTCATTAAGGCATCACTCTACTGGTTGCAAACTTTATTTTTCTTTTTTTTTATCACAATATTTTGTAGAAGTTGCTGGTAGACGTTTACTTAAGTTACGAATCATATGAAACCAGCAAAAACAGTGTATAGCGAGATGCACCGTCTAATGAATGAGATCGTACGCAATGGTAGAATGCGATGCTGACGACAACGTCGCTGCAACTCTGCGAGGTCTTTGTGCTCATCGCCGCGTAGGGTTTCGACCACGCCCCAAAGCTCTCGCTCGGCGGCGTGCCGCTGGTCGCTGAAACTCTGCAAAGCCCTTAACGCTTACCCCCCAGAACAGAAGGCCTTGGAAAAAACAAATAAGCCGAAATAATGTATCAGTGAACTTTACCTGGTTTAGGGCATGACGCTGGATGAGACAAGAGAATATTTGAATATTGTTGTGGGCAAGAACCATGAGGGCAAGAAACTTGAGAATGAACAGATTCGACAGAAGTATCCTTGGATGTTCCATTGAGCATTTCGCCTCACATCGAGTAAGAGAACCTACCACGATGTCGTGTGTTTGGAGAACATCGCTAAACTGACACTGACATCCGTGAACGTAAATGCAAGTGCAGGATTTACCCCATTCGGACAACCTGCAGGAATGTCCGAGGTGAGCGGACGCAGTCCAACAACTTGCAGTGGCAGCCATGTAGGCAAGAATCTTGCGAGAAGCTATCTGGTTTTATCTAAAGAGCCTAAACAATTCTCATAATGGTCGAGTAAGGGTGTATTTGAATACGGTTTTGGGTCGGGAGGTTAATTAAGAACCATCCCCTACCTTCTTTCATATCATTTTCCTTAAAATTCCCTCCTGATTCCAAAACTGTTTTCATCTCTACCGTGGCTCGAAATTGAGAAGAGTCGTCATAGTTTGTTAGACACTGTTTATGTATGCAGGTAGCAGTTCTTGACTGCTTGGCCATTACTGCTCAGGAAGTCGGAAGACCTGGTTATGGATATATGCTATCTGTTGCACCTGGGCGCTCCCGCGTCTTTCCCATAGATTCCGCCGCGGTTCCCGGGAACTCTTGCGCTCACAAGAGAAGGATCATCACATGCCGTGGCCATTCCAAATGAAGTATGCGTTTCTAGGATCAATTTTCGACGTAGAATTTGAACTTTTATATTGCAGCTGCGAAACGTTACTCTGAACGGAGTTATATGCTTTTTTAGCGCTTAATTCGTAGGCGCATCATAACGTGTAATCCATGAGTCTTCGTCGCCTCCTGAGATACACCAATGTGATTTCTACACCAGGAATCATCCCATGGTCATCTGGTGTAGAAGCATCATCTCTTGTGTAGAAGTACATTAGTGAATATCAGGAGGCGACGAAGACTCGTGGATTAGGGGTCGTTTATACTCCCGCCGCCGAGCGCCGCGTCACAGTGCATTTCTGTAATATTGATCACGCGGCGCGGCACGATCGATTCTGTAGGTTTGCACTTCGCCGCGCCGCTCAGCAGCAGAAGTGTAAACGACCCCTTACACGTTACGATGCGTGTACGAGTGAAGCGTTAAAAACGCATATAACTCTGTTAAGAGAAACGTTCCGCTGCTGCAATGTGAAATTTCGAATTCTACATCGAAAATTGAATTTGAAGAGGCTTACTTTATTTGGAATGGCCACGGCGTGTAATAGTCCTTCCCTTGGTAGTCCGCTGCTCGGTGCAGTCTTAAGCGCGGCTCGAACGCTATTTAGCCGTGTAAAGCCGCGGTCGGTCCGTGCTCAAAAAAATTCCCTCGGTCGGATTCCTAAGTTATCTGAGTATATGTCCCGCGACATCGTGGTATGTTCTGTACAAATACTAGTACCCTACACCCGTTTCACATCCTCACATTATTTGCCTTACTAACTCTTGTCCTTTTATTTTACTAACCTTAGTTTAGTATTGATTTTTTAGTATTAGTCGTTTTGCAATGGGCTGTGCCCCTACTTCATATGACACTGATTTTTTTCTTCATATTTACGACATTTTTGTTTTAACCTTGTAATCAAATTGTGTTTTCTGTTTTATCTAACCAGCGATTCATTGAATTTTAGCGAATTCTGCATAGCTGCACGTTTTATTGGTTGTTTTACCAGCTACTAACCGCTTGTAGTTCTTTTATACCCTTTACAGATTGATTGGCGCAAATCCCAGTGTGGCGCAAATCCCAGTGTTTGGTCTCGTTTTATCAGCGAATTATACGCGAAATGTGATTAATCTACTACTTGTTTCTCACCTTCTTGTACTTGTAATATTGTGCAGTTGCAATCAGTCGTGATAAAAAACTTTTTCATACTGTTGTTCAAGGAAATCGAGCGTCTCGATTCGATATCTGGAACGGTATTCATTATCGCTTCCAAGCCTCATTTCATTTTAGTCCGAGCCACGTCTTCTGATACAAGTGGCGGTTCGGGGCTACCGAGGCGAGATTTACAGTTTACAGTGTAGGTGTCGGGGCGACTCACAAGTGAACCACAATAAGTCATAGTGACCATTCCAAATGAAATGAACTTTTCTAGAACCATTTTTGGACGAAAAGTCTGAATATGCCTATCGCTGCTGCCTAGACCCAGTCTGAAAAATGTTATGAGCGTTTTTAAAGCTCCCCGTCAAGCTTCGCGTTTTTAGGGTGTTTCTAAATTTTTTTTCCGGATTTTGCTAAAAACGTATGCAGGGGTAACCTGGGGTTTGCTTGCCCAAATTTCAAGGTTTACTGTAGGTTACGGTATTTAACATGCCATTCAGGAGGCAAAACCTACCTCGATATTCCGATAATGGACAAATGGACATCAAATTCGTATTCAGCACCTCAAATAACCCCCACATAGAAACTTTGAGACAAATCTGAGACTTTGCTCAAGCTACCGTGTACCCACCGTAATCTAACGTAAGCTGTCAAAAGATCAATAAATTGACATCAGATTCGTATTCAGCAGTCCAAGTAACCCCCAGAGAAGCAATTTGAGCATAATCTATATGAGCATTCGAAAATCGTCAAAAGTCGCAATTTGCCATCAAATTCTTCCCCGATGGGAATCTGTGAATGAATACAGTCGAAAACTTCGGAAAATCGATAAATGAACCTCACATTCGTGATCAGCGTCCCAAATAACCCACCAGAGCGAATTTTAGGTCAAATCTGGAATATTTTTCTAAAAAGCATCGAGAGCAGGGATGTGCGGCAAACGATTTTGAAAAATCGGCAAACGGAAATCGACAAAATTTGTCCAAAAATGGCCGGCAATCGACAAACGGCAAAATAAAAAAATCTCGTACAAAAACAAATCGTATTTCGATAGCCAGATAAGAAATGGTTTCTGAGGCCCCGGTCAGAGTTGGTGCTATTTGCATATGCAACCCACCGACTCCCCAACACGCACCCCCAACACCCACCCGGTCGATACTTATGTTCGAAGTGATGAAGTGAGATCAAGAAATTCCCTCGCTGCACCCAACTAGATATGACGATGATTACGTGGCCGACAGGATTGCACCTGTTCAGAGAAATAGTGAAGGAGAGTATTGTGAAGTAACGGAGGTAGCAGTAAGGTTAGCTTTCTAGTGATACGCAATGTTTTATCTTCGACCCGCCCACCCGGTGATTTTCTAATCCGCCGTCATCCACGTATTGCATGGATATCGACCGCGTCGGATACATTGAGTGATTTTCTCAACCTCACTCCATCATTTTAAACATACGTATCGACCGGGAGTAAACTCCAAATACTGTGCGGTACCGATTGCCACAAGGGCATGAAATGATGATATCAGTTGCATTGCTATATCAGTGCGACCGACTCAAACTCCTTAATGAAAATCGCAGAGTATTTTATGGCTCTGTGGCAATCGGTACCGCACGGTATTTTTCGTCTAGTTCGACCGGGGGAGGGGGTGCGGGGAGGGGATACACCGAGTGATTTTCTCAGCTTCACCTCACCATGTTGATCGTACGTATCGACCGGGTGGGTGTTGGGGGTGCGGGATACACCGAGTGATTTTTGCATCCCATTTCCAATGCATTCTGTGTGTATCGACCGGGCTGGAGACGTCGGCTCATCCAACTATGCCCGGGGCCTAAATAATGTATGGCCGACTGTCCTTGAACCTCGGCATTTTGTTCTAGTTCAATAACACCACGAGGTTTTTCAATAATACCACAAGAAATTTAATCTCTTACTTTGGTACAATACCTGATATAAAAAGCAGCACCGAAATGGGCATTCTATTGAACACTGGTAATGGGAATGCTGTGGTGAAAGGGCAGTAATTTTTCGCGGTTCTCTAATATCAACCCTTTTCCCTTTTTTTCCTTTTCGAATATGTAGTAGTCATGCAATTGCTTCGTGTTTCAAATTTATCGCACGAAATTCAGAGTATCGCGCAATCCAATTTAAGGGGATGAGCATTCGAAAGTAGTTTTAAAAAAAGGAAGAGATCAGTGTGTCCCTACTTGACTTGATTATTTTTTAACGAGTGTGGCAGCCCTTCTCTTCCGGAAATCGCCGCTGCGACTCCGCGATAAAGCCATACCGGCTCCGCAAAAAGGTACCAGAGCGGCTCCGCGAAAGTGCCGCTGCGGCACCGCGATGGGAGGCTGCGCCTTTACAAAAATAGGACCAACTGAGAGTAACTCATATAAAATTAATCGTGAGCCATACTACAACTGGGCGGGGCCTACGAACAGAAATGTGCACCTACGGTTGTTAGGTCCTTTATCTGATTAGGAAACTTTCTCAGAGTTCGCGGCGTACTCGTTTCGTGCCTCACGGTGTGTTTACTGTTTAACCGGAATTTAGATCAAAGATAATCACGTGAAAAATGCAACTAAAACGCACGTTTCCGAACAGCCTTGGAAACGTTGCTAAGAAACGGCTTAATATTCGGCATCTCTCCCCCTGCGACCTTTTAAATTTCATCTAATACTCAAATGCATTGAATGGGGTAGTTTTTCAAGCTTTCCACCAATACGACTCCTAAAAAACCGCGGTTTGCTCAAACCATCTCCTTCCCAAACTGTACGCCACCCCTTAATCCGAACACCATCGACTCCGTCAATCCAGTTTCTAGTCAGGCAGCGAATTTAACCGAAACGAATGTTCCCCACAACATGTACATCCTCCCCTACCCTTTTACTTAGAACTCCAACTTTCAACTGGGTAGCATGTTTCTCAGCGTAATTGTGAGCATAATAGGAGATGGCAAAGTGCATAATCCCACAAACTGCCAGTGAAGTACAACATCCTCCACACGACGCTTTGAAAAATGTCTGAGAGAAATTGAGCTCTGAACCCTTTGTGCCCTCTCCTGAAAACGTTTAGGGTGTTATTTCTTGTCCCGATGAACCCTACATTTATTGATCAAACCTCAGCAAGGAGAGTGTGGTGAATTCGGTACTCTTCGAGACAAGAGGACCCACACGAGCATGACACTACAATACTAGCAATTGCTTTGACATGACCGCACGGTAGATAACACCAACTGGCTTGAAGTTTTGGAGTACGTATAGCCTGTCTCCCTACTTTCGAGCCGGTCGCTGCAAGGCTTATGGGATTTACCATGTGCGTCCTAATCGCGGCGTTTGTTACCTATTGCGCACTTTTTTGCCGAATTTTGTCGAAAAGTGAGAGGAAAAACGGCAAACGACAATCGACAAAAATCGTCCAAAAACGGCCGGCAATCGGCAAACGGCAATTGCCGCACATCCCTGTTCGAGAGCCCTCTAATTGGGATAAATGAGCACCCAACCAAAATTTCGTACAAGTCCAAAACGCTATCAGTCTGTGCAAAGTTTGGAAAATGTTCCTTCACCCAAACTTTGCCTAGGGGGGTAGTTTTGGGCGCTGAACACGATTATGAGGTCCGTTTCCGAATTTTCGTAAAAATAATGTGCATTCTGGAGGGTACAATACGTACGAAAATCGGGGAAAAAATGTATATAACTTTTTTCAGAGCGGGTCTAGGCAGCTGCGATGGGCATATCCGGACTTTTCGTCTGAAAATGATTCTAGAAAAGTACATTTCATTTGGAATGGTCTTTATGACTTATTGTGGTTCCCTTGTCAGTGGGAAAGACCGTGCCTTGCTTTTTCATCCGCTCTGGCCAACAGAGATCTGCAGGTTCAGCAGAGAGTATTCAGGTCGAAGAACTGAGCGCTCGGTCAAACTCTAGTGGTAGACGATCGAGCGAACACAAATGGTGCCTAAGTACAACCTAAAGATATCTACCGAGATTTTCTGCTTATCCTGAAGACGCTGATTCCAATGACGTCTCTGGAATCGTATAAAACCTGGAAACAGAGTTGTGGCCATTCAAAACTTGTCTGAAGATGGCTGGCAAAAGTTTCGTGGGCGAGATGCCCGAGGCCTGTATTTGCACTCATTTGCATACGATGCACGGGAGCAAATCTGAGTGAGGAGAGAGTCTGATATGGATGATGAAAACGGGACCTAATGTGGAGAACCATCGCTCATCTCGCCAGTGTTGAGCTGTAGAGGTCGTCTAAGAAGGCGTGGCAAAGTGGCTCCTTGCTGCGGGAACGTTAGAGTGGCTTCTTCCTATATCATGCTTATTTTGATGAATCAAAAGCTCGCACTTTGCAGGTGCTACAAAGGGTGAGTTCGCTCCACATGAAATCTCAAATTCTTCCCTGGCTTGGACTGAGCCTTCCAAGCTATCCCTATCTAAAAACTTACCCGAAACTCCATGGACGCACTCAAAGCCGAAGAGCTTCCAAAAGCCCACACGGCAAACAGGTGCAGTTGGGTACGAAAACTCTATCTAGAATACGGCCCTCCGCATCTGAAAACATGCTCAGAATTTGATTGACGTTGGTGCAGGCTGTAGAGTGGTGCACTGTGTGGGCGGACTTTTTAAGTGCCCTGAGGGCGAACAGGTGCTGTTTCGAGAGCGAAAACTATATCCGCACTATGGCGGAGGCGGGTGCAAGCTGAAGAGCGGTACATAAGGTGGGCCCCTGGAAAAATGGTCGTCCAAGATTGTGATGAAAAATTTACAAGAATTTTTCGAAATTCGTGATAGGGCCGTTTGCGTTGCAGCAGTGTGCTGAAGAGTTAGTTAGGGATCCAATTAAGAAAAAAAGGTTTTCAGATCGTTCAAAACGGCCTTTGGAAGCTAACTTTTAGGTGTTATGCATTCAAATGTAAGAAACCTGAAAATTGGCTTCGAAAGGCTCCGGACTGACTTTTTTTTGCACGTTGTTGCAAAGCAAACGCCCCTGAATATATGCTGTTTCCTTAAAATGGGTTTTCCACTTATTTACGGATCAAAGGCGGTTGAAAGGAGTGGGCGTTGCGTGAGCGGAACACTCAAGTTTAGGGGCGTATTGGGCTCTTCTGTGCTTGTTTCTAGCCGTCTGTTCAACATTACTGGTGAATTTGGACTCGGACCTCTAGATTCACGGTGAAAACTCGGAGACTGAATTTATCGTGAACACTGCCTTTAAGACTACGTTCCTGTACCTGAAAATTCTTGTAGGGCCCCACTTACTGTAGGGCTATCCAGCTTGCATTTGCATCCATGAATTTTCGGGCACGTTTCCAGATACGAACATTCCTGTTCCGAATCTAGTTTTCGTTCCCGAATCTGCTCCTTTGGGTCCTCAGTGTGACCAAATCTGAACGCCCAGAGCGTGAGATCGGCTGTCGGATTCATAGGTCTGAAATCCTATTAAAAACTAGAGCACTGAAATGGCTCACTCCGTCTACAATTAAAGGCAGCGTTCGTGATAAAAAGCCTTACTCTAGTTTTCTCCGCTGTTCTTGAGAGGGCAAGTTCATTAAGTAGAGTATAAAAGGAAAAAGTCCCATAAACTTTTCAAGTATTGGAGAAAAAACTGTTCAAAAAAAACCTCGTGAATTTTTAATTATGCCTGTTTGCGTGTATTGCTGACTGCGGACAAAACATCGAACCATACGTCGGACATTCTTTTGCCCTTTGAAATTCTTGGGTAAGTGACATTATTTTCTGTTTCGTGTACCCTAGAAACTCTTCAAATAAGAGTATTCAATGCACATGCTTGGAGATTAGAATTTATCGGGATAAATAGTATTCAAAAATCGGTTACCGTTCCTTTGGTGAGACGAACACCAACTGTTCCGACACTGAGCAGGACAACTGTTACACCACGTGGGCGGGGTGACCCGATGGGTTGGGTGGAGCGCGAGATTTTCACCCGTTTCCTGGCCGTTTTTCGTCGTATTTCCGTCCCTACCCTCTTGAGAGGGACCCAAAGCTCACGTGTTTGCGAGAAAACGGCAATTTTCTCATCGTGAAAGCTGCCTTGAACTAACGAAAACATCAATTTTCGTGGAGAGGTTTCCAAGGTATTACTTTGATGTAGACCTTTTCGCTACGCAGAAAAAGCAGCTTAGCGTCGCCTATTACTCGAGTAATTGAGTTTGCTGAGGTCGGCATGTCTAAGGATTCGTTACAATAATTACGTTTGAGTGTTCCCCCGTGTCCACGATGGACTGTGTGTGGTTGTCGTGGTAACAATATGGCCGGCAAACGACGCGTGATGTGCACTGGCGACTTCCGTTGCTAAGATGGCGCTGTGAATGAAGTCTTCAACACATCCCACGACAACTGACGGCGATCCTATCAGTGACGATTCATCACAGGATGAACGCAGTCAAATACGCGCATTAGAAGAAGATCAGGTACTGTGCACGTTTCACGCATACATTGTTGCTGATAGTTTAACATAAGCATACTCTGTCGTTGATAGATGCATCGCTTGCGGCATTGTATAGTTCTTGCTGAGTAATGTATGTGCTTATCTGGGCCAAAAATCGGTTCGCAATTGCGTCTCGACACGCTTTGCGGCCGCACGCGCTCGAGTCGGTCGAGTTTCCAGCGCCAAAGCCGACTAGATGGAGCTTTTTTATACAGTTTTATTCAATATTTTAGGCTTCCAGTTTCTAAAACCTACCTAGGGTCAACAAATCGACTGCTGCGGCGCTGGAAACTCTTTCGACTCGGGAGCGTGCGGCCGCGAAGCGTGTCGAGACGCGATTGCGGACCGGAATTTGGCCCAGAGACGCACAGTATGTTCTTATGCGTGACGAATCAAGTAATTGTTTGAACAGGGTCAGGCGGAGCGTTGTCCAGGACCTCGACGAAGCTACGTCCTCCCTTGGAGATCAAATTTTTGGAAAACTTTTCAAAACTTCTACGCCCCCTTCAGATTCTGAAAAATATTTAACAGTTTTTGTGGTCAAAAATTTCAAAATAGTATATTTCAACCTGAATTTTTTAGAAAATTATTTACTGCACTTCCTATCCGTCTGATTAGCCTCAAGGAGCGTAGTTCTAACTTGCCCTTTAAGGCAGAGTCGACGATAGAAACCGTTTTTCTGTTTTTCCACCTATCTTGAAAACGGCCCCATGCTTATTCCAAAGATGTCTCTGAAATCATACAAGACCTGGGAACGGAGTTATGGTCCCTCAAAAATTTAGCTAGGGAAGCACGATGGACGAGTTGTCCGAGGCTTGTAACTTCCGTCTTTGCAGCCGATGTATGTGAGCTGACCTGAGTAAAGAGAGAAGTTGAGATTGAAGGGAAGAACGGGGCTAATGATTGGAAATCATCGCTCATCTCACGATCTTGAACATTCATTTGTTCACGTCGGTGGGCGTGTGTTGCGCTTTTGGAGTTTGCCTTGCGCCCGAAGTGGCAAGTTCGGGCTCTCTTGGGGCTCTTCCTGGCTCGTTTTCATGCGTTCTTTCGACGTCAACGTTACAGTTTGCCCCTCCACTACCCTTTATAGTGGAAACTAAAACACCCTTTTTTTATCGTGAACACTGCCTTTAAGCAACAACATCTGTTTTGAGAAAGAAGTAATTGAAATCGTGACACAGATCGCCTCACAACCTCATGATGGCATAACGACGAAGAAAAATGTGGGCCAATTGAAGCAGAATTTTAAAAAAACGCCGGTTACTTGTTCCTTGCTTGCATTAGGTTTTTCCTAGTCTTGATCGTGCAGTAAGCGAACAAAAAGTCAGGAATGATCTAAAAATGACGCAATAGGCGAGCTTGAGCTGAAAGGAAATTCTTGTAGAGGAGGAAATTACGGTTGGGATGTAGAACGTTTCCTAACTTCTAATGAATTCCAACCTCGGAATGGGAAAAATTCTGGCGTATGCCAAGCATTATTCGGGGACGTTGTGGACTCTCGATAACAGCTCACTAATTATAAGGCTTCACGACACCTGGGTGCAAACCTAGTTTGATGGGGTCACTCATTGTCAGGATACGAGGGAAGAATGAATGATAAACTATCAGAACTCTAAGCATTTTGATGGTGTTTCTGTAAGAACAATGACTGATAGCATTTTCAAATAGCAGATACCGGCAAAAGTCTACATTTTGACGGATAAGAAACCTCCAACTATCATTTACATCGAAATCTCCGGGTGGGTGGAATCCTTTTGTGGGTACGTAAACCTTCACAGGTTCAGAAAAGTTCGATTCCCAACTAGTATTGTTCAACCAGAATGGGTGTGAGCGCGGGTGGGAGAGGGGGCGTCATCGGCGGTGGTTTCGCGGGCACTGCACTGCGCCAGACGCGGTTTGGCACTGGAGCGCGATATTTTTCGACGGCTCGCCGCAGTGGTAAATTAAACCCTTGCACCGGAATACTCTAAACTGAGAAGTCTCCGATCGACATCGTGCTAATTAGTAGAGGACATGCCAAGAACTAAATTAATACCTTTAGGATCTCAGGATTGCTTTTTTTGAAATAAAAAAATTTGCATTGTCCAATTTCGGCGCGGTTTTGGACTACGGTTTTGGATAACGGTAAAACGTGTTTTAGGCGTTTTCCTTCGTGATTTCAAGGTGGTGGGAGGGGTGTTTGGTACCAGTTTGTGGGAAATTTCGTGGAAAATTCGAATCTTTTGTCAGAATTTCGAAAATCTGAAATTTTTGTGGGGGTATTTACAGGCCATAAAACGGCCAATGTCTCACCGTCGACTGCGTATCACCCGCTGCGCGACCGCACGTGCGTCGGAAGCAGACGTGTTTTGGCCGCCGCGCGATTAGTTTCGCCGCCGTGCGCGTATGTCGAAACGTCGCGCGGCAACCAAAACTTGTCGCGCGGCGGCCAAAACCCGTCTGCTCCCGACGCGCGTGCGGCGCGTGGTACGCAGTCGACGGTGAGACATTGGCCGTTTTATGGCCTATACGTTGTCCAATTTTCGAAGTGAAGAATTTAAGCGGTAATAGGCCCGATTAACGAATGCAACTCGTCTAAAAATTTGTTTTATGTGCTGAAAAATTGAATACTGCCTAAAATATGTCTATTATATTGTTGTGTAAAGATACTTTCCTCACATGGACTGTTGTGGTGCTGTACTTTTGTCCTGTTTGATCTTTTTGTTGCTATTACAATATGTGAGACAACCACGTCCGAACTTCTCGTTCCACGACCTGTTTTCTTCACAGAAGGAGAAATGCAACTGAAAACACCCCCGATTTTCTAAAGCTTTGGCCTAAAGTTTTTACATACCCCCCTAAAAAAATCTGAATTTCAAAAATTTTCACGTCCCCACCCCCGTTGTCCAGCTGAACAACGCCCGCCTGACCCTGTGTTTGAATTTCCGATTCTTCCAAAGAACTGCGCAAAATTGAAAATTTTAGAAAATTTCATCTCTGGAATGCTCTGCTCATCCGGAAAATCGCATTAGTCGGTTTTCCAGAGTTCGGTATTTAGTTTGAAGCACTTCCATAGTTTTTGGAATTCAGTGAAGGAAAAGATCGCCCTCCCCCCCCCATTTCGCGGGGTGCGAGAGGCTTACATATTTGAGGTGCTGGACTTACAGGGGACCCACCTGATCCCGGAAATTTGCAAAATCAGGTTTTTTTTCTGTTAAAGGCATCGTCCGCGCTGAAGATCATATCCAATTTTTTGTGCACAATTGAACCATTCGGGCTAGCTGACATCACCCACCAAACTTGAGGCTCTGAAAATTTCCACCTCAAAAGTTATGGCCACCTGAAAACTGTTCTGGGGTCGATCATCTAGCACTTCTGGGTCGATCATCTAGCACTTTTTGATTGAATGTTGATGCGACCGCCGAACAACATGGAGAACATTAATGGCCTGAACTCCTCATGCAGGAAAACTCCAAAAATTACAATGACCAGGTCTCCAAACGCAGAAAAACTTCAAAAACGATTTTGGCGTGAAATTCAAATCCAATTCAACAGTGTATTCAATCTGGTTTTTCTTTACGAATCAAGGTTTTTCAGCGACTCTTTCAACATTTTCGTTCCCTGTAGAGGCCAAGCTATACAAAAACTTTATAAAATAATATATGCTTTTCGGCGTGGAGGATGCCTTTAACCATCGATCTAATGTTTCAAGAAAAAAATTGGTTTCCAACCAAAACTCATATCATTCATGCAATGACAACTTAGTTGCCGACTTGTTATTGAGTGATCGCAACGTGAGGTTTCTTGCCTCGTATCTTCTAATCCCTCTAGCGCCTACTCGTGGTCGACCGCTACAATTCTGTCCAGTGATCATATCCCCGTCTTTGTCCATGTCGATCTCTTTAATTCTCTTGCTCCTTATTCAGGTATCCGTCAAAGATCTTATCTCATTTTTTGCCTTGCAGACTGGCGCTTGTTCAGGGAGGTGGCACTTCTCCTTGTAGCTGACTACCGATGGAATGTAAGCGTTCACCAGAAAGAGCGTCACTTGACGGACGCGATTCGCAAGGCCATGGAAGCAGCCATTCCGGAGGGCTGAGTCAAGAGCTTTTTTCCCATCGTCACCAGGGAAATCTTGGAGAAGATAAAGACAACGGATGCGAAGAGAGTCGCAGATCACCTGGATACGGCCATTGCTGAGCTGGATAGCGAGATCTAGACAAGCACAGGAAGGATTATTGTTAGAAATTTACCGAGAAGAGGAACTTCATGAGTGACGGAGCATCAACTTGGAAAGTTCTAAAAAAGATCTCAGGCTAGAGCACCTCCATCAAATATTCCACGATCAAGTTCGAGAATGGGGTTTTAAAATCGGGGTAGGAGGCTGCAACTGCTCTCGGAAAGAATTTTTCATAACTCGGCTAAGAGAGGGAAACAGAACAGAATGACTGTAAGAGAGCTTTGTAAACTACCTCTCGTGAATGAAGCAGAAGCAGTGACGCCCGCGCAGATTGAAAAGGTGGTAAAAGAGATGCGCAACTCGAAGGCTGTAGGGCCGGTTTGCATCAGTCCAGCGATCTTGAAGAAACTCCTGGCCGACGTCATCAACACATCCATTCGCACGTGCCCACAAAACACCACAAAACTGGAAAATGGCAAGCGTACATCCATTGCCTAGGCCTGGAAAATCACCATCTACTGCAATGGGGGTATAAACCGATTAGCCTTATTTAACCACTCGCTAAAGTCGCTGAGAAATTGGTAGTCAAGGAGCTCGCTGAGCATAACAACAAACAGCAGCACCAACATGGTTTCCGCAAATTACTCTCTACCACCACGGCGCTGCTACCACCACCAGCTTGTGAGCCACTCTGGTAAACTGGGTCGTCGACAGCAGGTCGATCCGCCCACCATGAGTCACCGCTGGCCAACGCGCCGATATTCGGCGGGGCAGTGGCCGCGAGTTATGATCTCGTCGATGTCGAGCTGTTGCACGGCTAGCGCTCTAGATACAAGGGAAGTGTACGGCGCATTTTTTAGCCATGCTGCGAATTATGAGAGCGCAGCTGGTTCAATTACTCAAGTTTGTGGTACATTGGCCCGGCCCAGCATCTGAAGGTCCTGCTTATCCGTTGGTGACCCCAGTGGAGGCTGGGCTACCAGCCGCAGCGCGTGTAGACTGCGGCGCGTATCGGTGTGCCGACCGCGATGCGTGTCGGTGTGCCGGCCGCGACGCATGTCGATGTAAAGTAGTTCCTAAGCTAGATTAAACAGTCTTGTGGGATGTGGGCCGCTCCTAAATAGGCCGCTAAACGCGACACATTGGGTTGTCAACAGCCCGACAACAGGCGTACGGCCCTGGGCAACGAGCAGGGCTCTGGCTGACAATACGCGCGATTTGACTCGTCAACAGGGAGCGGTTTATGAGATGACAACTTATTAACCTTTTGTCGACGCCCCAGTTCGCCTGAGTATGTTTTGGATGGCTTCAACGCCAAAAAAAAACCTAAGCGCACTGTTGGAGTAGCCCTGGACCTCACGAAGGCGTTTGACACTGTCAACTTGGGCATACTGTTTTAGAAGCTATTGAGGTCCACCATCCCGCCTTGGCAGAAGCAATGGATTACCGCCCTCATCGAAGGGCGCCCAGCAAAAGTGTTGCTCCAGGGACATGTCTCTAATAGCATCCCGATTGCTGCCGGTGTCCCTCAAGGAGGAGTCATATCACCTGCTCTGTTCAGTCTTTCCCTTGAAGATTTGCCCTTCCCCCCCAAGTGACAGCAAAGTCGTTGCGTATGCGGATGACATCACCATCTTGTGCCGGGACAGAGACATTAAAGGCAGTGTTCACGATAAGAATCGTTTTCCTGCTTTTCCGCCTATCTTGAAAACGGCCCCGTGCTGATTCCAATGATGTCTCTGAAATCGTACAGGACCTTCTGGGAACGAAGTTATGGTCCTTCAAAGATTGAGCTAAGGAAACATGCCGGACGAGTTGTTCGAGGCTTGTAACTTCCGCCTTTTGCAGCCGATGTATGCGAGCTGACCTGAGTAAAGAGAGAAGTTGGGAATAAAGGGAAGAACGGGGCTATTGATCGGAAACCATCGCTCATCTCACAATCGCGAGCACTCATTTGTTCACGTCGGTGGGCGTGGAAAGTGCATCTGGGTGTAACGAGCTGACGAGTGTCCAACTTTGGGGCCGTAGGGGACCGTTCCAAGCTCATTTTTCTTAGTTTTTTTCAACGTTAGGGTTGCCCTAGGCCCCGCAGCTTTCGATAACCAACAAAAAATCAGACATGGTTTTTATCGTGGACACTGCCTTTAAGGTAGCTGCACGCATGATGATATGATGCTCAGTATCTCTACCGCTAAATCATCTGTATCTGTTTTCTCCACTGACTCTAAGGAGCACTGTACTCACTCCATTGTGAACTGGGAAGACGCTCGTCTGCCTGCCGCAAGTTTCCTGGAGCTGCTCGTCCTACTATTGGATCCTTCGCTGAAGTTTCATAAAAAGACTGAGCAGAAACAGGATACAGTGAGAGCAAAGCTTAACGTCTAACGAGCTCTAGGCGGTACGTCGTGGGGAAGCAGTAAGGAGACGATCTTGACCACGTACAAGGCAATCTCGCAGCCGGCGTTGGAGTATGCTGCACCGGTATGGCAACACATAATAGCGGATTCATCGTGAACAAGGTTGCAGCGAATTCAAAATGCTGCACTACGGATTGCCACTGGGTGTGATAAAAGCACTCCAGTGGAGCATCGTTATGCTGAAGCCTGTATTCTGCCTGTTAAGGAGCACTGTTAACTCTTAGCGCAGCAACTGGTTATTAACACCGTCAAGCAGCCTGATCACTCACTGAGAAGGATTATGAACCCTGTGAGAGAGAGGGATATCAGAAGGTCTTTTGCTGATGCTCCCGAGAAAGTCAATATACAAAGATGGACGAACTCCCAATTAGATTGTCGTCGTCGTCCTTTACGTGCTGAGCACACCCGATTTGTTAGGGATCATTTGAGTAAGGTGGCTGTCAACCCCATATTGGGAATCGCAACACCTAAAGTCAGCAACATCTGGATGGAACTCGGTAGGCGGGCTAGATGTTCCCTTGCCTCGTTACACTGCTCTCGTTCCCCAATGCTGATGTCAAACTTGCATAGGATCGACAACAGTACGCCTGACGAGTGCCCGGATTGTGGTTACCCTGGCCACTATACTTGTTCCAGATGGAATTTATTTCGAATATCCGACTTTTCGACTATAGTCGGATATTGCACATTTTCGAATATTCGACTTTTCGACTATAGTCGGATATTGCACATTTTCGAATATTCGACTTTTCGACTGTAGTCGGATATCACACCTTTTCGAATATTCGACTTTTCGACTGTAGTCGGATATCACCCTTTTTCGAATATTCGACTTTTCGACTGCAGTCGGATATCGCCCTTTTTCGAATATTCGACTTTTCGACTGTAGTCGGATATTGCACTTTTTCGAATATTCGACTTTTCGAATAAAAAGTCGACTTTTTTATCCGACTGAAACAGTCGGATATTCGTCCGATTATTCGATTCGGAATGTAAACTATGCAGTATGCTTGTTCCAGATGGAATTTATTTCGAATATCCGACTTTTTGACTATAGTCGGATATTGCACATTTTCGAATATTCGACTTTTCGACTGTAGTCGGATATCACACCTTTTCGAATATTCGACTTTTCGACTGTAGTCGGATATTACCTTTTTTCGAATATTCGACTTTTCGACTGTAGTCGGATATCGCCCTTTTTCGAATATTCGACTTTTCGACTGTAGTCGGATATCGCACTTTTCCGAATATTCGACTTTTCGACTGTAGTCGGATATCGCACTTTTTCGAATAACCGACTTGTCGAATAAAAAGTCGACTTTTTTATCCGACTGAAACAGTCGGATACTCATCCGATTATTCGATTCGGAACAAGTATACTGGCCACACGACAGCACACCATTTCGATTGCCCGAAGAGGCCTACCACACTGACGACAATGGATTCGTGGTTGGATCCAACTTCGGTTACCCATTTCTTGAACCTCTGACAAAAACCCTTCTGCGGCTGCAAAGAAGAAGAAGAAGGTTGCATACGCAGTACTACGATTACTCGGTCTATTCGGGTCATCCAAATTTTTGGTTCTCGACAAAAAATTTAATTATTTTGAAAAGTTTGTATTCGGAGAACCGAAAATTCTATTTCCGCAAATTAATTGAATATTGAACTGTCATAGTAAGCGCTTGACACTTCTGGGATTCGGCCCTACAGGCTCTGCGCCTGTACGGCTAATCTATTCTTTGTTGTAGGGATATCAGCATAGCGCAGAAATCTTCCGTTTGCTTGAGGGAACGATAATCTGGGTTGTGGACCGAGTACATAAAAAGGGAGAGTCATCCAATCAGTTTTGAGGGCGAGTCGCCAGTGGGGCCCTAACGGTGAAGTGAACTCGCCGGCTTTCCGCCGCGGACGTCGCGTAAATCTAGCAAAACTCGTCCGAGTCGCCTTCTTTTTTCGAGCGTTCGAGTCTAAAGCCAAGACTTCAGCCGCCTGCTTTCTGCAGAAAGGTATGCTCTCTGCTTGAAGCAAACAGGTGGCGTGCGGCTGCAGCTGGGGCAGATTGAGCATGAATTTACAGATAACATTTCAGGGCATTTATCACCACGAAGAGGTTGTTGTCCCGCCTCAATTCGAATCTGACGACGACATACCTTTGCAGCCAAAAGGTGACGTTGGTAATGGAAAGACGGCGATGCTGAATGCTGCAGACAGACCAACAAGTGAGAACCATTTCTGTGAGATTTCCTCAGAAAAATGGAAACAAGTTACTTGTAACATAAAAGACCGAAAACAAGTTACTTGTAACATATCTGAGCCGATGTAAGTTGCTTGCGACTTATCTCAGGTCATTCAAGTTACATGTAACATATCGGCGGGATACTGCGTACGTACGGGGCGCCTCCGACATGTTACATGTATCTTAAACGACCTGAGATAAGTCGCTGATAACTTACATCGGCTCAGATATGTTGCAATTAGCTTGTTTACGATTTCTCAGAGGACATTGTGTACAGTGCGCTTTCGATATGTTACACGTAACTTAAATGGTACAATATAAATCGCAAGTGACTTGAATCGGCTGAGAAGATATTTCCAAGGGGGATGTACGACGCTTTTGCGGGGTCAGGCTTGCGACTGGCGTTGCTGTTGGTTCAATTACCCAAGTTTGAGGTGCTTGACCCCACACCAGCAGGGAAGGCCCCGTGCAGCATTTTTTTGCGTAGTGTGTGGTCTGGGACGCGCTCTCTGCGTCGCGTGTCGTCTGCGTCACATGATAGCCACCCATAGTGAAAATTTCAATGTAAGTTACGTGTAACATAAGTGTAACTTACATGCAATATAAATTTAAGTTACATGTAATATAAATGTATGTTACATGTAATATAAATGTATGTTACATGTAATATAAATGTGAGTTACTTGAGACATTCAAGTAAGTTACATTTATATTACAATTAACTTGTTTTGCTTTTTCTGAGTCGTCGTGATTAGGACAACTGCCATTTGAGTCTCCATTGTCCAGCATGTCAGAGAATTTGCTTTGCTGAGTTTTTGGAAATAGTGTTCAATTTTAGCGCGTCGCATGCGCCCGCCTGTCCCGTGTTAAGCCTCCCTTGCTGCTGCCTCTGTTACATAATCAACAGAAATAGATTTTTTTCTCAGGGTGGTAGTGCATTAGCTCGCTCCGATGAATGCTGCCCCTTGCGAAATTCGACAGTGCGCTTGACCCGCACAGCCATGAATGAGGGCGTAGTCGGGCTTTGGTGGGTGGGGGGTCCGCTGATTGACTGCGCACCACCCGCGCGGCGAAGACAGGCCCTCAGTGCGCGCTGCCCACCGCTTAATCCGGCATTGCGTATCACCCGCTTTGGCAACGCGCGCGAGCAGTCACGGCTGGCCCACTAATGGGTTATCGGGCAGCGCGCGTCCAGGTTATGAATGCTTTGAATAATGCTTCTCAGAACCCGGTTGCCTGCTGTCCGGTTATATGTGCACTAGCTGGCTATCTGTCACTGTTCACGCGCGCTGCCAAAAATCACGATGCGGGTCACGCGCACTGCCAGACTATGCGGCGTGCCGTGCGCAATCATGCGCCACTGGGTGCTCGAATTTTGCCATATCGGTGGCGCGCGCTGTAGTCGCGTGGTTAGCGGGCCTCAGGAGCAAACCATACTCACATCGCGCCACGAAAATCGCGCGCGATGTGATTCGCTCTGCTATGTCGCGAACGCGCGCTGAACGGCAAGCAATTGCGCGAAAAACTATCGTTGAACGCGATGTGAACGCTTGATGCTATCGTGCGTAGCAGCTGCTACGCAAGATCCGCCTACGACGGCTGACCTCACCGCGACTTCCCGATTCCTTTGTCGCACGCGGCGACCAATGCTGGGTCACCATTCTGAGTGCAATAACATCGCTTCCAATATGACTCCTTCCTCAGGAGACTCGAGAGAGCTGTGCGGGTTGCGCGCAATACCCATTATTGCCACTGGCGGTGCGCATCGATGTTCAAAGTCGTTCTGTTGGGTTTCGACAAAATCGATTGGATCGCTAAACTAATCAATATTATTTCTAGGTGTTCGATCAGTGCGATTCTCTGGAAGTCAGCCAGAGCCTGCACGACAGGCGCCACAGGTGATTCATAATTATTGATTTTTGGCCTTGACTAGTGAGATACTGCTATTAAGACGCTCGCGCCGCTCCGCGCGCATAATGTAGCAGCTCATTGTCGAGTTGAGCACATATATGTGTGATTTTGCGGCGCCGTGTTAGGTTCTTCAGACAAAGTCAATTTTTTTATTTCTTCAAAATAATACTTATTATAACTATAAATTACATATAGTGGAATTTCAGAATAATGAGAGCCCTGCTGAAGCGGGAGGATACGAGGAAGCATTGAGTGAGTGGCCTTCAGTGACTGTTTAGTGTACGGTAGCTTACTATAAACTTCAATTTTCCCTCAGATCTTCCAACGAATATTGCGTATCCGCCTTCTGCGCCACCGGCGTACCAAAGTCCACCAGTTATGCCGAAATCGGAGCAGCATCAGCAGAGTAAGCCATGATTATCTTCTCCTGTCCTCATCTGTACCGTGAAGTTCGTCTGAGATTCTCGAGTTTTCGATCGCTGATTGTCTTCTCCTTGGAATGTTGAATTCTTCATCACTCTGGTTTTACATTCTTGGCGATTCCTTCATGAAGAAGTATCTTTGAATAGTTTAGTGTAGAAACGGAAGTTTCTGGCATTCAAAACTCATAATTTCTGTGCACAGAAAGCCGCAGTAGCTTAGGTTGGATTCGTACTCCGTGCGCTAAGCGACTTGTCCCAGCAAGTACTCGGAAAAATCAAAACAAGTTACTCGGAATATAAATGTAACTTACTTGAATGTCTCAAGTAACATACATTTATATTGCATTTAACATACATTTATGTTACATGTAACTTAAAATTATATTACATGTTAGTTACACTTATGTTGCATGTAACATACAATTATATTTTCTTAATGGGTGGCCATCAAGTGACGCAGACGACACGCGACGCAGAGAGCTCGTCCTAGACCACACACTTCGCAAAAAATGCTGTGCGGGGCCTTTCCTGCTGAAGTGGGGTGAAGTACCTTAAACGTGGGTAATTGAACCAACAGCAACGCCAGCCCTATGCCTGACCCCGCGAGTGCGAACTACATCCCCCTTTAAAAATATCTTCTAGGCCCATTTAAGTTACTTGCGACTTATAATGTGCCATTTTAGTTACATGTGACATATCGGCGGCACTCTCAGAAATCAAAAACATGTTATTTGTAACATATCTAAGCTGAAGTAAGCTACTTGCGACTTATCTCTAATCATTTAAGTTACATGCAACATATCGACAGGAAACCGCGTGCAATACGCCTCCGATATGTAACATGTAACTTAAGTGACACAATAAAAGTCGCAAGAAATTTACGTCGGCTTAGATATGTTACAAGTAACTTGTTTTTGGGCTTTTATGTTACAAGTAACTTGTTTTGATTTTTCTGAGTATGGCTGTCAGGGTTTTCGCGCTTGAACGTGAAGCTTAGCTCGCTGGGATGAGTTCGGGCGAAGTACGCAGCGGAGCGGTCGGTCATGGCAAAATATCATAGTGATAAAGAGAATTTGACATGATAAAACCGATAAGTTTCACTTCTACTGGCTCAAAATGAGAGAGCTAGGCTATAACCTCTTTTGTGACTCTGCGAAACTTTTTTTCCATTGTGTAATTCGAGGCGCTGAGCGCACTCGTTTTCAGTTGTTTTTGGATTTCTTCGATAGCTTATGACAGGCGAAACTTGTGTAAACTATCACCTCAAAATTATAGTTCACCACAGACCTCATCTATATTCTTTATCCGCCGTTGTTTTATTGTCTGTCCACATATCTCTTCTCTACTACTAATGTATAGGTTAGAAATAAATGTTATGCGTGATGTGCATCCATGCGAATAAGAAACACATGAATAAATTGATGAATGAACAACTTTCTAAAATCTAACTTTGGGGACGGGTCACCCATAATTGTAATTACAGTTTACCGCAATCTTAAAAGGACATAGTGCGGTTACGGTTACACACTAAGTGGTATGGTATACTTTGTCGCTGTAATGACCGACACGCATGCAATCTAACACAAATCGCGGCGGGACCCGCATCGAAGCAACGACAACGGCCGTCGTAGGAGTTGATGTCGCGTGTGGGTCGCAGCGACGTGTCGCGGAGGGCTGACATACTTCAAACGTGCCATAGCCTGTCGCTACCAATGTCGCTGTCGCTGTGCAGAGCGACGCGACCGTGTGTCGCAAAAGTATATTATACCCTTAGAACTTCGGTGGAAGACGCCAGATCTCATCATCGATCGACAGCACAGCTGATTTTCTGGGTGAGTAACGGTTTTTCTTTTTTTTTCTTGTTTGCTTCGCCATTATTTTTGTTTTTGACTCTTACAATATTACGAATAGGGGCTTTTCTTAGTGTGCGAGAGGAATTTATCGTTTTTTTCAATTTCAAAACAGAATTTTGAAAAAAAAACACTTCGAAGCCCGAACAAACGGCTAGTTTCTCTCACGCACTAGGAATAGCCCGTATTCGCAATATTTAAACAATTAGAAACAAAAATATTGTCGAAAAAAAAAGAAGAACGGTAACTTACCCAGAAAATCAGCTGTGCTGTCGATCGATAATGAAATCTGGCGTCTTCCACCGTAGTTTCATTTTGTGAAAGCAACAGCACACTGTCCTTTTAACACTGCGGTAAACTGCACTTGCAGCAGCACGTGCTCCCATTGTCCGGGAATCTGCGTGAACGCGTGACGTGGTCGAATTGAGCGCTTCGAGTTTTTGGTAGATCTGTTCCGATTTTCCCAGCTCCAATTTCGGATTTACGTATTTTTCGAATCGGGGCTCACCAGGGTCTTCATATCGGCCCGTAGATGATATCTGGCATGAATAATACAGGGTGGCGATAAAGTTCTTGCCGCGATATTCAAAGCAATATCTGCGCCAGATTTCAACGGAAGTAGACAAAATTCCACCCGTTTATTGAGAGAGGTATACAGGTAGTCTGTCTACAAAGTTCCTCAATGTGCTTCTCACGTGTTTCTGTGAACCACCAACCTGTTCATGGAGTGAACCACAGTGGACGCTAGCGTGTCGGCACGTATTTCGTTCTAAGCTCTCAGCAGGTCCCTTTTCAGCACATCTACGAATGTGTTTTTAGTAGCACAAGCAGCGCTCTCCAGATTTGACCATACAGCAGAAGCCATCGGATTAGGATCGGGAGAACTGGATGGCCAAACATATCTACAATACCCGCGCTAAGTTTTGTAAAAACGGGGAGCATTAGCCAAGTTTGGCATTTGCCAAGTTAACTTTTTTGAACTAAGACTTCTGGATTCTGAAAACGCTACCATACTCACAGCTCAAAGTCCTACCTAATAAGGCGCTTTGTGAACCGAAGTTCCCTGAAATAACTTTGTTTTCGAATGAAATTGTCTTTTTTTCTCAGTCGTTTCTCAAAAACGTCGCGCGCGGCAAAGTGCGGCGAAACTTTGAGTAGTAATTGTACAAGTAATAGAAGCGCAATCCCTATGTTTTCTTCGTGAGTTAGATGCAGTTGAGACACTCTCAAGATTTTTGCGGGTTGAATTTTTCGGGGTTATCGCAACACAAGTTCGAATTTTCTGGAAGTTACCAAGAGTGTTTAATGAAGAATTTCCAATCTTCTACCTGGTCGTGTTTCAAATTTGTCCCACTGCACCTATTTCATGAAAAAATATGTGAATTGCTCTACTATTACTTGTACAGTACAATTACTACTCAAAATTTCGCCGCACTTTACCTCGCGCGACGTTTCCGAGAAACGACCGCAAAAATAATTCCACTCAAAAACAAAGCGATTCTGAAGAACTTCGGTGCATAAAGCGCTTTGAGATTTTTGAACGAAGATATTCGTCTGACTATAAATGATATATTGTTGGTGGCGATCCACGGCGTTCAACCTGTACATTATTTTGCCTTTCCGGATTTGCCGACCATAAAGGCAGTGTTCACGATAAACTTCAATTTTGAGATTATTTGCTATATTGATTAGGTGGCCCCCGTGTAGAACTAAAATGACGTAGAAATTGAGAAAAACGTACCAGAAGTACACGAAATCCCCAAGTGTCACCCCGCCTCTTAAGTATCACAGGAAGTGTTTGTTGTGACAATGAAATCTTTTGTGGAACCGTACTTTGCTATTCTGTACTTTCTATTGTTCCGTTCTTTCCTTAGAGCCCTAGCTAACCCTGCTTTGCAAAAATATTCTTCTACTCTTGATTGCCCCAATTTTCCACCGGCGACAACCACCATAAACATGTTCATCCAACCGGACAACTAGTCCATCTTATAGAATAATGTCACTGAAATACGGCATTGAAATGCGTTTCCCGCCGTTTCTTCGTAATTTTGGTAACACTTGGAGGCCGACGCATTGTTCTATGTGAAATACTCGGGGTCGAAAATCATCGTGAACACTGCCTTTAAAGCCACAGTCCAACCTCAGGATCGATTTTTGGTTTTTCTGAATATCTTGCAAAAAATTTCACGCTGATCACAATAGTGTCTCTAGAATCGCTGAAAACTTACTACGAACGGAGTTATGGCTCCTCAAAAATTTTGAATTTGCACTGCGAGCTGTCTCCAGCCTGTATTTTCTCGTTATTTGAAGCCATCGCTCTAAAGCAGGCCGCAATACAAACCCAGACCGAAAACAAACGGAAGAAAATAAATTTTGAATAAAATCATTTGCACGTTTCTTTCCTTTTGAGATCGGAAACTTGTCAGTGAGCGTCGCCCATTTTCTTCTTTCATGGGGGCGTGTCCGACTTTTTCCTAGCTTTTTCTCGCTTGTTTGAGCGAATTCAAATTTCGCGCTTGGCAGGGTTGCTATAGGCGACGACCAGACCATAAAATCAAAAATTTTCTCTGAAGTTGGACTGTGCCTTTAAAGGCACAGAACACCCAGAAAATTATTTTTCAGTTTTAATGCTGATCTTGGAGAGAGTCACACATCCGATCACACGGGTATCTGTGAAATAGTCTGAGGGAGTCCAACCTTGGGGTGATTTTTGATATCATACCCCTGCCGCCGTGTAGAAGCGTAAAATCTTGTTTTCCCCAAATGAGGAAAAAAAGCAAGGTAAAAGTCGACCACGCCCCTTGAAAGAAAAAAATGGGCAACGCCCACCTGCTAGTTTTTTTTTATCTCAAGAGGGTCGGGACGCATTTCGAATTCTGATCAAAATCTATGTTCTTCAACTTGTTCTCGGTCTAGCTTTACATTGCAATTTGTTCCGGTGCAACGCTGGCGAATGACGAGGAAAAACAGGCCCAAGACAACTCGTCCACGAAATTGTCGCCGTTTAAATTCAAAATCTTTGAGGGACCATAAGTCCGTTTGTAGTGAGTTCTGAGTGATTCTGGAGGCACTATTGTGATTAGCGTAAAATTCTAACTGAAGCCAAAAACTGAGAAATGATTTTGAGGTTGGACTGTGCCTATAAAGGCACAGTCCTACCTCAAAATCATGTTTTTCCCCCTAACTTGAAAAGTGTCCCATGCTAATTCCAATCATGTCGCAAAAGACCCCCTGGGAGCGGAGTTATGGTCCCTTGAAAATTGAGCTGCGGAAACATGGTGGACGAGTTGTCCGAGGGTTTCAACTTCAGTCATTTGCAGCCGATGCATGTGAGCCGACCTGCATAAATGGAAAGGCTGAGTATGAAGGGAAGAACGGGGCTCTTGATTGAAAACCATCGCTCATCTCGCCACCGTTGAGCTTGAAAGACCGTAAAAGGGGCGTGCCTCTCCGTGGGCGTAGGAATCCTAAATCTCGTCCCTGAGCTTGGACAGTGCCTTTAAAGTCAGTATTCACGATGATTTTCGTCCCCGAGTTTTTCTCATAGATCTATGCGTTGGCCTCCAAGTGTTACCAAAATTACGAAGAATTATTCTATATTTTATAACAAGGACTAGTTGTCCGGCTGGATGAACATGTTTACGGTGGTCGTCACCGGTGAAAAATGGGGCTAGTTGAATATGTATGATATTTCAGGAAAAACCGTCTTAGTTAGGGGTTTCGAAGGAAAGAGCGGAGTGATAGAGAGTAGAGAATAGTAAAGTTCGGGTTCATAAAAATTTCATTGCCACAACGAACAGTTCCTGTTAGAGCTAAAGGCATCGTGCGCGCCGAAAATCATTTTAAACTTTCTGTGTACAATCAAACCACTTGGGCTAGCTGACATCACCCACAAAACTTGGGGCTCTGAAAATGTGCGCCTTAAAGGCCCAGTCTAATCTCAGAGGTAATTTTTGATATTATAGTCCGATCGCCGCCTATAGCAGCCCTGCCTGGCGCGAAATCTCAATTCGCTCAAATAAAGGAGAAAAAGCTAGGAAAAAGCCGACCACGCCCCTTTGAAAGAAAAAATGGGTAAAGCCCGCTGCCAGGTTTCTGACCTCAATAGGGAAGAGACGCGCGAATGATTTTATTCAAAATCTATGTTCTTTCTTTTGTTTTCGGTCTGGCCTTATATTATCACCTGCTTGAGAATGATGGCTGCGAATAAAGGGAAAATACAGGCTCGAGACAACTCGTCCGCGAACTTGTACCAGTCCAAATCCAAAACATTTGAGGAGCCGTGACTCCGTTTATAGTGAGTTCTGAACGATTCTGGAGACACCATTGTGATCAGCGTTACATTTTCTCCAAGATATGCAGTAAAACGAAAAATCGATTCTGAGCTTGGACTGTGCCTTTAAAGCCACAGTCCAAGCTCAGAATCGGTTTTTCGTTTTTCTGTCTGTCTTGGAGAAAATTTCACGCTGATCACAATGGTGTCTTCGGAATCGCTTAGAACTCACTAGGAATTGGGTTACAGCTTTACAAAAAATTTGAATTTGAACTGCTAGAAAGTCGCGGAAGAGTTGTCTCGAGCCTGTATTTTCTCGTTATTCGCAGCCATCGTTCTGAAGCAGGTCACAATACAAAGCCAGACTGAAAACAAAAGGAAGAACATGGAGTTTGAATAAAATCATTCGCGCGTCTCTTCCCTATTCAGGTCGGAAACCTGCCAGTGGGCGTTGCCCATTTTCTCTTCAGAGGGGCGTGGTCGACTTTTTCCTAGCCTTTTCTCGCTTATTTGAGCGAATTGAGATTTCGCACTGGGCAGGGTCGCCATAGACGGCGACCGGACCAAAATATCGAAAATTACCTCTGAGGATGGACAGTGAAAACTGACGATGGCCACCTGAGAACTGCTTTGGGGTCGATCATCTGGCATTTCTGGGTCGATCATCTAGCACTTTCTCCTTGAGTGTTGATGCGACCGTCAAACAACATGGAAAACATTTGTGGCACAAATTCCTTATGCAGGAAAACTTCGAAAATGACAGTGACCAGGTCCCCTACGGCCCCAAAGTTGGACACCCGTCAGCTCGTCACACCCCAGATGCACTTTCCACGCCCACCGACGTGAACAAATGAATGCTTGAGATTGTGAGATGAGCGATGGTTTCCGATCAATAGCCCCGTTCTTCCCTTCATTCTCAACTTCTCTCTTTACTCAGGTCAGCTCGCATACATCGGCTGCAAAAGACGGAAGTTACAATCCTCGGACAACTCTTCCACCCTGCTTCCCTAGCCCATTTTTCGAGGGACCGTAACTCCGTTCCTAGAAGGTCTTGTACGATTCCAAAAACATCATTGGAATCAGCATGGGACCATCTTCAAGATAGGCGGAAAAGTAGAAAAACGATTCTTATCGTGAACACTGCCTTTAAGAGGCGGGCTGATAGTAAAAGATTTCGTGTACCTCTGGTGCGTTTTTCTCAATTTCTCCGTCATTTTAATTCTAACCGGGGGCCAATCAATTTATATAGCGAATAATCTCAGAATTGAAGATTATCGTGAACGCTGCCTTGAGTGGGAACTCTTGACCACTGCGACTTTATAAGCCGATAAAATGGGGAATCGGGCGATTTTTGGACAGTTTTCTATGTGATCGATCGTCAGCTAATTCGGCCCTTGATGCTTTCTTGCTCCTGTTTGCCGGTTTGGATGTCGGCCTGCCGCCCAGCTGGTTCACGTGTACAGCTCCTTTGCGGCCTTCTTGTTTAGCACTCCATTCCTATGCAGTGCGATCCATGCGACTCTCTCCGACTGTTCCCTCATAACTTCGCTATTGACCAACCGATTATGAGCGTAATAGCGTGAGTGAAGGATGACTTGAGGCACGCATCGATCAACTGGGTAGGTCATGCTAGCCAACGGGACATAGCCAAATTCGCGGCAGGACCTTATTTACCACCCTGTATGGGGAGATTTTGTACTGCAGAAATGCCGTCCTGCGTAGGTACATAAGTGAATTGCCTCGGGCATATTTTCTGATGCCACCGTGTAGTGTATATGAAAGTAACTACACGATGAGAAACTTCATCATTGCGAACAGCTGTCGACCAATTACTAACCACTATTAGAGCGATACTAAATCTCTTCGTGCTGGCCTCGAAATCGATTATGAAGAGTGAGAGTGAGAAAGGCTATTATGTGACGACCGCTGGGTGCCCATTAGGTTTGCCATTTGCCTGTGAGGCTTGTTTTGCCGGCTGTCACACCTGCGATCACTTATGAGGGTTTCTTCTAATCTGGCTCTAATTGACAGGAAATGTGCCCTTTAATAGTATCTTTTTTCATTGCTAATATATGCTGTGTCATTATCAGGGCTGTGCGTAACTGGATTTTGTAATTTCGTAAATCGTAAATCGTAATTTTTCAAATTCCTCGTAATTCGTAAATCGTAATTCGTAACTAATAATTAGTAGTAAGCTCACACTTACACCGAACCGCATTCGATGTGGAAACACCTAAGCATTTCAGATGAGGTGTTTCTATATCGGAAAAGGTTTGAGATTGTGTTTCAAAATAACACTGTTTTGAGAAGTACATGAAAAAAATCAGTATACATACGTGGGATACAAACGACTTCAATAGACAAAATTGAAACACCAAGCTTAGTCAAATACAAAACCTGTGCCATGATTTGCAGAACTTTAAAATACGAAAACATAGAGAATCACCTCTTTACCAAAGACTGCTCATTGGGAGCCAACGAGGGCAACACTTTGATGACAGAAAATTGCGTTTCGATGGTTTTAGACTCAATCTCTCAAGGGAAGGCTAGTTGTGCAAGGTGACCATACCAAAGGGTTATATGTACATGCTACTGCAAAACTTTTTGACGCAGAAATCAAGTCTGCCCACCACATTTGTGAAGCGTCACTCTGAACGGAGTTATATGCGTTCCTCCTTATAAACATAGGTTTGTTGTGGTGAAAACAACAGTGGTTTTTTCGAAGTTCTGGATTGCAAAAATGTGAAGGTTCTCTATGAATTCTTGATTTCGAAAATAAACTATTTTGCAATGTTTTTTTTGCTTTTAGAATTTCCTTGAATTCTCAATTTCAAAAACATTTTATAATCTTTTTGGAAATTTGAAACTCTGCTGCCACACTTTTTTGTTAAATTGTTCTGAGCTGATACTGTTGACGTTGACTGCAGCTCTGCGGGAGGTGTTATCAGGCTTTATTTGACGTTTCGACGGTTTCGCCTTCTTCATATTCTGGAAGGGCCAAATCCAGTTATGGAAATACACGATCAAACACCGTAGCGGTTGACTCTCTTCAGAAACTCGACTCCCAAATTTCCAAACTTATAAAATATCAGTTTGGAAATTTCGGATTATTATTCCCGTAGAGTTTACCGTAGCGTTTGATCGTGTATTTTCACAACTGAATTTGGTTCTTTCAGATTCTGAAAAAGGCGAAACCGTCGAAACGTCAGTCGAACAAAACCTTATACCACCTCCTGCAAAGCTGCAGTCAACGTCAACAATATTGTCCTAATGCCGAGGTTCAACGAGTGTCGGTAACCGTTTGGAACTGACTCTCAAATTCACCACTTTTCCTCTCGTAGGCAATTGCCTTCGGGGATGTACATCTGCCCGAAGTTGTTTCGGGAATCCCCGTGAAATTCTTTGTCGAATAGTGTTTTCAGGTCAGAAAAATCTTTTTCCCGATCCTTCAGCAAAATTCAATTCTTCAAATACCAGGTTTTTGCTTGTAACTTTTGAACCGCCGAAGGTGGATGCATGGTGAAGGTTGATTTCGAAATCGCCGTGAAAGACTGCAAGGAAATGTGTTGTGAGTTCCAACATTTATTTGCTCCGTAAGACAGCCAGCTATTTAGGCATCTTTCATAGTTCTCACCGCAAGCGCGGCACGCGCGTCTTGCGCGGAGCACTATGAAAGTTCTTACCGCGCGGCACGCCCGGGACGCGCGATAAGAACTTTCATAGTCCACCAGCACCGCCATAGCGGCGCCGCTCAAACCGCCGTGGCGGTTTTACCGTTTCAATCAATACTTGCTTCTCGATTTGAGTCCACTCCAACATGAATAAATCTGGGACCACCCAGATTTATTATTTATTTGCCGATTATTTACCGCATACGCAAATGGAAGCAATGAATCGCTGTGCATGTCGCAGTGAAAGCCCGACTTTTACCCGCACCGCCATGGCGGTGCCGCCGGAGAGATAGTGGCTTCCCGTTCGTGCCGCGCAGTGAAAAGTTTCATAGTCCACAATTCGTCCCGCGCATGCCGCGCTTGCGGTGAGGACTATGAAAGATGCCTTAGAGTCGAACCTCATATTTAATTTCTGCATCGGGCTGGAATTTCTGTCCGCAGTTGCAGACGACCGCTTCTGCAGAGGGCAGCTTTGGAACTCGTGCTCCCTGCATTATTCTGCTCGCCCGACGTGTTGCAACAGCGGTTGTATCCAACTGCGCACCGAAATTTTGCTCTGATATACACTAGCTCCACCAAATGTGTGCGTCTCCCGTGTTCATCACGGGGGTGGTCACTGACAGAAGCGGAGCGGTCGGTCATACTTGAATCTCGTTATCAACATTTATATTTCGCCATGTCCGACCTACAGCTGACTACGCCCGGCTGGGAATGCGAGAGTAAGGTTGCACCAAAAATTGAAATCTGGAAGAATAATCAAATATGAGGAATAAGAAAGATGTGATAAATTGATCTCTACCCTAAAAAAACTTGCACTGTTCCCTCAACCACATTTTCACGATTTGCTACGATTTGTTACGATTCGTTACGATTTTGGGCCAAGATTTCGTTAATCGTAAATCGTAAAAAAATTGCCGAAAACGCCCGTAATTCGTAAATCGTAATTCGTGATTCGTAATTACGCACAGCCCTGGTCATTATGGATAATGGCTCGCAAAAATAATTTTGAACGGGATTTGATACTCATATTTCTGCCGCGCTGTTCAAAAATCGCTTGAATTCCTTTTATCTGGTGAATCCTTTTTTTGCGGCTCCTTTAATTTAAAACTTGTTCTTGTTTGTCACGGTATGCTGTTCATTTCTTTTGAAATGATTTCTCGTCTAAAATTCTCTAAAAATGAGCTCTTTATGTACAGAGCGTGTCTGCTGATCTCCTGCTTTTCTGTCGCCCTCTCTTTGTCTCGGTCTCTTCTCTTCTGTCTCTCAAGTCCGTAGTACACCATATGAACCTCACCCGGAAAGAGTGTGTTTCTTGTCAATTGAATTTTACTTGCATGCGCATTTACAACGGATTTGTAGCGATATTTCTCCCGAAAAATAAGGCCCCTTCGTCATTACGTTGAATTGAGAATATACCAGGCCGTACAATAATTCCTGTCCGAAAATTTTCAAAATTCTATTATTTTCCTTAAAAGTGTTATAATATCAGGCAAGTGTAAGAACCTTCTAGAAGGTTCTCCAAAGTTCTACGCTAGGGGTATATAACGCATAGTCGCCGCGTCTAGCTACCAGTACAAGCTAAAATGGACCAAGAACGAATTCGTACGTTCGTGTTTTACGAGTGGCTGCTGGGCAACGACACGGGCACCGCAGTCGCCAACATCTGCAGAGCGTGCGAGGAGGATGCAGTGTCCCAACGCACAGTCAGCCGCTGATTCAATCGTTTCGAGAGCGGCGACACGAGCCTCGAGGACAGGGAGCACAGCGGGAGGACTTCTACGGTGGATGATGACGAAGTCCGTCGCTGTATCAAGGAGAAGCCGGAAGCCACCACCCGTGAACTGGCGACGACGCTCGGCTGCAGCAAGTCCACCATCCACAATCGACTCAACTTACTCGGCTACCACAAAGTTCTGGCCCGTTGGATCCCCCACCGTCTGACGCACGCCAACAAGCAGCGCCGCGTGGCGGGCTGCCAGTCCCTCCTCCTTCGTCCGCAGCTCAAGGAGTTTCTCGAGGACCTGGTCACTGGGGATGAGAGCTGGGTCCTCTACGACAACGTCGCCCGCCGTGCCGTCTGGATCCCGCGCGGAGAAGAGCCGCCGACGACGCCGAAAGCTGACCTGCACCCTCTGAAGATCACGCTCTGCTGCTGGTGGGACACAAGGACATGCTGTACTTCGAGCTGCTCCCGCAAGGCAGGACGGTCACCGCCTCCATCTACACCGATCAGCTCGAGAAACTAGCCGCCGCCATCCGAGAAAAGCGTCCCTGACGGGCCTCGGTCCCCCTGCTGCGCGACAGCGCGCGCCCCCACGTGGCGAAGGAGACCCAGCAGAAGTGGGCGACGCTCGGCTGGGTGACGGTTACCCATCCGCCGTATTCCCAGGACCTCGCCCCCTCCGAATACCACTTGTTCCGCCCGCTGAAGCACTATCTGGCCGGAAGAAAATTCACCAACTACGACAACCTCAAATCCGACATCGCGGACTTCTTCGAGTCGCAGCCCCCGGAGATCTGGGCGAAGGGCATCGGCGACCTGCCTAATCTATGAGCCACTGTTGTGGATAATTGTGGTGATTATATTGTTGATTAGACTTGTTTTTCATAAAATTGAAAAAAAAATTAGAAATTTTCGGACAAGAATTATTGGACAACCTGGTACATGAATACAGGATCCGGGAAATTGCAAAATTCTATACCAGCGACTTCAAGAGATCAGAGGAGGGGTATACACACAGGATTTAGGCGAAAAACGCCGATTTCTTAAAGGGCAAAGAATATTTTTCTTATAAAAATTGAAACGAGCTCATGAGAAATAAAGTGTGTTCGAATGAAACTGTCCGCCCATGTGGTCAGCGTGCGTGTAAAGCAATCACCGCGAAGGCGTTTTTCTAGCGAGTCTACCCATGTATGCAATTATGTGGCTGACTGGTATTGTACTCACTATTCGTCTGGTATTCCTGCTCATCGATTTACAAGTCTGGAAAGTGCCTTGGCGACGTTCGCTCGACGCGCACGCCGACCGCATGCGCGAACAGTCGGCCAAGAACAGAGCTTTCGTTTTTTTCACAGCCAATTAAGTAAAGATTTTGGATGAGACATTCTTGATTTTTTTTGAGTGATGAATTTTACAAATAACGCGTTTTCAACATTGTCGAATGTATGAATAAATCCGAATGACGCCTCTTGAGATTTTTTTTTCGTGGTGTTATTCGGAGTAGTTATCCGAGTCTTTGAATTAAAATTTGAATTCTCGTCTGTTACGTCTGATGCATATATGTATATTCTCAGCTTTTTTTCGACGGCTGGGTATTTGAATTGTATGACCCAAAATTGGCTGAATTGTTAAGAGATAGGATGTTTTGATTTTTTTTGCCGATTAAACCTAGTTTTGAGAAATCGAATGCTCTGAAATTCCGAGTAAATTGAATATTCGTTGGTATTGGTAGAAATTATGATTCGAAAGTTTTCGTGTCCGCTGTTCCCTAACTTTTCCCTCCCTCTTTTTCACTGTGTCTTGTGTTGTCTGTCCCTTTCAAGTCCGCGAAGCCTGCTGTCGTTCCTGGAGCCAAATTCCGGTTCGCGGTTGCGGACTACGGCTGTTGCATCACCTGACCGGAATTTGGCGCTGAGAAAGACAGCAGTGTGAAGATCGCCCACGCGTTCGGCGTGCGTGTTTAGGGACCGTCGCGAAGGCATTTTCCGGATTTGCGAATCGAGTAGAAGGAATAATAGACAAATAAGGCATAATATCCCAGTCAGCTATTAGCATTCATGGAAAGACTCGTTAGAAGAATTCCTTCGCGGCGATCATTCGATACGTACGCTGACCGCGTGGGCGGGCAGTTTCCTTCGAATATATTTTATTTATTGTGGGCTTGCTGCGAATTTTCTCAAAAAGTAATATTTTTCGCCTATTGCGAAATCAATTCCGTGTGTCTACTCCTTAATTGTTCTCTTGGAATTTTTCAAAATAGGGTTTTGCGATTTTACCAAATTCTGTTTTCATCTACAGGTCATAAAACGGCCAAATTCTCACCGTCGACTGCTGACTACGCGCTGCGCGACCGCACGCGCTCGGAATAGAACGAGTTTTGGTCGCCGCGCGCGGCGCCGATCAGTCGCTGTGATGGTTTTTTTCAATGTACTCTTTTGTTTTTCTTTAGATTAGTGGTTTTTGTAATGTTTTTTGATGTTTCCATATGTGTTAGGATTATGCAGATTACTATTTTGTTCAGGAATAAATTTAAAAAAAAACCACCACAGCAACTGATCGGCGCCGCGCGCGGCGACCAAAACTTGTCCTATTCCGAGCGCGTGCGGTCACGCACCGCGTAGTCCGCAGTCGACGGTGAGAATTTGGCCGTTTTATGGCCTGTATGTCGTTTCAACGTTTTTCTGTCTTCTCCTGTAATCAACAAATTGGCTTCATAAATATTTCCTAACGAGCTCCATTGCATTTTTAAACTCATAATAATTAAGTTTCTAGAAATTTCCGTAATCTCATTTCATTTGGGACATTGCTTCATTTCTCTCGGAGACACGGGCGATTATAAGGCGCTATTCATACTACTCAATGCCAGCGCGGTACGCGCGTGCCGCGCTGGCGTGGCGTTTGAGTATGAATGGCCTAACGCCTCGCCCGCACGGCACGCGCGTGACGTCCGCTCCGCCATGGCGGCGATGGCCGTAATGGCTTTTTAACCATTTTCACCACTAAATCACCATCAATTTCATTTCGTTTCATTATAATTAATTCCATTGCTCTACTCTGCTATCGTGTTGGTGCAAGCATTTACAGAATTTGGTTGTTTGGAAAAGTTAGGCCCGCTTTTTTCCGCTCCGCCTAGGCGTCGCCGCTGGAGTATTCCTAGTCTCCGCAAGCGCGGCACGCGCGTCACGCGCTTGAAAAGTATTCATACTCTAACGCCACGCCAGAGCGGCACGCGCGTGCCCGCCAGAGCGGCACGCGCGTGCCGCGCTGGCGTTGAGTAGTATGAATAGCGCCTAAAAGAGGCACAGAGAAGCGTCGGCATGCTGTCCAATAGCGTGTCGCCTCCACCCGCCTCACTCATCCAACCATGGCCCTTTTTTAAACCTAACGATCATCGTCAGCGTAAAACCGTTTTACACTTGGTTAAGCGACCCAGAGGTGGGCGGGGCTTGAAAAGGAAAGCGCATAATTTGGGCGGGGCGTCGGAAGTACTGATGTAAGTGAAATGTCTTCAAAGGTGGGTGGAGCTTTGGGAACACCGCGTGAAACGTCATCTGATGTGGGCAGCTCCTCGAGAACGCAGTGTAAAGCGTCATCAGAAACAGGTGGAGCTTCAGGAACACCACACAACAGTTTTATGTGGAGGGGGGGGGTGGGGCATTGAGCATTGCGTAGGCCGGCCTTGCAAGGGAAGTATGCAAAGCGTAGGTCTGATCTGCCAAAACGACTAGTGTCGTTAGTATCTCTTGTGGCTCAATAGTAAAACTGCGCAGTCTCCCGCCGCGAGCCGCAGGTTCCAAGAAGTTACAAGCTTAAAAAGCTCATTTTTTGTGCTTTTTTTACCTTCCAAAAAGCGCGTTATTCTTCGGAAAATCCGGAAACGGACCTCATAAATGTGTTCAGCACCCAAAACTACCCCCCCCCCCCTGAGCAAATTTTGGGTGAACGCACATTCTCCGTACTTTGTCCAGACTGACAGCGTTTTGGACTTGTACGGATTTTCGGTTGGGCGCTTATTTCTAGTAATTGAGGGCTATGGAAGCGTTTTAGAAAAATGTTCCAGATTTGACTTAAAATTCTCCCAGGGGGGTTTTTTGGTGCGCTGATCACGATTCTGTGATTTATTAGTCGATTTTCAAAAGTTTTCGGCTCATTTCGTTTGAAGCTTCCCAACGGGGGAAAATTTCGAGGGAAAAACGCCACTGTCGAGATTTCCGGTTTTCTACGATAGAAATGTCTCAAATTCATTCTCTGAGGGTTATTTGGAGTGCTAAGCACGAATCTGGAGTCCGTTTATCGATTTTTTGCAGATTACGGTAGATTACGGTGGGTATACGGTAGTTTGGTCAAAATCTCAGATTTTACTCAAAACTTGTATACGTGGGTTATTCGAGGTGGAGAATACGAATTTAACGTCCGTTTGCCGATTTTCATAATACTAAGGTGGGTTTTGACCCCTAATTGACATGTTACCTACCGTAACCTACAGTAATCCTCAAAATTTCGACAAATAGACTCCAGATTCGTGTTCACCACCCTAGATTACCCCTACTTACAAGTTTTGGGTTGAATCCGAGAAAATTTTTTGAAACTCGCAAAAAAATGCCTGATGCCTTTTCTCCAGGCTTAAAAAATGCTCATAACTTTTTTGAACCTGCGGCTCGCGGCGGGATACTGCGCATTTTTACTATTGAGCCAGAAGAGATACTAACCATTTTAGTCGTTTTGGCAGATCCGACCTACGCTTCTTATACTTCCCTTGTTAGATATGGGCGGGGTTTTCAGAACACCGTGCTGGGCGTACTTAGAAGAGATCGTTGCTCTGGGAGCAACGGGACAGCGTCACGATCAATATAAGTTATCGATTTTTAGTGGGAGAATTTCTTTTCTGGCTTCCACACCAAGTTTTGAAAAAAAAAACACAATTCCGAGCACCAGAAACCTGTGGAACCCGGTAGCTGGTATTCCGCTCACTATTGATGTTCACGTTTACTTTAACTTTCTGGTTGCAAATTCAATATTTTGATTATTTTCGATTATTTCCGAATCAATAAAGGTAAAAAAATAGCTACCTCTCAGACGATGCTGCCGCAAGGGGATCACTGAATGACTTGATTATGTCGAAGGTTACTATGCCCTTCCAGCAGATGATGCGAAGAAACAGTCGTGTTGAGGAAGAAAGTGAAACCAACAGTGAAGGTAGGTGTTCTTAAAGTTTTTGAGCTCGGCTTCTTTCGATATTTCAATCCCTAAATTTTCGCCATCAGTCATTTTTCTCGCTAACTACGGGTGTTCTCGAACTAGGCAGATGTTTAGAGCATTTAACGCATTGGCGAAAACGAGTGGCAATGTGAGGCTCAAACTTGTATGTAGGGGCTATCTACATAGAGCGGTGAAAACGAATCTGGGGTTCGTTTTTCGAAATTTTGAGGTTTACTATAGGTAACGGTGGTTACCATACCAATCAGGGGGTGAAGCCTTCCTTAGTATCTCAAAATTCGACAATTGCAGACAACACTCGTAAACATCGAATTCGTATTCATCATATGAATCACCCCCGCAGAGAAATTTTGGGCTAAATCTGAGACTTTGACCAGACTACAGTATACCCACCTTACCGTAATCTGTCAAAAGTCGACCAACAGACCTCGGATTCGTATTAAGCATTCCAATTCATTCCCAGAGAAAAAAATTGTGTCACAACTATTGTATGTAGCATCCCCGAAGTCGTCAGAAGTCGTGTTTTGCACCAAAAATTTCTCCGCATTAAGTCGAAAACTTCAGAAAGTTGACAAATCAGATTCGTGATCAGCTTCTCGAAAATTTCTTCGGGGTGATTTTAAGAAAAGTCTGGAACTCTAAAGGCAGTGGTTACGATGAAAAACGTTATCGAAAAAAACTACAAAAATCAGCTTAGATCAAAAACAGCTGAAAAACTGTGAAGGTAGCGCGATGAAAAACGGGCTAGAATTAGAGTTTCTAGGGTCCAAAGATGCCAGTTCGTGCACACGTGCACAGCGCCGCCTAAAAAAATCTCGATTTTTCCTTATAGGTCCTACTACTCGAGACCCAGAAAAGGGTTAAGAGAGAAAAAGACGACAAGCATATTTGATCGCGATCACTGCCTTTAAAGTTGGAAAGGTTTGTAACGACCAAACGTTGTCCAATGGGTTAATGGTTAATTTTGGCGCTGAACATAATCATGAAGTCCGCATCCAGATTTCAGAAACATCACTGCGTGTTTTGGAAAGTACAATAAATACAAGTGTGTTCTTGTTGATATCCTTCTTTCAGATTCTGATTATTCTGACTCGGATCAGACCAATTTTCACGATTTCAACGAGGAGGAACTTCAGCTGTTGTCGTTTGTGAACGCCTATGAGCCGGAAGAGATCCGGCCTCGTCCCCTGCTTAGGCTCTTCATCATGGATTATATGCCGGCTATAGGGGATATTGATGCGATGATAAAGATCCCTCGTCCGGATGAGGTAGTGATATGTTAATATTTAGTTCTCTGTCACTGGTTTCGTTATTCTACCGTGACGCGGCCATAACTTGGACCAGAAAATGATTTCCCCTGATCTGACCGCCATTGGCCCGGTGTCCACCCGGTGGGGAGACGTTGTTGGGCTGCTCTTGGGCTCACTCACTGCTGTTTAGTTGACCTTACGAGGTCATCTTGCTTACGTCATTTCATTGAAAATCTGAGGCTGCCCTCGATTCAGCTGTATTTTCGAGTGTTGTCTGCAATTTTTGAGCTTGCTGACCCAGTACACAGAAGAGGAATCATTCTGGACGAGTATGGCCGCCTAGACTCGACGCGCGCGGCAGAGATCCGTTGCGTTCTTATTTTCTTCAGGATACCTGGAATAAATGCGCTTCAGCTAAGACTTGAACACAGCTAACTCGTCCGCTGCTTCTCCTTTTTCGTGTACTGGGTCTACAAGCCCGACTCACTCGCCACTTCCCGTGATAAAATAGAGTTGTGTTGTATCCTATGAACGACCTCGCACCGGCCCGCGATCAGCCCGGCAAGCTCACATTTGATGGGTATTTACTCGTCAACCGCCTGCTCTCATTTCGGAGATGTTGTACTAAGAAAATTGAAAACAAGTCACTTGTAACACAAAAGACCGACAACAAGTCAGTGTAACTAACTTGTGACTTATCTCAGGTCGTTTAAGTTACGTGTAACATAGCGATGGGACTGCGCCTCAAACATGTCACGTGTAACATAATGATACGAGATACTTCGCAAGTAACCTTAATCGGCCAAGAAGGGAATACGACGCACTATACGGAATCAGGCTTAGAACAGACGTTTCTGTTGGTTCAAGTACCCAAGATAGAGGTACTTGAACCCACAGTAACAGGGTAGGTCCGCGCAGCGTTTTACGCTTAGCATGTGGTCTCGAACGTGTGCGAGTGCGCTCTCTGCGTCTTGTGATGCGCACCCACGTGAATATACAATGTAAGTGACATGTAATATAAATTTAAGTTACAAGTAATATAAATGTATGTTACATGCAATATAAATGTAGGTTATTTGAAGCATTCAGGTAAGTTACATTTATGTTGCAATTAACTTGTTTTCATTTTTCTGAGTAGGCGTCTTTAGTTTGCCAGGGGTGTAGGCAATTCGAATCTGATGGCGCGGCCAGACCGGACGCTAATGCCGGACGAGACCACACCCACCCAACTTGGGCCGCCATCGGCCCGATGCCTGCCCGGCGGAGGGGTCGCCGAGCTCTTTCCTGGCCGATCCACAACTTGATCCACTGTGAATTGCCCTCATGAGGTCATCGTATTCATCGCTGGGAAGAAAATCTGTGGCAGCTTGCTATCCAGTTGGTGTTTCGAGTGCTGTCCGCAATCAACCCGGCATGCTCACTGCCCGCGATTAGCTTGGGAAGCCATCCCTTGGCGGCGGACGGGACGATGGCGCTCAGAGCCCCTCCGGGCCAATCGTGGTCATAGAAAGGCCCGCCGGACCAATTGCTGACGATGTGATCCCTACTGTTGGAACAGGCTCAGCTCCGAGCCTTCCGGGCCGATAGAGGACAAACTTTGAAATGTTTGCGATAGTTTTTCCCTTCAGTTTCGACCAACAACTTCACATTGGCCCGCGAGCAGCCCGGCATGCCCTTCACCGGCGGCGATCCTCCCGCCGTTCGCCTGGGGACTGCTAGCGCCCTAGGTTTCCACGGCTGAACTGTCCGAGTATGTTTCGATGTCGCACTGGCGTCGCGTTGCTGTGGTAGATTGTCGTAACCAGTGCCTCTTTTTGTTTGGTGAAAAGTTGCTACCTAATACTGCTTCGTTAAGGTTGACGACAATATCGGACTAACTCAGCTCGACGAACCGGCCATTCAGCAGAGTGATCCAACCATTGTGGCGATGCAACTTCAGCGAGCTAGCCGAGATGTGAGCAGAAATTGTGAAGGCCGGGTTATACCATGCAGCAGTGCCAAATTGTTTTTTTTTTCAGGTAACCACCCAAGAAGATGCGCCTGTGAAGCAGCTGGAGCGTGCTGATAAATCTTCTCATGAAATTGACAAGTGGATTAACAATATAAGGGTGCGGTATTCAATATAAGTGTTGTGCTATGCGGGAAAAAAGTCGCGTGGGCGACTTTTTCCCGCGAGTCTGACCGCATGCCTTAGTTTGCATATTAAGTTCAAGAAATAACTTGACGCTGATGCATGTTGTAGGAACTGCATCGAACTCGACCGTCTCAATCGACCGTGCAGTTTCGAAGTCCAATGCCGGATATCGAAAGCCTTATGCAGGAATTTCATCCACAATTTGAGCAGTGTCTCAATGGATTAAAGGTATGCACTCTTTATTTTTAAAAGTTTATCTAATTTTTCCGCGTGCGTTTACGGACGGGTAGGGTGGAATAGCCTGCAAGTGAGTTGAGTGCAGAAGGGGTGGGCAGCGTACGCGCGCACACGCACGCGAGGCAATCGAGAGACACCTCCATTCGAGAGAGAGTGTAGCACAAATATATAGGTTCTCCATGCGTTCTCGAATTATGAATGAATAATTGGAATATCGAATTTTCAGAAAATTGCATTGCTGAAGATAGATAGATAGATCGACAGGTTTTATGACTTTCGAATGAATTTCTCAAAAATTCCAACTATTTCTCCCAAATCAAATCTTTTCGGTAATTCCAGATGAACGATTTGTTTTGGAATATTGCCTTTTTGATGCTTCCAATCGATATTCTCTTTGAATAAGGTCCTATAGGAACCACGGCTGAACAATTTTTTTTCGATTTTTTTAGGCCCATTTTATTCATACAAATTGATGCATTCGAGAATCTGCCTTCTGCTTGATCCAAATTATACCCGATTTAATATATTGTTTGAGAAAGGTGTTTGATATAAAATTTATTATTTTTGTTATGATTTTTCAATGAAATTTTTTAATGGTCTTCGAAAACTACAAAAAATGTGTCCATTCCTTTGAATGTCTCCACCAGAAAGTTTCCGAATGTTTGAATGATGAGAATAGTTTAGAAAATCGCGGAGGTATCGAATTCTCGAAAAAGCGAGTATTTGAAAATACCGAATAAGCCCACCAGAATAGAGTAGATGATCAAGTTTCTGGGAGGTTCGAATATTCGAATCGCTTGAGAGCTCTTTAAATAATCATTCGATTCGGTTGTATTGCTTACCTTTGCCCTAATCTAGCAGCGGAACCCCTGGACCTTTTTTGGTTTGTTTGATTTTTTTCGATTTATTTGAAAAATTATTATTTTTCGTTTAGAGTTTTTTTTAAATATTCGATTTGCGAATTTCACATATGCGTTTTTACGGACATTAGGTTATTCTGGGCAAATAGATACTTTGTTTTCTAAGTGTTTAATTTGATTGGAAAAACACTACATTCGGTTTTTTAGATGTTCGGCTAATTTCGGGTGAAAATTTCAGAATTTTGTAATACTAAAAATATCAATCATTCATGAGCGTAATAAGAGAACTCTTTGAAGATACAAATAATTTCTGGGAACCCGAATCAATCAATTTCGGATAATTGCCTGAATATTCATGAGAATCAAATATAGAACAAAGCTGCGGAGTCTTCCGTTAATTCATAAAGAACTGGACCTTGTGAATTGAGATAGACCCTTGATCTCCTTTCGGAATTTAGAGAAAGGTCAAATTCTAGAAATTATTAAAATTTTATTCATTAAAATCTATTATTAAAATTATTAGAATCTCATATACGTATCCATTATTAAAATCTCATATAACAATTATTAAAATCTCATATACGAATTTTTAAAAAGGAGTGGATCAAGAAAACCTATGAATTCGGAAGTCTTCAGGCCAGTTATTCGAGCTATTTTCGAGGAGATCGTTCATTTCAGAAGTTTCGAGGATTCGATTCTCAAATTTTCCATTCATCCAAAGGTTAGCGTCGAATATCTATGTCTAAGTATTTCTGTAAGAAAGCGTTGTTTTTTGACCGCGAAAAGACTGTTTCCTATGTCTGCGTGCGTGCGAGCGGAGCGGCCGCGGTGCGCAGGATATCAAACCTTGGTCATCACTCACCTCATCGAAAACATCTGTAGCAGGGTTGAGCAGATTTCTCTCTCAGATTCCTAACTGTTCTAGTGGCAGAAATCGTAACGGGAAGACCTTTTGGGGGTAGGAAGACTTGTAAATTTGTCGGTGCCTCTTTCGTTTTTCTCCTGCAATTAGACGTGCTTTCATTGGAAATTGTGACGCCACTAAGAATCAGGAAGTCGGATTTCCGCTAATCTCTGATCTGAAAGCAGTCCGCTGCCGGAAATTGTCGGGAGTCATTGAAAAACCTACATATCTGGTTGTGTTTTCAAATCTGCTCTATTTAGCTGCCCACCGCCGATCTGGATGTGGATCTGGAAGAGTATGTGGATATCTGTTTGGGTCTGCTGGATATTCCAATATCTAAAGGACGGATTCAGTCACTTCACTGCTTCTTTTCGTTGTACAGAGAGTTCAAGAGCTCTCAGCATTTTAAAAATCTGGCGACAGAGAAACGGGAGAATATTGATCGAATGGAATTGTGATTGCGCACGCTCGCCTCGATGCGGCCTTCTTAGGACGTCGCGGCGTCGTGGTAGACTAAGTGAATGAGTGCAGTTCAGACAGTGCACAGGAGTGATTTCGCCTGTGTAGCCTGGGGCGGCATGCATGAACGCAGCGAATGAGGTCAGGGAGCCGCTCCGCGTGCCATGCGCGCAGCGTCGAGCCACGGGACGGCCCCCGAAGTTAATGGCGTGTATTGATGTGCAGCGGACGTAAATACACTACCCACAGCAAAGCCTACGCGCGCACTCTTGGTCATCACAAATTCGATTCGGAGGATTCGTGAGAATAATGAAAACCCGAAACATCCGAAGATGAGAAGCGAAAGGGTTCCATAGATAGTCGGAATGATAAAATCGACTGTGATGGCAAAAAGTGCGCGCGTAGGCTTTGCTGTGGGTAGTGCATTTACGTCCGCGGCACATCAATACACGCCATGAACTTTGGAATAATGTTATCCAGCCCACCCCCCCCCAGTCGACTCATTGGCCGTGGGACAGATTTTTGCATTGGAGCAGGCTTTTCGCGCTAGCCTTCCAATCTTCTCAGAAAGTATCAATATCACAATTTCGCAGGATTTCTCTATCGTGCGGGCAAATTTCAAGGATAGAATGGCTCGATTCACATGTTTAACTAGTTTCGATGCAGTCTGACTTTGACTGACTTTGCTATGGAGATTTCTTCTGATTTTATTTATTTCTTCGTTTTAAAGGGTAGGAAAATGTTCCAGATTTGACTCGAAATCCTCTTAGATGGGTACTTGGGGCGCTGATCACGAATTTGGGATCTAATTTCCGATTTTGCAAAGTTTTCGACTTGATTCGTTCAACGCTTACCAGCAGGTGAAAATTTGATGGCAAATCGCGACTTTTGACGATTGCCGGTGTACTACGATAGATATGGCTAAAATTGTGTCTCTGTAGGTTATTTGGAGTGCTGAGCACGAATCTGACGTCCGTTTATGGATTTTATTTAGATTACGGTAGATCACGATGGGTATACAGTAGTTTGGTCAAAGTCTCAGATTTGACTCAAAGTTTGTATGCGGGGGTTATTCGGGGCGGTGAACACGAATTCAATGTCCATTTGTCGATTTTCGAATTATTGAGGTACGTTTTGCTCCCTATAGGGCATGGTACCTACCGTAACCCACAGTAAACTTCAGAATTTTGACAAACGGACTTCGAATTCGTGTTCAGCACCCTAGATTACCCCTGCATACAAGTTTTGAGCCGAATCCGAGATTTTTCTCCAAAACACCCCGAAAAAAATTCATGGGGTACCCTTACCTTGCCACCAGGCTTTGAAAAAAAGCGTATAACTTTTTTCAGAGTGGTTTCAGGCAGCTGCGAAGACGATAATCGGATTCTGCACCAAAAATAGTTCTGGAATAGTACATTCATAATCATAATTATTTGCTTCACTGATGTCTAAAACGTAATAAAATAGAATGTTTTCATTATAGTTCTTTAGTGATACATTTCACTGTTATGCAGTCAAACTATATCGAAACCAGTTATACATGTGAATTGAGCCATTCTATCCTTGAAATTTGCTCGTACCATTGAGAAATCCTGCGAGATTGTGATATTGATACTTTCTGAGAAGATTGGAAGGCTAGCGCGAAAAGCCTGCTCCAATGCAAAAATCCGTCCCACGGCCAATGAGTCGATTGGGGGGGGGGGTGGGCTGGATAACATTATTCTGAACTTTGGGCCGTCCCGTGGCTCGGCGCTGCTCGCATAGCACGCGGAGCGGCCCCCTGACCTCCTTCGCTGCGTTCATGCATGCTGCCCCTAAAGAAGAGTTCATGGGAGTATGCCTTCGTATCTACTTGTATTGTTCGCTGATGAGAATTATAATTTTGCTTTGGTGGAATAAAATTTTATGAAAATGTGACTGTATTACTCGCTAATTGTTCCAGCATGCTCGTCTGGTCATAGTGCTACCATTAAATCATGTGTGTGATTTTATGAACTATTAATTGTTTTTTTCTTATTTATGGCGCGGCACGCGAGCTGGTTGCGGCCGTAGGCAATTATCTACGGTCTCTACTATACACGGATGTGTAGACCGTTTTTCGGAGTCAAAGGCTCCGAAAAGCTTATCACAAAAAGTGCAATTATCCTTGGAAAATATGGAACTTATAATGAAGTGAAAAAATTCCTATAGAAATCATTATTCTGTAGGACTATTGAATGAAAGTTTTATGATCCTTGCTTCTGATTTTCTTAGCAGTAATGTTTAGACGATATGAAGTCATTCACGTATCCTCTATGTACTCCGAGGTGAAGTCCAATTTCTTATGTCGCGTGCGTCTGCCCGCGTATGCCGCGTCTCCTTCTCTCCACACTTTCTCGCTCTCTTCCCATCGCCCCGCCCGAGCGCACTAAGGAAAAGAGTAAGCTTTGTTTCGAGAGAGAAAGAGGGTATAACAGGTTTCGGTAGAGACTGGCCGCGCCCCGCATCCCTCTGCCAGCTAAATGGGCGTCGTCTAGACTTCCAACAATTGGCCGCTAGAATATTTCGTAATATTTCTAACCCTTCCCCGACCAATATCCTTCATGATCACCTTGTAAAAGTCGTTCTGCGCTCCAGAACTAGTCACACTTGATTGTGAACGGGGCAGGTGCTGATCTTCTAAATGATCAATTTCACAGTGTGTGAACAGGCTCAAAATGACCAGCGGCGAAAAATTGCGAAATTATTGTCCAAAAGGCTCAATAGTATTCCGGGAATGTTTAATCGGACTTGAAAAATTTTTTCTTAAGTTTTTTGTTCCTTCTGAAAATGTTCGCTTTGGAAGGGGTACATAGTCTTCTTTCACTTAAGACTGAGCTGTAGACAGCTATGGACGCGGTTCTGAGCGCGAGGTGACCTCCATTGTTTAATCGATAAAGATTACTAGCGATTCTGCTGCTTGCGGCTGCCCTCCCTGCCCCCAAGTCTTAGGTATCCTCTGTTTCCGAGTCAAATTTACTCTGTTCCCTTGCGCGCTTGTGTGAAGCGAGGGTAGAGACAGCGAGAAAGTGTGGGGAAAAGGAGACGCAGCGTACGCACGCAGACGCACGCGGCGAACGGAAATAAATCACACTGGGAAACAGAGGATATGTATCTTTGCTCATTTCAACCACTGCATGCTGCCGATACAGCGAGTTTAAAGGGGCGAACGAACGTGTTTAAACAAGAAAAACTTGTACAAGAAAAACAGGAAAAGTTGCTTCAGGGTCCCGGCGCGATCGGCTCTGTTTCTTTGGGTCTCGATTGTTTCATTGGCGTCGGTTGTGTCGACACTAGTCCGCGCCGTCATCTTCACACCCAGCAAACTTCGCACCACCCCGGACTTTCCCTCCCCTTCCCAAATCAGGAAAGTTAAAGGCTTTAAGAAGTGTATCTTGCACACAAAGTCATATTTACAATTTGAATTTAACTGCAAGTTTCAGAGCTCAGAAAATCACGGCCTTGGACGAGTTCCGACGTAATCATGTTTCATTGGCGTCGTTCGATGTTTTTTGCTATTTCATTTCATTCATGTTACTGCAAGTACTGTTACTGTATGTGTTGCTGTTTTACTGTTATTTCTATTATCCATCTTTTGTATGTCAGTGTTAGAGGAGGAATTTTTGCTCGAACTTCATTCAAGGAGGTTGATTGACTTGCAGAAAACAAATGTGCGGTTCATTTTGTTGAAAACGTCTTGTACAAGATTAGGGTACGTCTTGGTAGAAGTATGATTCAGATTTGGCGAAAACATAGTCGAGTTCCTGATATTCCTATTGAACCCGTTGTTTTCTACGATTTTTCAAGGGACTATGGTAGGTGTAAAGGCGCCCAGGTGTCATAATTGAGCATAGTTCGGCACTGATTTAGATCTCTCGCTGGGCGGAGAATATCCGCCCATTTTCTCGCCGTCGGCCTAACATGCCAGCCTTCAATGCTCCTGTGAAAGGTCAGCGGCAGGAAAGTGGGCCTGGGGTGCGGAAAGAGTGGTACGCCGCGCGCGGCTAGGACAAGCGACGCGTGTTGCGTCGCGGCGTACCACCGTCGATTCATCGATGCACCGTGGAGTCAAAACAAGCAAAATGATTGCATTTCAATTTAAGAACCGTCTTTGGATGCTAGGATATCGCATTTCGATGTTAATAACCCAGAAGTATGGCAGTCTTAGTGACCTCTAATACAAATACATTTTACCATATTCACAGAAATCAGGAGAAAACAAGTCATTCTCAATTTTCCGATTGACGCCCGCTTCTATGAACCTCGTTCATTTTAACTTGTACTGAACCTATCATATGAGTGTTTCCAAACATCACGTTGAAGGGAAATGACCCAATCAACGCCTGTTGGTACGCCGCGACGCGACACGCAGAGCATGCTCCCAGCCGCGCGCGGCCTACCACCTGGCCTGTAACCCCTCCCAGCAAGAGATCTGGATAAGAGCTCATGGCTCTTAAAAATTAGGAAAAATCTGCACTGCACTGCACTCTGCTCTGCAATTTAAATAATCCATGGATCCTAAAGCACGCCCACAAGTACGCCGCGAAGTGGCCTTGGGTGCGCACCTTATATCTATATATTGGCTAAATTGAATGAATATTCACAGAAGACGTATGATGGGTTTTCCCTATTCCGAATCAAGCACCCATCACCTTGAAAAAGATGGTGGAGATATGAAGAATGTAATAGTGAAAAATTTTGTCGTTGTGAAGTGATTTTTAAAGATTATTTTTTGGATTAGGCGTTGATCGTTGATTAGCTTTTGTTAATTTACTTTTGTTGATCAACTTGTCGTTCAGGTGCTTCATATGCTTTGTTAATAGTGAGCTTTGTGAATAGCTTGTGAATGTGGATGAATGAATGTGGATTTGAACTTCCATAGGAACAGATTGTACTGTAAAATCTCGAGCGGGGATCGAACTCGAGCAAGAGTAGCAAGCAACCATTATAGCGCCTCCTGCCACTACGCTATACGTGCCCTATTCTCAGATATTCGTGGGGAAGTTCCCGAGAACGACAGCAGAACTTCCCTCGAAACAACTGGGGAATATCCTCCGAATCGGGATGAGGCGAAGGGGACGTCTCGACAACAGAGTAATGGGGGAAGTTCTTTAGCGAGATTTCTTTTGTTCTCCCGACTGCAGGTCTTCCCGCGACCTTCCGACTGCTGATCTTCCCATTGTTCAATGATTGATCAGAAATCAGTTTGCTAGACCTCGCTGTTTTCGACTGTCTCCTATTCCTGAAAAACTGCGATCGGTCTAAAAATATTCACCTCTGACTTAAGGTTATACTCAGATATTCGTGGGGAAGTTCCCGAGGACAATAGACCTGATTTGGTCGTTATCACTCGTTCGAGGGGAGAGGAGCGAGACTCCCCCCCCCCCTCCGGAGGGGGACGTCTCGCCCCTCTCCCCTCGAATTATACACAACGATAAGGCGTTCGGAACAGTCAACTCGGAAGGAGAACAAGGGAAGTTCGCTTCACGGTTGCTCCCATGGCCTCCCCCCAAACATGATCAACGCGAAAACAAAGCCGCAGCGTATACGGTGATGCAGACGGGCTAGTCGCGAGGCGGTCTCGCACTTCGCAAGTTCAGGGGTGGATCTGTCACTCAAGGACTACGTAAGGAATCGCTGTCTGGATTCCAGAGGAGCTAATAAGTTTCTCTATAACCTTTCGTCAGAGGAGAATATTTTTGGACCGAATGCAGCTTTTCAGGAACAGGAGACTGTCGAAAACAGCGAGTTCTAGCAAGCTGATTTTTGATCAATCATTGAACGATGGGAAGATCTGCAGTCGGAAGGTCGCGGGAAGACCTGCAGTCGGGAGACCAAGAGAACTCCTGCTGTGGGAACTTCCCTTATTACTCTGCTGTCGAGACGTCCCCTTCGCCTCCCCCCAATTCGGGGGAAGTTCCCCAGTTGTTTCGAGGGAAGTTCTGATGTCGTTCTCGGGATTTCCCCCACGAATATCTGAGTAGAGAAGCTTATTAGCTCCTCTGAAAATCAGTCAGAGATGCCTTACGCGGTCCTTGAGTGGCAGATCTACCCCCTTAACTTGTGAAGTGCGAGACCACCTCGCGACTAGCCCGTCTGCATCACCGTATACGCTGCGGCTTTGTTTTCGCGTTCATCATGTTGGGGGGGGAGGCCACGGGAACAACCGTGAAGCAAACTTCCCTTGTTCTCCCCCCGAGTTGACTGTTTCGAACGCCTCATCGTTGTGCATAATTCGAGGGAAAGACGTCCCCCTCCGGGGGGACGTCTCGCTCCTCTCTCCCCGACCGAGTGATAACGACGAAAACAGGTCTGTTGCCCTCGGGAACTTCCCCCCAAATAAGTGAGTCTCTCCCCGACCGAGTGATAACGACAAAAACAGGTCTGTTGTCCTCGGGAACTTCCCCCCAAATGTGTGAGTTGGTAAGGAAGGGGGCGATTGTTGCGACTAGGAAGAATTCGTGGGGGCGATTATGGGGCAAAACTAGCATAGCGAAAGGATGGCGAGAGGGACGGCACGTGAATCGCCCGCCGAGTCCATACTGTGCTCCACAATAGAACACAATCGCCCCACAAAATACACGTAGAGCGCACTTGTTGTTGGGCTCCAAGTCTCTATGTGGTGGGCTACACGCGAACTTTTGTGAGAGTTGCTTCTAAATGAGTGAAGGCGGGAAGATGAAGAGAGAACAGGAGAGCACTCGACAGCTGAGCAGTTTTTGATCGATTCAATTCATGCTATCTAGTGATATCAGTTTTACCATTAGTTTTACCATGTCTCTCCGCAAATCTCCTGAAAGAGCTTTTTGCTAAACCTCAACTCATAGAAATTGCAGCAAATTTCCAGACATTTTTTTCTGAAATATTTTATACGAATGATGTTTGAAGTTTGGATTCGAACGGCTTAAAAGTAGAGTTGAGCGGAATTTGGAGGGTGAAGCGATTAGCATGTCGTATTTGGAAGCCAGGTGATTGCGTGACTATTAAACATTCATTTATTCAGACTCATGGATCCTGAGGATCACCTCGCGCGCTACGTCCATAAACGCTCTCTCACAGTGCCATGGTAGGTTCAATCGACAATTCATGTTCAGTCATATAATTTTAATTTTCAAAATGTAATTTTAAAAATGCCTTAGTTTGGTTTCATCCATGAGAGCATCCGCCAGCTGATGCTTAGGAAATATGGCGAAGAGTTTTGGAACAAAGTCTTGTGAGTTGCTTTTTCCATTTCAAGATTTACATATGATATTATTGTTTTGTTTTGTGTTTTGACTATGAAATACAATGTAACTGACAAGGGAACCACAATAAGTCATAGTGACCATTCCAAATGAAATGTACTTTTCTAGAACCATTTTCGGAGGAAAAGTCGGAATATGCCCAACGCAGCTGCCTAGACCCACTCTGAGAAAAGTTATAGGCATTTTTTCTCTGATTTTCGTACCTATTGTACCCTCCAAAAAGGGCAACATTTTTAAGAAAATCCGGGAACGGACCTCATAATCGTGTTCAGCACCCGAAACTACCTCACTAAGCAATATTTGGGTGAAGGAACATTTTCCAAACTTCGCGCAGACTAACGGCGTTTGGGACTTGAAAAAAATACGGATTTTCGGTTGAGCGTTTATTTATACCAATTACAGGGCCCTCGAAGCGTTTTAGAAACATCTTCCAGATTTGACTAAAAATTCGATTTGGGGGGTTATTTGGGGTGCTGATCACGAATCTGAGGTTCATTTATCGATTTCCCAAGTTTTCGACTGTATTCGTTCACAGATTCCCATCCGGGGAGAATTTGATGGGAAATCGCGACTTCTGACGATTTCCGGAGTGCTACTATAGATTATGCTCAAATTGTTTCTCTGGGGGTTATTTGGAGTGCTGAACACGAATCTGATGTCGGTTTATCGATTTTCGACAGCTTAAAGGCATCGTTCGAGCTGGAAAATCAATTTCCATTTTTTAGGCTCAATTTCATGAATGAGCCCTGTAGACCACACCGGTTAGTTTTGGCGCTTCAAAAATCTAGGGTTATGAGGTTGGAAGAAGTTGAAGATGAGGATCCGCCACCAGTTCTCACCAGTCATCTAGCACTTTTTCATAGAATGTAGATCCGACCGGCAAACAACATGAAAAACAGTTACGGCACAAACTCCACATGTTGAAAAACTTTGAAAATAACAGTGACGAGGACCCCAAACGCAGAAAAAACCTCAAAAACGATTTTGGCGCGAAGTTCAAATTCGTCTTTACAATGTGTTCCGGATGAATTTTCTTGACAAATGGAGGTTTTTCATGGGCGCCTTCAATATTTTCGTTCACTAGAGAGGCCAAGCTACGCAAAAACATGAAAATATAATATACGATTTCCTGCGCGTACGATGCCTTTAAGGTAGATTACGGTGGGTATACGGTAGTTTGGTCAAAGTCTCAGATTTGTCTTAAAGTTTCTATGTGGGGGTTAATTGGAGTGCTGAATACGAATTCAATGTCCATTTGTCGATTATCGGAATATTGAGGTAGGTTTTGCATTCTAAATGGCATGTTACTCACCGTAACCTACAGTAAACCTTAAAATTTAGGCAAGCGAACCCCAGGTTCGTGTTCGGCACTCCAGATTACCCCTACATACATGTTTTTAGCAAAATCCGGAGAAAAATTCATAAACACGTGAAAAATTCCATAGGGGGCTTTTTTTTCTTTCCCTTACCTTGCCGAAAAGCTTTAAATCATAACTTTTTTCAGAGTTTGTCTAGGCAGCTGCGATGGGCTTATTCGGAGTTTTCGTCCGAAAATGATTCTAGAAAAGTACATTTCATTCGAAATGGTCACTATGAATTATTGTGGTTCCCTTGTGAGGGTTTTGTGAGTTAAAAGCTTATATGAAGCCATTAGCAGTAGTTATGAGTTGGAAACTTTCCAATGACTGATATTGTGAGTAGACGCTGAAGATCCATAGGCGCAGACTATGATTCGTCGAAGGAAGCTCTCGATACTGGACGGAATTCTAGTTCAGTGCCAGCGTCTCACGCACGAAGGTTTATTCAAAGTTTGTCAAAATAAGAAGAATAAAAGTCATATTTCCCAGTCTGTTATTTTTGCCGGCCCCTAGAATCACTATCTTCTTTCCTGGACTTTTGTATTGGACCTTTCGCCTTTGATTGGTGGGTGGTCAGCAAAGATTGATGAGCAAGATCAACAGAAGCCTGATGGTCGGAATTACCAGTCCTGTAAACTTGCCAATTGCAGTAATTGCGTGTAGACGCTGAAGATCAATATGTACACAGGTGGTTCGTGCGCACCCTCAATTCTGGACAGAATCATGTATTTTCCAGCTTTGTACTGTAATTCCAGAGAAGTCCTGTTTAGTGCCAGCCTTCAGCTGTCGCCCCCACTAACAAGGTACCACTTCGAACGAAAAATGGACTTTCGAAACACGGTCTTTTGAGGGTTGTAGAGGATTTAAGAAGAAACAATTTGAGATTTTAAAATTTCACCCAGTCCTCGCGGGTAGATCAAAAACGATCAAAAAAGGAAAGAAACCAGAACGTTGGATTGGGAGGACGTAGCACAAATGTGAGCTATACAGTGGCCTTGAAATCATCTGAAAAGGTTCTTCTAAAAGTTTGAAGATGAAGTCTAGCTAGGTTCTCGAGTTATGACTTGTTCATTGATCCCCTGAACAATGCTCGTTGCATTCAAAACACCGATCACTGCAATGTGATAGTCGGGGTGAGCAAGCAGGACACCGTGGCTCAGTCGGTTAGGCGTTGTACTACGAAGCAATTGAAAGATGGTTCGAATACTGTGGGATCATCACTGCATTATGGCTGGTAGTAATGACATTTCTATGTGTTCACCTTACTTATTTTGAGTTTTAACAGTGTCTCTTGTTTTTTATTCCTCTTTTCTTATGTCGGAGAGGTAACGTGCTATAAACGGAGAACGGTCCACATCAATGTTAGATACTATAGAAATTCCGAGGTTTCGACAATTGCTAGAGTATCAAGAATACCCTTACCCTTCTCCCCCACATATGTTACAGAAAAACCGTCCTTAATCCGGAGAAACACTTTAGCGGACTTATTTTGATATATGACGCTGGAAAAAAGTTCGGACAAAATGAAACTTCGTGGACTTGTTCCTTGATCAATGACCAATCTTTTTTTCCAAGAGAAATAATTATTGTAAACAGAAGTGGGTTTAGCTAAACTACAAAATCCATTGGAGCGACCTAATACTTCAGCGCATGGCTCGAAGACTCAAGAAAAGTGTTTCGTTACCAATTCCAACATTTGGAGTAGAACAAAACCTTATAAAAACGCATCTTACAAGAGAACTACTTTTATTCAGTCCGGCCATTCTGGATTAAATGTAGTTTTCTGGCTGGAGCCACTTTGGACGTAGAATCCGAGTATGCTCTCCGCAGCTTCTCTGAAAAATAGAGAAGCTTTTATGAAAAGAAGTTATAGTCGTTTTTTCAAACCTCGCGACAAGGCAAGGAATTTTTAGGGTGGTTTGGAAAAAAATCTCGGATTCGGCTCAAAACTTGTATGTAGGGGTAATCTAGGGTGCTGAACACGAATGTAGAGATCGTTTGTTGAAATTCTGAGGTTTACTGTAGATTACGGTAGTTTTCATAACATAGAGGGCATAAACCTACCTTAATATTTTGAAAATTGACAGGTGAACATAAAATTTGTTCTCAGCACCCCGAATAACTCCGTTCAGAAATTTTGAGTCAAATCTGAGACTTTGACCCAACTACCGTACACCCACCGTAATCTACCGTAATCTGTCGAAAATCGATGAACTGACCTCAGATTCGTTATGAGCACTTAAAATAACCTCCAAAAGCGAAGTTTGGGTCCTAAATTTTTTTCGACCTTTGGAGCCCCATGAGGTAAGAAGCTCAATGCCATTTTTGAGGGTTTAGAGATCGAATTTTTTTTCGCCCAAACTCCGCCCCAGGGGGTAATTTGGGGCGCTGAACACGAATCTGGGGTCCGCTTCCTGTTTTTCAGCGGATTTCGTCAGGTTAGGGTGCATTGAATGGCATTTTACCTACCGCAACCCATTGTTTTGGTGGTTTTTGATCTACCCGTGAGGACTGAGTGGAATTTCAAAATCTTGAATTGTTTATTTTTACGCCCTCTACAGCTCTCTAAAGACCGTTTTTCGAAACTTCATTTTTTGTTCAAAGTGATCCCGTGTAAGTTCCTTGGAAAAAGTGAAGACAAATAAAAATTTCCGGCCTGCTTTTTTTGCCGGCCTCTAGAATCGTTGATTTCCTTTCCTCATTGACCTCTCATAATAGACTCTGCTTTTGATTGCTGATCAGCAAAGTATGATGAGCAGGACCAACGGGAGCTTTGCTGTCTGGAATTCCAGCCCTGTTTACTTGCCAATGAGAGTATTTTCATGTTGACGCTGAAAACCAATATTTAATCTGACTCGTAAGAATCCCTATTTTTGGGCAGAATCATGGATTTTCCAGCTTTATACTGTGATTCGGTAGACCTCCTGTTTAGTGTACATTTCACCGAACCCTGGAATCGATGATTTCTTTGCTACCATGGCCTTCTGTATCGGACCGTTTGCCTTTAAAGGCAGCATACACGCTCACAGACATGGTCGGGATATCAGCATAAATAGGCCCGCACGGCCCCTAGCAAGTCGTCAACGATCTTTGAAGCTCTGGAAACATCCAGAATGACAATAATTGGCCATGTTTGAGCAATCCTGTCTCGCACGCCCGTATTTTCACTCCCATTCGAGTACGAGAATGAGAATCGAAACTTGAGAAAACATGTGAGAACTTAGAATGATAGCACTATAGAAAGGGAGTGCAGCAGAGAAAAAACTCGATTTACCTCAATATAACATGTTTGTGCACTGATAAAATCCTCCATTTCAAGAGGTCAGCCACAGTAGAGCGGCATTCTCGAAAGTGGACGAGAGTCAATAGGTATGCAGACATGTTATACTCAAGTAAACCAAGCTATTTCTCTCGTGCACTCCCATTTGATAGTGCTATCACTCTCATTTATCACACGTTTTCACAAGTATCGATTCTCATTCTGTTACTCGAAGGGGTGTGAAAATACGGGCGTGGAAGGCAAGATTGCTCAAACATTGTCAAATACTGTCATCCTTGACAGTTTTCAGCGTTTCAAACGTCGTTGACGACATAGTACGGGCCGTGCGGACCTATCTATGCTGTTATCTCGACTATGCTTGCGAGCGTGTATGCTGCCTTTAAGTGGTGATCAGCGAAGATTGATGAACCAGATCAACGGGAGCCTGGTGGTTTGGATTACCAGCACTGTAAACTTGTCAATAGCAGTAATTGCTTGCTGACGTTGAAGATCAATATGTATTGAATTTGATTCGTAAAAACTCTTGATTTTGAGCAGAATTATGGACTTTAAATTCTGATTCGGGAGAAATCCTGTTTAATACATCCTTGAGCTCTCTCACGCACAGAATCTCACCCCATGCTCCTCCTTCCAAGATGAAGAAAATGTGAAATCTTCATCCTGTTATTTTCTGCTGGCCCCATAGAGTCGCTGATTTCTCTTCTTCCTTGGCCGCTTGTATGTGACCGTCTGCCTTTGCCTGGTGATCAGCAAAGATTGATGAGCCAGACCAACGGGAGCTTTGTTGTCTGGAATCCCAGTCCTGTTTACTTGCATATGGCGGTAATTGCGTGTTGACGCTGGAAATCAATATGCATTGAATCTTTCTCGTCAGAATCCTCATTTTTGGGCAGAATCAAGGATTTTTCAGTTCTGTCCAGTGATTCGGTAGACCTCCTGTTCAGTGTATTTTTTGCCGACCCCTAGAATCGCTGATTCCCTTCTTCATTGGTCTCTTGTATTGAACTCTCTGCGTTTGATTGGTGATCAGTCAAGATTGATGAAACAGATCAACGCGAGCTTGCTGGTCGTAATTATCAGTCCTGTAAACCTGCCAATGGCATGGTGGTAATCGCGCGCTGACGCCAAAAATCAATATGCATTGAATCTGATTTGCTCATATTGTGATTCAGGAGAAACCCTGTCTAGTACAACCCTAAAGGCAGTGTCCACGATAAAAACCACGTCTGATTTTCTGGTGGAGATTGGTAGCTGCGGGGCCTAGCGCAACCCAAACGTTGAAAAAACTAAGAAAAATGAGCTCGGAACGGGCCCCTACGGCGCCAAAGTTGGGCACCCGTCAGCTCGTCACACCCCAGGTGCACTTTCCACGCCCACCGACGTGAACAAATGAATGCTCGAGATTGTGAGATGAGCGATGGCTTTCGATCAATAGCCCCGTTCTTCCCTTTATTCCCAACTTCTCTCTTCACTCAGCTCTGCTCGCATACATCGGCTGCAAAAGACGGAAATTACAAGCCTCGGACAACTCGTCCACCATGCTTCCCTATCTCAATCTTTGAGGGACCATAACTCCGTTACCAGAAGGTCTTGTACGATTCCAAAAACAACATTGGAATCAGCATGGGACCTTCTTCAACATAGGCGGAAAAACAGAAAAACGATTCTTATCGTGAACACTGCCTTTAAGCTGTCTCACGCACAAGTTTTCAGACAGGGTTTAAAAAAGAGAAAGCTGAAAAACTTTGTTTTCCAGCCTTTTGTTAATTGTTGCTGGCACCATAGAATTGTTGATTCCTCTTCTTCGCTGGCTTCTCGTATTAGGTCATTTGCCATTGATTGGTGATCAGCAAAGGTGAATGAACCAGATCAACGGGAGCCAGGTGGTCTGGATTACCAGTCCTTTCGACTTGCCAATGGCAGTAAATGCGAGTTGACGCTGAAGATCAATATGCGTTCAATCAGATTCGTTAAAACTCTTGATTTTGAGCAGAATCATAGTTTTTTTTACCTCATATTGTGATTCGGGAGAAATCCTGTTTATTACAGCCTTGAGCTCTCTCACGCACAGAATCTCACCCATGCTCTTCCGAAAAAGATGAAGAAAATGTGAAATCTTCAGCCTGTTATTTTCTGCTGGCCCCATAGAGTCGCTGATTTCTCTTCTTACTTGGTCTCTTGTATTGAAATGTCTGCCTATGATCTGTGGGTGATCAGGAAAAACGTTGATGATTGGCATTAAAAGCACAGAACACCCACAGAATTGATTGTAATTTATTATGCTTATCTTGCTGAGAATTACTCGCTGATCACAAGTATGTCTCTGGAATCATCCTAAGTTCCCTACAAACGAAGCTACCCTATATAAAACATCGTAATTCACATCACTCGAGGCGCGAGCGGCGCGCGCGGCGCCTGGGCCTCTGTCTGTCCACAGCTCTCTCACTGTCTCTGACCTCCACTCCGCACCAGCACGCGTAGGAATCATGTGAATTTCGTCGTTTTATAGCCTGTATAATTTTCTTGAAATGCCCAGAAATTCTGGGCGAAATTTGGTAGGCGAGTTGTCTCAGACCTGTATTTTTCTTCATGCGTAGTCGCTGCACGAGAGCGAACCAGGATGAAGCCACAGACTGATAGGGTAGTGAATACGAAGACGCGTTTGAAATTCATATATGCGTCTAGCCGCTTTTGAGCTCAAAAATCAGGAAAAGGGGCGTGGCTCGTGGTGGTGCATGAAGGGGTCGGCCCGTGGTGGTCGCTTGTATCTCGTTCCATTGGAGCAATTAAGATCTCGCAATCGGCACCTGTTGTATGTACTACATGAGGGTTCCAGTGCACATTTACCTGGAAATTACAAAATTTATATCTTAGGTAGTAGTTTGCCTTAAAAGCGAACCGGGTATGTGCGCGCGGATGCGTTGCTCAAATTGGCCGCGCCACAGAAAGGAAAGTGCCTTTGGCTGTCTGAGAAAATTTGTGTATGCCAAAATAATAATCCAATTCTGAAATCAATATTTTAGACAGAGAGCTGGATTCGAAGCCGGAAAAGAGAATATCGTCAATCACTACTACTCGGACTCGGATACCTACATTCTGGTAGATGCGGTTAGTGTGACGGCAAGTATGTAATATTTAGGGTCAATCCAAATATTAAGAATATTTTTTTTGTAAGAAACCGGATGAGCACGAAAATTTTCTTCAGAAATGACGAGGGAGCAAGTCTGGGAGATGTACGGCGGATTTCTCATCGAGTACACCATGGAGATTGGATGGGATGACTTGATTCGATCGATGAGTCCCAACTTAAAAGTAATCTTTCATTATTTTAGTGTCACTTGGTGCTGCGCGACCGCCACGTGACTGCAGCGCGACAGATGTGCGCGCCGCGGTGGCGTCCTTATTGATTAACAAAAAGGGGAAGCACATACATATGTATTTTTGTTAGAATTTTTTTGAGATATGTACATGTATGAGGTGATCGTATGTATACATTATAAACGCGTTTTCAGGGTTTTCTCGACAATCTAGACTCACTGCACTACTTCATTGACCATGTTGTCTACAAGGCCAACTTGCGTGGGCCATCGTTTCGTTGCGAAGACAATCCGGATGGGACCATCACTCTGCACTACTACACAGGGCGACCTGGACTATATCCGATTGTGAAAGGTTGGCTTTTGATCAGACAGCCTGCCTACCCAACGTCGCTCGCATTCCTGCGCGCATGTCTGCGATGTCGCATCTATAGGCGGGATCATACTTCACGCTAAGGGCGACAGCGATAGTACCAATTAGGCATATCGATTTCTGATTGGTATGGATTGAAACCACAGTGTCGCGCCGCTCGTCGCGGGAAGTATGGAACCGGCCCAAAGCGCCCAATGCTGTATCACCAGTACCAGGGATTTGACGATTTTTATGGAAATTTTGGCAAATGGAGCAGCCATTTTGATTGCGGAAGTCAAGAATCTGAACGCCTAAGTTTTATCGGAAATCGAAAAAAATGCAACCTTGTGGGTCTTTTCCGATTCTATTCCGCATGTCGAGACCCTTCTTCTTCTAGGAATGAAAAGGCCGAAAAATGCTGAAAATCTTACACGTCGAAAATCGGGAAAACTTCCGATTTTAGTTTTGTGTTGATCAATTTGTTCAGCTTTTAAATTTATTCGAAATCGATTATTCCCAAATATTCGACTTTTCGAGACAGAAGCTGGCGTTTTGACTTTTCGGTTTCAATCCTGCAACAAGCTCGTAGGTGAGTAGATATATACTTTGCAGGGGTTCTGAAAGAGGCTGCGAAACGAGTGTTTAAATTAGACGTTGTTCTGACAATTACTGGTCGAACCCAACGCAGCGTTCAGATGGCTACTGGAGAACGAATTGAAGAGCATGTGATTTTTCTCATCAAGGTAAACATATCTTCAATTTCGAAGTGAAATTTATTTCCGGTTATCGCGTGCGTCTGCTCGCGTATGCTGTGCTGTGTTTCCTTTTCCCCTCACTTTCTCGCTGTCTCTCCGCACGCTCCGCAAAAGCGCGCGAAGAAACAGAGTAAATTTGACTCCGGAATAAAGTGTGAATGTGCGATTGTTTTGAACAAATCGGTATCAACAATTATCTATTCTTCCCTGAAAGTGGTCAAAAAGGGAGAAAAACTATTTTGTTTCTAGAAATAGAATTTCGCGTAGCCAATTGTCATTATAAATTCTAAAAAATAGTATTTCTGTAGGTATGATTGACTTCCTCCCCTATTTTGAGGCGTTTTCCGTGAAACCGGAGCGCTAGGAACCTTCTGAAATCAGAAGTAGGAATTTCTGAAAATTTAGCTTCCTGGCAAAAGTAGCGATTTGGTAATGGTCAAAAAAATGTTTCAAAAATGTCTTGAAATATTTTCAAAAAATGATTTGGCGTAAAATAGCATGGAAAAATAAAAAAGCTGGGAAATAAAGTGAAATAACCAAAAAATACGATTTGGTGGTCGATCATTTCACAAGCTTCTCCGTTGAACTTATCAAAACGAAATCAAGCACGATATGGAATGGAGCTTTGCCTTCACCCAGCATGACATATGCTGATTTCCTTGATACAGCTTTCAAAAATAGCTCAATGTTTCTGTTGCGCGCTTGATTTAGTTTTGATAAGTTTAACGGAGAAGTTTGTGAAATGATCGACCACCAAATCGTATTTTTTGGTTATTTCACTTCATTTCCTAGCTTTTTTATTACTCCATCCTATTTTACGCCAAATCATTTTTTGAAAATATTTCAAGACATTTTTGAAACATTTTTTTGACCATTACCAAATCGCTACTTTTGCCAGGAAGCTAAATTTTCAGAAATTTCACATATTTCCCCAAAGGTTCCCTTTCTGACTTCAATTTTGCTCAACGATTTCCATTTTGAAATGATTTGAAACCTATGACTTACAACCATAAAAAATAAAACTCATTGCCGCATTTGGTGAAAAATCGATATTATTGATCACTAATATTTGATCTTGCATGATGAAAAGAATTTCGCAAACAAATGACTTAGAGCCATCAACAATCAAAAATCATTACGGCATTTTGTGCAACAGGCGAAAAAATCAATATTATTGATCAGTATTTATCGATAATGACTCATGAGTCAAATTCCTCAACCAAAAAAAACCAATCCCATAAGCAAACACCACTGTTCGCCGCATTTTGTGCAAAAAACACGAAAATCGATAATATTGATTCTCGATCGATAACATGTCATGAGTACGAATTCTGACAAGTTCAATACTTACCTTCGACGAACTGTGTTGATTGGCTGCGATTTCACCCACACACCCCGGTCTCCAGAGCCGTATCAGAAAGTTTTTTTTTTTTTTTTTTGAAAGGAGTTTTCGTGCTCCACGGCTAATTTAGTATGTAAACCCACGATTTTGAGGTACCCTTTAAAGTTAAGGTATCGAGTTCAAATTGGAATAGGAGCGACCTGCATCCATTTCCAGCCTCCTATCCAAAAATGAGCTCCCTAGCTCAATTTTATCTGGTAGCACAAGATCGTGAACGCCGTCTGAAAAAAAGGAGATCAACAGAGAAAACTTGCGGTTTTTCAAAATTTTCTCAAATTCTTGGAAACCATTCAGAACCTTTTTTGGGCTCTATATACAGCTTTTTGCGCCCTTTTCAATGCAATTTAGAGCTAATTTCTACCTTCAGCTTGAACTTAGATTTCGAAAAACGGGTTGCGCGCTTGGCCGATTCAAAACCAAATCTGGTGCGCGCTTCGCGCGCACCACAATTCCGCTCATTCCTGCAGTCTTTCCTATGAGTATCAGGTATTTCGCGTAATACATAGTGAAGTTCATCAGTTTTTGAACCGATCAGCCAGCCCGTTTTTGCCTGATCATTATCCATTTTTATCTGATCTGATAATCAAATCCTTCGGTGTTCATACAAAGTGCTGTAAGTTACCAACAAAAGGATTTTTTGGTTTTTACACTCTCTTAATCCGATTCAGACTCCTCGTCAATTGAAATTTTTCAAATTTAAAGACAGCGTTTACGATGGCGTTCGATTCCAACTTTTCTATAGATTAGAGGCCTACCACTATCCATACCATATGTATATGCTCTTAAACCCATGAGAAATTCTCGGGAACCGCATTCTCAGCTCATAGTAGACCCATTTTACTTCTATCCTAGACGGAGGGGGGCACCCAAGATTTTTTTATGGACATGAACAGAAAGCCTAATGAAAGATGCTTGTTGCTGCTATCAATCATTTTTCTTATTGAAATTCTTTAGAAATATTTTGATTGATGGCTTATAGATCGGTGGTTCTTTTCATTTCTATGAAAAAATCTTGGGTGCCTCCCCCCCCGCCCGTCTTGGATAGTCCCTACTTCAACAGGTAGGAGAAATTGACCGGCATATGCTTAGAAACGATTCTTAAGGCAGTTCACCTTATCAGCTTCTGTATGACGTGATTACTTGTTATGAGAATCAGCAAAATAGCCCACGTGAGTTTCTCATTCATAGGCGGAGCTTAATAAAAAAGGAGGAGTTCATTTCTCTGAAGGGTGCTGCTGACATTCTATAGAAAAGTCGGCAGAATTCGCCATCGTGAAGGCTGCCTTCGAGTTCATTTTGAATTTTGGATAATTATCTAGAAGTTTTGGAAGAATAAAAAGCTACATTAACGGAATAGTATGGAAGAACTAAGGCATAGTGCACATCTCCCGCGACGCGTAGGGCGTCGTTTCTATCATCGCCGCCGAGCGGAGTGCAATTCTATAATATCGATTGTGCCGCGCAGCGTGATCAATATTACAGAAATGCAAAGTGCCGCGCCGCTCGGAGGCGGAAGTAAAAACGACCCCTAACGGCGACAATGTATTTTTGTGTACATATCGGCCATACTGATGCCTGATCGATATACAGATAACAGGCACTATATCGGGTCGCTCATTGTATTGTTTGAATGAGCGGTAAATACAACTACCCACTGATTGAAGTTACTATTCAAATTTTGTCTCAAAAATTTCAAATTTTGAAAACGGATTTGCAATGGATTGGACATTCCGATGTTCTCACTCCACCTGAACATTTTGTCCGGTCGGAAATTTGAGGTTGTTCTTTTTTTTTTGAGAACCCGGGTCATTCGGAATATCGTATTTTCTGTTCTTTCGAGTACATACTTGATTGATTCAGAAAATTGATTGATTCCTTATTCTGCCTTCAGAAAATTGAGATAATCGGTTTCTGGAATATGAGAATTTTCGGGACCGCAAGTTAATCGATTTTCCAAATATACAGCTTCATAGTCTAAGTAGTGGTCGTGGGAAAACTTGCCTTCAAAAATTGCCCTATTCTTCCAAAGTATTGTTCGAGGTGCATTCGAAATCGCTATCTTTTTTTCCAAAAAATTGAAGGAATATGCGAAGCTTACACAAAAATTTAATCAAATCAATTGGGAACAGTTTTTTTTCGAATTTGCTCTTTCATTAGAGAGGAAATCAGAACTCAACTTTCGAAAAACGCAATCAGTCGAACTTCTTGGAAGCCTCTACTAAAAAATTATCATTCGGAAATTATAAAGTGATCAAATTTAGGGAAACTATTACTTTTTGATTTTCTGTAGGGGATATTTGAGAAATGCTTCCATACCTGGATCTCTGAATCCGTGCTTTGAATTATTCAGTCGTATGAAATTTCATGTGGAAGGTCCATTTGCGCACTGGTGGAGTCGAAGAACACAATTTTACAGCACGTGGTCCTACAACAGGAGCACGTGTTGCATTTTTGTTGTGAGAGACCCACTACGCCGATATCAAAGAAGCACGTACTTCTGCAATAGGAGGACGTGCTCCTGCAATAAATAGGTCTTCAACTCGACGGTGTAGTTTGATTGAAAACGTATTGTGGTTGAATTAGACCCCACCAGTGCGTGTGTAAGTCGGCTGGTCATAATTAATTTTGAACTCTTCAGACATCCACCCACACTGAAACGGGAAACGAGTCACTGGGGACCCTCGGACAGCGTCCGTTGTCGGACAATGACTTCAAAATTCGACTGACAAAGGACGACTTTATCACGACATTTCCCTACCATTTTGTTGTCGATCAGGACTGCAAGCTGGTTCAGGCCGGCAGAGAACTCTTGTGAGGATTATTAAGACTTTTCTGTTCATGCAAAGCTACCGAATGTAGTCTTGACGGTAAAAAACCGCCTCCGCTTTTCAATTGGAAAGCGGAATGTTTGTGTCACGTTGCAACAAAAATGCCCAAAAAACGGCTTAGAACGTGCGTCAAATGACCCTAAGCGGTCACAAAATTTGAATGCCGTATGCCCGCCCCGCCCACTGCCCACCGAGGAAGTGGGTGGGGTGGGCATACCACATCTAAGCTTCTGGGCCGTATGCTGCTGTCTATCGCCCACTCTTAGCCGTTTTTTCGACATTGTTGTCGCAAAGAGTCCCAGATCTTTCGATTTTCGCTGACTACTCGAAAGCTGTTTTTCTCGTGAGCACTGCGTTGAAATTGATATAGAAGCTTTTCTCTTTTTAGCAACCACGTTCCACGTGATCTTCTGGCTCCTGGTACGCCGCTGATTCGAATATTTGAAATCAATCGGCCTCAGATTCCGCTAGATTTCGATTCGATTTGCAACTTCATCAATGCGGTATTTGTATTACAAGTTAAGACGACACCAATGGAATTTCAGAAGTCGGCTACTAAACGGAACAGTCAGACAATGGAAGGGTCTGTCATATAAAATACATATTTGTCGACACAGAATTGTTCGTCGGTTCGGTGTATCTTATCGAAGACATGAAAACGTGGAGACGCAGACTGCGAGAAGATGTAGAAACTGCTCGCGTTTAGCCTAGTTTTGACTGCATCGCTGCTGTTTTTCATCGCAGCGATTTTGCACCCGCTGCTGCAGCGATGTAGTAGCGGCAGCGATTCTGTTCATAGTGCAAAGGCCCACAGATGATAGAAGAAATTCAATCAATCAGGGAAATTAATGGCTGGTATTCATCAATAACGCGTTTCGACCCGTAAACACTGACCTTGTCATGCGAAAGGGTCAACGTTCACTAGACGAAACGTGTCATTCGCTGGCAATCGCTCCATCGCTGCCATTTTGGCCGCGATGGAGCGACGGTCAGCGACCATTGAGATTCGCTCTTTAAGCAGCGATGCAGTAAAACATAGGATTTCATCGCCGCGACCCAGCGATGTAGGACGTGTGCCACGAAGCGATCACAACTGGAGCGGCTTTCCATTACGCGCGATGAAAAAAGAACAGTTGTCCCTCGCATGGCCGCAGCGACCACCTGCAGTCAAAACTAGGCTTTAGGCGCAGACCCACAGAGACGCAGAATGAGGACAATTTCACTTCGACCATGATCTCTGTTGAATATGAATGCCCACGTTATTTAATAATTACAGAAGTGGTGCTGAAAGCGAGTTCGAAAGCGTAGATCACATGACCCAGAGTCAACATTTGAAGTTGAAAGGACAGATGATGTTGCTGTCGTCAGGTACGAACTTCATTATTCTTAGATTAATATCAGGCGCTGTTGTGTGATTTCTGAAAGGGTGGTGAGGATATCGTAAAAACATCAGCTTAAATTCGGAAATTTCAGGAGGGGGTTTTAAGAATTTCGGCTCAAAACCAAAAACCTGGGGAGGATATCGTGAACGTTTACTAAACTTTGGTCGCGACTCTGAGAGTTTTGCTGAAAATTAGCCGTGAAATAGCCGTGAACTTCCTGCTTGCCGCGTAATAGCCGCGAAATAGCCGCCAAATAATACTCGCCGCGAAATATCCGAGAAATAGCCGATAAGTTATGACCGCCGCTAAATAGCCAGCAAATAATTCTCACCGCAAAATAGCCGCGAAATAGCCGACAAATAATACTATCCACTCTGAGAATTTTGATCGAGAAATAGCCGCGAAATAGCCGAGATATGCCTGCTTGCCGCGTAATAGGCGCGAAATAGTCGCCGAATAATGCTCGCCGCGAAGTAGCTACGGCGCATTCCAGACGCATGATTCAGATGTCAGCACCTCCGTCGGTTCAATTACCCTAGTTTGAGGTACTAGGACCTCGTTTAGCCTCTGCAAGCCCCGCCCCGCCTCTGGCGGCCCCGGATGGTGGCTCGGCGAGCTGGCGACGGTTGCGTCTTGGTTAATTCTGTTTACTTCTAAATATTTCTCGGTTATATCTCGGCTGTTTCTCTGCTACTTCTCGTTCGTTCCGTGAGAAGCCGTGAAATAGCCGCGAAATGGCCGGAAAACAGCCCACCAGGAGCCGCTGCGGAGCTTGGTGGGCTATATCGCGGGTATTTCGCGGCCAAAACTCTCAGAGTTGATGCAGCTAACATTAGGAGTGAGCAGAATAAAATTCCAACGTTCCGAAAACTAGAATTCATAACAAGACGAAATCCTGTGAACCGGTATCGTTTTGCTTGGACCGCTCAAAGGAGACTTAGAACTTATAGTTAGCACGGTTTAGGGCCACCCCCACAAAACTGCTGTTCATATGGGCTGGGCATCGGGGACCCCGCATTCAAGCTCTGGAAAAAGGGCAGGGTTTAAGTGGCACCGCTAAAAAAACTGAACCTTTTCTTACATTCCTTCTGAATATTTTGGATCTGTCATTGGAAGCCTCATTTATGTTTTTAGCCATATTAGAGTATCACAAATTATTCGAGTAGTCCGTGTTCCGACATACGAATGTCGAATATTTTTTTGGGAGGGGAGTTCGATTCTCCGAATATCGAATATGTCGATACTATCGCTTTTCTAGGTGTAAATATCGAAGGCGAAGAGGATTAGTGTTTGTTCCACATAAGGTCCCGAATTTCGAACCCTAATTTTCGGAAATCGTGGAGCGGAATTCCAATTCCGATACCCGCTGGACTAGGAGTGCGGAAATATGTTCATTCCAAAGTTGTATGCAAAGACACGTCCACACAGGTCAGGTCACAACGTGTTAAAATATTCTCTGCGATCAGAAAATAAGGAAGCTTTTGGAAAATTGATTGAACTCACACTGAATAATTGATTGAACTAACAAATCGCGCTATGAAACCATCTGAGGTGCCGTTTATACTCCTGCCGTCAAGCGGCGCGACGCAGTGCATCTCTGTAATATTTATTCATCACCCTTTGTAGCGGGACTGATATACTAAGATTGTACCTCCCCACAGCTTCCGGCGGCGGGAGTACAAACGATGCTTAATATTTGTTTTTTCCTCTTTCCCGTTTTCGCCTGTCCTTTCACGATTTGACACGTTGAGACTATCACCCAACCTGATGCATTCGTCCATTTGAGGTCGAATGGAGCAATTCTTCCCATTAACTTTTCAGCTTGCTGCTGTCCACGTCCCTCCTGACGTGTTCATGCATACAGGCCTTTTCTCAACCCTGGTCCAGCACATAGACGAGGCCGCGGCGGTGGATCGTAGTCCGCGGTCGAACCATTACTAGTCTGCGGTAGCAGTGGTTACCCTGTTACGATCTGCTGGAGCACGCAGTTTCTTTCACGGAAACGTGGCGGGATTCCCAAAGAAGTACCAGCTATTGAAGCTTAACTTGAGCATCAAAGTGCAAACATTTAGGTCGACATGTTATGTATTTGTGTTCACCATACGTTACCTCGATTCCTGAGCTGCTACAGTTCGGTATGCGTCTCACCGCTATGCCTCTTCATGATGCCACAAGGGATCTGATCCTTCTGAATCAGCAACGACTGAGTGATGTTGAGATGAAGTAGGAGTTTCCTCTTTGTTATTCTAATTGTGAGTCGTAGATGCTGCATAGAGTTCCACTTTGTTCAGCTTGCAATTGGAAGCCAACAACGAACAGCTGGAGTGTATGGCTAGAGACCTGGAGATTGAAAAGGCTAAAACAGATGCTCTGCTGAGTGAAATGCTCCCAGCCACTGTGGCTCATCAGCTTAAAAGTGGCTTGAATGTTGATGCTCGTGAGTTATTATGATGTTCGTTAAGGAATACCAGCAATTTTTTTTCGTGATTTCTGAATTTGCAGGTGAATATGAGTCAGCAACAGTGATGTTTTCTGATGTGCCTTCGTTTCAACAGATTGTTCCTGTGTGTCAGCCGAAAGACGTTGTTTATCTATTGAATAACCTTTTCACCCGTTTCGATCGTTTAGTTGTTCTCCAGAGGGTGAGTGAGGTCGTCTTTTGTTTTTTTAAAAGCGTGCACATTCGAGTCGCTTCGCGGCGTACATATTGGGTTAATGCTTAAAGGCACTGTTCGCGATAAAAATCGCTTTTCTGTTTTTTTTGCCTATCTTTAAACCGGTCCCATTCTGATTCCAATAATGCTTCTGGAATCGTACAAGGTCTTCTGGGAATGGAGTTACGGTCTCTCAAAAATTGAGCTAGGGAAAATGGTGGACGAGTTGTTCGAGGCTTGTAACTTCCGTCTTTTGCAGCCAATGTATGCGAGCTGACCTGAGTGAAGAGAGAAGTTGAGAATGAAGGGAAGAACGGGGCTTTTGATCGGAAGCCATCGCTCAACTCACGATTTCGAGTGTTTCTTTGTTCACATCGAGGGACGGAAAGGGGCGGGGCTTGCCCACAGCGGCGGGGTTTGCCCACTTTTCTAAGCCGTTTTGCGAATCCTGAGTAGCTTTCCGTCCCGTTTTTTCGACGCTGTTCTGCTTCTGAGAGCCACTAGAAGCGTTTGTTATGAAAAAATCGAGGATGAAGTTTATCGCGAACTGTGCCTTTAATTATGGAACGTTTTAAAAAATATTTTTATTCAACAAAAACAATAGCAATATTGAATCAAAACATGTTCAAATGATCATTCGAGAGCTACTGCTTCCCATTTGCTGGGCCGTCGGTCGATTCCACGTGCGAAGAAGTCACGATTCTTGGAGGCCATCCACGCTTTGACATCAGCCTCCAAGTCGTCGTAGACTTTGTTTGTTTGCCAGTTTTTCAGAGAGCGATTGACATGATAGTCAGTTGGTGTTTCTGTCGGTGAGTACGGCGAATGTGGGGGCAGGTCCCATTCCCTATTGGCGTTGGATTCGATTACACGGCGCTCAACATGTGGACGGGCGCTATCGTGATGGAACACGGTGTTGTTTTTTTTGCGTGGTCTTTTCGTCTCTATTGCAGCATTAGGGTGATCAAGCTGAGCCAGATAGACGTCGCTGTTGATGTCGAATTGCCGCTTGCCATTTCTGTCTGGGATTTTCCATTGTTGCCTTTCATTTGCGTCGCTGAACCAATAGCAAATGTCATTTGAAATGATTTCCCCAATGGGCGATTCCGCTTCTGTCCCACCACACACACCTCATAGCCTTCCTACAAAGCGCGTCTTTTGGTAGGTTTCGGGGGGGGGTAACACCTGGAAGTCGTTGAAAGATCGAACGCGTTCAGCTGTGTTGTTGTCGGAGAGCTCGTAGGGCACCCATCCAGCCATATTCCATACCTTTCCAAGCTTGTTTATGCGTCGAACGATCGTTGATTGATTGACATTGAAGTCTTCAGCCAGCATTCGCATTGTCACTCGGACGAACCATCGCTCGGAGCGGGACCGGCTCCTCCCAATTATGACGTCATCGCCCGGACAGCAGCCGAGGGGCGAACTGGCACTGTGGTCCCTGTACGGTGAGAATATTAGCGTCGGCCGCTCTCCGGTCGCTCTCAGGGCGACAGCGGTGCCATCGCCAGAGATGGAGAGACGCGGGATTGGTTGTTGTTTGAGCGATAACGTGCAGGCCACGTTATCATTCAAAGAACAACCGAACCTCTGGGTATAAAAGGCGGCTCGTCTCGTGTAGACAGGTAGTTGGCCTTTCGAGGCCACTCCTGAGGGGTGACCTCGGGTCATTCTCAGGAAGACAATTTTTGGCGGCCGAAGGGATCCCCCATGGCCCGAGGTGGGGAAGGCTTCGTCATTGCGGACCATGCCGGGATGGCATCCTTGTTGCGACCTGTGGCAGGATTATCCTCCTGGCCAGCAGGCTGTAGCAAGTACCTTATCCAATTGAGAGGCTTCATCCTCTCCAGAAAAGGCGGAAATAAAGAAAAAATAGCAGTTAGGAAAATTTCGAGAATCGCCCGGACAGGGACCGCAGTGCCAGATGGGACCGAAGATCGCTCCGAGCGGGACTGCTGTCGCCCGGAGAGCGGCCGCTGTCGCCCGAATAGATAGCTAATTTTCGCTTGGAGCGGAGAGGCAGCGTCGCTCGAGTCGCTCTCCGGTCCCGCTCCGAGCGGTGATTTGTCTGAGCAGGTTTTCGTTCTCTTCCACTGCTGACAGAAGTGCTTGATCATCCAGATCCAATGACCGACCTCTTCCTTCTTTATCCTCCAAGCTAGTGCCACCTGATTCAAAGCGAATAAACCACTTCCGTACTGCATTATCAGTAGTTGCTCCTCCGTCGAAAATTTCGTTGAAACCGCGAAATGACTGGGCTGCGGTCCATCCTCTCTCGTAGTGGTAGAGCATAATTTGCCGAATATGAGTGTGTTTTTCGAGACGCTTTTTTAAGCTAAATATTGTAGATTATTTTTTGTTCAAATATAGGGGACGAAACGTCAAGTTTTACTTAAGAAAAGTCGTTAATAAAAACGTTCCATAATTATGCATCAACCCAATATTTGCGGGCGTGGCATAATGTGCGTCGGTCATTTTGTGTATAATTAGTGCATTGACTGGGCTCGAAAAACATCGAACTTGAACGTATTTTTTCCAAACTATTTCAAGTACATTTTGAAATCCGACCCTTTCCCGTTGATCGTAGAAAAACTGCGCAATTCAACTGCAGTGTTCATGACAAAAACAGTGTTTGGGTTTTAACCGAAAACTGAAAGGTAAGAAGTTCATTAAGGCAACAATGTGGGAGAAAAACGGTAAAAAAAACAATCCATAATGAGCCCTCCAAAAGTAAGGCTACAAAACCTGAATGTGATTTGCCTTCTACGGTCTTCTCCTCGGTGCCCGTTGAGGATGTAGGCGTGGCGGACATACCACATTCAAGCGGTTAGGGTCGTAGGACTATTATTGTCCCGTCTTTGGACGCCATGCACTCACACAAAATATGGGTGTGAAACAAATGCTTACCAGCTGTTTTGTTAAATTACAATCGAACAAAAATTACGATTCAATGACACTCGCGCAGACAGCCAAATGAGGCCGGAGCGGTGTGGTTCGTCGGATAGGTGTTTTCCGCTACTGACTCAGAGACTGCGCGTTGCTCACATTGACACGCAGAGACTCAGACTGCACCTATTCGAAGACCTTTGTAGTGACATTGCGTTGGCCGCGCTGCATCATTGTAGGCTCTCCAAGCAGTGTCCGTTAGTCTTTCTGTTTCAGGCATATAAAGTGGAGACAGTTGGCGACAGTTACATGTCAGTTGGTGGGATTCCAGACATCGTTGATGATCACTGTGAAATTATATGTCATCTGGCACTTGGTAAGTGTTTTGTTTTGAGGCAGATGTTAAAGGCAGTGTTCACGATAAGAATTGTTTTTCTGCTTTTCCGCCTATCTTGAAGACGGTCCCATGCTGATTCCAATGATGTTTTTGGAATCGTGCAAAACCTCCTAGGAACGGAGTTATGGTCCCTCAAAAATTGAGCTAGGGAAGCATGGTGGACGAGTCAGACGCGACGCAGAGAGCTCGTCCAAGCCACACACTACGCGAAAAAATGCTGTGCGGGGCCTTCCCTGCTGGTGTGGGGTGAAGTACCTTAAACTTGGGTAATTGAACCAACAGCAACGCTAGCCCTATGCCTGATCCCGCGAGTGTGTCCTACATCCCCCCTTGGAAATATCGTCTTGGCTTCTTTGAAGGCAGTGTTCACGATAGGAATCGTTTTTCTGTTTTTCCGCTTATCTTTAAGACGTTCCCATGCTGATTCCAATAATGTTTTTGAAATCGTATAAGACCTTCTAGGAACGGAGTTATGGTCCCTCGAAAATTGAGCTAGGGAAGCATGGTGGACGAGTTGTCCGAGGGTTGTAACTTCCGTCTTTTGCAGCCGATGTATGCGAGCTGACCTAAGTAAAGAGAGAAATTGAGAATGAAGGGAAGAACGGGGCTATTGATCGGAAACCATCACTCATCTCACAATCTAGTTCATTCATTTGTTCACGTCGGTGGGCGTGGAAAGTGCATCTAGGGTGTGACGAGCTGACGGGTGTCCAACTTTGGAGCCGTAGGGGACCGTTCCGAGCTCATTTTTCTTAGTTTTTTCAACGTTAGGGTTGCGCTAGGCCCCGCAGCTGCCGATCTCCACCCTAAAAAAGTCAGACATGGTTTTCTCGTGGACACTGCCTTTAAGCATGACGCCGTCGTCGGCTGGTCGCAACACGCCCACTGTTCAGCGTCGTTCAGAGCAATGTGGCGTGAGCAGCATTCATGCAATGTGAAGGATTGCCCCTTCAATATCCTTTTTGACTTCCTATACCTTCTTGTTAATTATTCAAAAAAGACTCATTGGGGGCAAATCAAGGGTCTATCCGTATGACAATGTCCGCCCACGCGGTCGGCGCGCGTGTTCAGCGGCCGTGGCATAGAGATGTGTCGCACAGTGTAAATCGAGTCCCAGTAATAAGAGAGGAATATGGAGTACTATATTAGTCAGCTGTCTGCAGCCGACTGGAGAGGCTCGTTTTATAATGCTTTCACGACAGCCGCGCGTGTCGCGCACGACGGCCGCTTGGACAGACAGTCTCAATCGTACCGACTTTACGCAACTGCTCTCAACAGTTTAGTTCATCTGAGCTTTTTTGTGACCATAGCGGTCGAATGCCAATTGCCTTTCATCATCATACGCGGACTAAAAAAAAGGAATTTGTGCGCTCCCTTCTGCGACAGCCTTTGCCGCGCAGTGGCAAGTGTATTCTTTGACCGCTTATGGGCAAGCGACCGCCGCGCTCACATTCACCTACGCAAATGGACTAGATGAAATAAGACGACTGAAAAAACATTTTGAAGGAAAAAAATCAGTTTTGTTAAGGAATGTTAATGGAAGCGCGCAATGTAATAGATCCGATCTCTGGCAATCCACTGCACATTCGAGCCGGCATTCATTCCGGTCCGGTAGTTGCTGGAGTCGTGGGAGCTAAAATGCCAAGGTGAGCTGAGAAAACTTTTCTGGTTCCGAGAACCTACAAAGGCATGGCAGTCATAGTGACGCGCATTGCCGCGGCAGGAAAATTGAATGACGCTTTCATAGAATGTTTTCCATTAGATACTGTCTGTTTGGCGACACTGTGAATACGGCGTCTCGGATGGAAAGTCACAGTCCTGTGGGCCGGATACATTGCAGCGAAAATGCAGTCACGTGAGTAGGTTATGTATACGAAAATTTGCGTATTGTCCGTGTCATTAGAATAGGAAGCGGTGACGTTGTGAACGAGTGCGGAACCATTAGATCGATGTCTATCATTTCCACATCTTCCCGCATTCAGCGTTCCCCATATTGCTGTGTCGCGGCTTTCTATACAAATAACATGGTCCATAGTTTGATGTCTACCCGCTCTCAGCGAAAATTCCAAGTTTTCAGATGCGCCCTTCAGACTGGTCGATTCGAGTTTGAATCACGTGGAAAGATTCAAATCAAAGGGAAGGGAGAGATGAACACATTTTTCCTATTGAAAAGCTATAAGCGCTCAATATGGGAGGTCACGCAGACCAAACGAGGTGAGAATGGGTTATTCGCGGCACTGCTTCTGTGAAGTTACCCTCTATTTCGGAGTGAAAATTACTGTCGTTGATCGCGTACGTGTGCGCGCGTATGCTGCGTCTTCTTTTTCCCCTCCCTTTCTCGCTGTTTCTACCCTCGTCACGCACAAGCACGCCAAGGAACAAACTAATTTTGTCTCCGAAACAGAGGATACTAATTTTGAGATCATACACCTAAACTGTGCCGTGCGATCAATGATGCACGCGCTGTCATAACTCTAACAATTTCATTTGTCGAGAACGGGTCAATAGGATATATCATCTCATCAGCCATTTGCTTCCGACAACTGTAACTTGGCGTGTTTGCCGCGAAAAAGTGTCTGTCGCCTCGAGAGACCTTCCCCTTACCAAAAATACACTTCAGGGTCAGTGGTCACTGTACCGCTAGACAAGAGAGAGGGAAAAAATCTAACCCAGAGAAGGACGTGTGGTCACCAAGAGTATGGACATAAAATCTGTCCGAGCGTGACTGTCCGCCAGCGCGGTCGGCGTGGGTGTCGAGCCGCCGTCCCGAAAACCGTGTTAGAACCTGTGATTCGATTGCTCTGCCAGCGCGTAGCTAGATGCCTCACACGGAAACCGGAGATGTCCAGGGTTTCGGAGGTACCTAGTCTAATTTTGACACGAGAATTTACGTAAATTATGGAGAGTTTAGCCTCAATCGATGGAAATTTAGCTACAGCGCTCGCATAATCTACGTAAATTCTCGCTACAGCCCTCGGCCGATCGACCCAATAAGTCCCGATTCGTACTAGAAAGGCGACCCCCTCTGCGATCGACCGCAACGCCGTTTCTTCCCCACGACACGCCTTGCCAGCGGCCGAAAATGTCCTCGGCAAGGCCTTCCAGAGAGCGGCACGGGGTCACCCTCCACGACCAACTACAGAGTGTCGAGTAAACACTCAGTGAGATGTCTGGGCAAACACTATTCAAACGGCATCCCTGCGTTCAGCGTAGCCAACGCGGGTTTGAGATTTCATTTCAACGCAGGGCAGCGGGACGTTCTGTCTCAAGGGGGGCGGAGCCTAAGCGAGGTGCGAGCGAGGTGTGAATTACGGGAGTCGTCGACTCGGACTAATTACCGCATTTTACTCACTGTTAGGGTCAGACATTGTCATACGAGACGCTATTACTCCAAAGAAAGGCCATTTTGAGCGAAATAAATAATACTTCGTGTTGAAGCAGTGCACATCAGGATTTTTGAAAAAAACTTAATCTGATGATTAGAGTGATAATAATATTATTATTTATTAATAAGAGAAGTGACATATAGACATGGGCATTCGATTTTAGTACGGAATGATTCAATAATTATAACATTGCTTTTTTAGAACATCTCAAATCAATGGATAAATCGAAAAACCTACCATATTTTTTTAGAGAGATGCATGCCCTTCTATTTTTAGATCTAATTTTTGGGTGTGCTTCTAATACAGGTGTACTTCTATTTTTCAGCCTCATTTTTCGAAAATCCCATAGTGGAAATACAGTGAACATTTCCACAACTAAACTATGAAATTCGCGATCAACAACCACCAAGTTAGATTGAGTGATTGTTCCCCTACTCATAAATATTATCATCTCCTTCTAAGCCTTGTTTTGCAGTCAAAATGTTTATTATTTCCCAGCCTTTTCCGAAATGTACTAGTAATAGTGGTGAACTTCGGAAAGAGGGTTTACTTCCATTATCCAGTCTTCTCTTTTTTGTATTTCAAATGGAGGGTTTCTTCTAATAGAGAAAATACTGTGTTTGGATTTTTTGAAATCACTGAATGATTTCAAACAATGACGTTGTGAAATTCTCGAATTGTAGAATAATTTCGACTTGGACTTCTCAATATTTTTCAGATGAATGCTTCGGAAAACCTGTTTTTCATTCAATTCAAATAAAGATGTAGAAGCCTTCTAAAATTACGTGTATGGGAGGGTCGACCTCGGTCATCACAGATAGGCACAATTTGCCAAAGGAAGACCGTTCACACTAACATCACACAGTGCTCAAAGACACCCGAAGCATATCTTTGACACTAGCACGCAACCCGTTTTACCTGTCTTCACCTTGTTGGATAGCGTCTCGTATAACAATGTCTGGCTCTAGCAGTGAGTAAAGTGCGGTAATTACTTCGAGTCGACGACTCCCGTAATTCACACCTCGCCTAGGCTCCGCCCCCCTTGGTACAGAACGTCCGCCACCCTCAACACAGACTGTCGCTAAATCCGTAGATCCTAGCTACAAATTTATAGCGAGAATATACGAGTTTAGCGACAGAGTGATCAATGTAGCGAATTCAGCCTTCGTTTTTACGTAGAATATGCGTAAAATTTGCAACCTTTCACCTTCGACACAAGAATATGCGTTTTCTAGCTATCGTAGCTAAAACCCATGAAATCTCGCTACATGGAATGGGGCGGCGTTATGTCAGGAAACCGCGCCTCTGCGACATAGTGGAACCACAATAAGCCATAGTGACCATTCCAGAAGAAATGTACTTTTCTAGAACCATTTTCGGACGAAAAGTCCGAATACGCCCATCGCAGCTGCCTAGACCCACTCTGAAAAAAGTTATAGGCATTTTTTCTCTGATTTTCGTACTTATTGCACCCTCCAAAAAGCGCATTATTTTTTACGAAAACTCGGGAACAGACCTCATAATCGTGTTCAGCGTCCGAAACTACCCCACTAAGCAAATTTAGGTTGAAGGAACATTTTCCAAACTTTGCGCAGACTAACAGCGTTTTTGACTGACAGGATTTGACACTTTTTGACAGGATTTTCGGTTGGGCGTTTATTTATACCGAGTGAGGGCTCTCGGACCGTTTTAGAAAAATATTCCGCGGATTTGACAATTTAAAAATTCGCTTTGGGGGGGTTATTTGGGGGTGCTGGATCACGAATCTGAGGGTCATTGTATCGATTTTCCGAAGTTTTCGACTGTATTAGTTCACAGATTCCCATCGGGGAGAATTTGATGGCAAATCGCGACTTTTGGACGATTTTCGGAGTGCTTCCATAGAATAGTGCTCAAGTTATTTCTCTGGGGGTTATTTGGAGTGCTGAACACAAATCTGATGTTTGGCTTATCAATTCTTGGCAGCTTACGGTAGATTACATGGTGGGTATACGGTAGTTTGGTGCAAAGTCTCAGATTTTGTCCTCAAAGTTTCTATGTGGGGGGTCATTTGGGGTGCTGAATACGAATTCTGATGTCCATTTGTCGATTCTCCCGAATTATTGAGGTAGGTTTTGCCTCCTGAATGGCGTGTTACCTACCGTAACCTGCAGTAAACCTTGAAATTTGGGCAAGCAAACTCCAGATTCGTGCTGAGCCCCCCAGATTCCCCCTACATACATGTTTTTAGCAAAATCAGGGGAAAATTTTAAAACACCCTAAAAATTCTACGTGGGGTACTCTTACCTTGCCGCAAAGCTTTAAAAACGCTCATAACTTTTTTCAGAGTGGGTCTAGGCAGCTGCGATAGGCATATTTGGATTTTTCGTCCGAAAATGGTTCTAGAAAAGTACATTTCATTTGTAATGGTCACTATGACTTATTGTGGTTCCCTTGTGGGGCATCTAGCTACGCGTTGGCAGAGTAGCAGGAATATGAGCCGAATAGTGGACAATATTCTCGTTAGCTGTTGGCAGCCATGGGAAGGCTCAATCGAAGAATGCCTTCGCGACTTACTTGGCACAATCAATTGAATAGATGAGAACCTTAGTCATGGCTAATTTTGTGGAATCTATATGCCTTGTTTGGGAGTAAGTTCTGTGTAGATGAAAAAGCGTTTTGCCGCCTCTCCCGTCCAACACTTGAGCAACAATTAGAATGGGTACTGTGATACATAGACGGGCGGAAAGCAGGCAGTTCTATCGGGGTTATAGCCTTTTCGCGCCTTATACGCTTTGTTTTAAACTCTGTTTTACAACGGAGTGCACTAACTCATGATCCGCTACTGGCACTGTACTGGCTTTCTACTCCGGTAATCGACGCGTTTTCGATCAAAACAGGTATCAATCGACGACCCCATGAGCGATTTATACGTCACTGCCGCCACTCACCCACACACCACGCCACTCTGCAGTCCAGCTGGTGAGTTTTGAGTAGCGGCAGTGATTTATCGATCGCCTAAGCATCGCCAGTAGTCCCGCCGTCGAGCTGCGTGGCGAAATGCTGTCCTATAATATCTGATCGTGCCGTGCCGAGTCATCGATATTATAGGCCCTAGTTATACATCGGCGTTTCGCTGCCGCTGGTTTTTGCGGGACGTCTGCGATTGGTCAGATTTCGAAATTGACCAATAGCAGACACGCCGCGAAAGCCAGCGGCGGCTAAACGCTGGTGTATAACTAGGGCCATAGGAATGCGATTCGCAGAGTCGCTGGGCGACCAAGTGTAAACGACGCCTCATGGTGCGCCGATGCATGCCGGGATCGGTCGAGAACGCCTCGATTTCCATAGCGGAGGGTCAGAAGAGGACCAGTAGCGGACCATGAGCGTTGGCCCTCTTTACAAACAGTGTATATTTGCCATTAGTTAGTTGACTATTGGGACTAAATACCTGAGAGAACATCAAAGTCACTGTCTTGTGAAAGAAACTAAAAAAAGACTGTTACAGATGAGAACATCAACAGCATTGATGGCTATCAAGAGCTGCGAGATGGCTTTGTAGATGAGATGGAAGCAAAGAAAGTGAATAAATACACTCATGCTTGTACTGTTTCGTAAATGTATAAATATTTTATTTAGTATCCACTGGATGTTTTTTTTGTTCACGTATTCCCTTCGTAGCCATTTCTTTGAACGCTCGTCAGCAAGTTAGTACTGTGCTAACCTGGGCCGAATTTCGGTCCGCAATTGCGTCTCGACACGCTTTGCGGCCGCACGCGCTCGAGTCAGTCGGGATTCCAGCGCCAAAGCCGACTCGATGTGGATGTTATTCAATTTTCTCTAATTTTTCTTAGTTTCCAGTTTCCAAAACCCAACTGGAGTCAGCAGATCGGCGGCTGCGGCGCTGAAAGCTCTTCTGACTCGGGAGCATGCGGCCGCAAAGCGTATCGAGACGCAATTGCGGACCGGAATTTGACCCATATAAGCACAGTATACATATTGGAAACTGTATGTGTTCCGCAACTTTCTTTTCGAAATGTACATATTGTGTAATGTGACATGGTCGAGAAACCTTAGATTGACCACATGCTTCGGAAGGGTGATGTCAGATAGAATTCTTGAACTACGATTTCAAATTCTCAGGGAATTTGAATGATATTCTAATGTTTTCATTACTGCCGCCCAACGCGTCCGCTCGCGTAAGATTTTAGAGTCTGCAAAGCTGTCATATTCCACGCATATGTAAGATAATGAGCAGAAACTCTCGAAAGACGTTTCAAGGGTGTAGTGTGCCTTTGAGCGCTGGTTTCGATGATTTTATAATTAAACTTCTGGGCTTCTGACCAATATATTGAAGTTCTTCCCAAACGAACAGTATTTCCGGGAACAGCGTCTTTGTAGCCCTGCAGAACGAGTTTGTTGCAAAGAAACTTCCGGAAGCCGTCTTCAAGTGATCTGCGCCAAAGTCGCTGTTAAAGGCAGTGTTCACGATAAGAATCGCTTCTCTGGTTCTCCGCCTATCTCGAAGACGGTCTCATGCTGATTCCAATGATGTTTTTGGAATTGTACAAGACCTTCTAGGAACGGAGTTATGGTCCCGCAAAAATTGAGCTAGGGAAGCATGGTGGACGAGTTGTCCGAGGCTTGTAACTTCCGTCTATTGCAGCCGATGTATGCGAGCTGACCTGAGTAAAGAGAGAAGTTGAGAATGAAGGGAAGAACGGGGCTGTTGATCGGAAACCATCACTCATCTCACAATCTCGATCATTCATTTTTTCACGTCGGTGGGCGTGGAAAGTGCATCTGGGTGTGACGAGCTGACGGGTGTCCAACTCTGGGGCCGTAGGGGACCGTTCCGAGCTCATTTTTCTTAGTGTTTTCAACGTTATAGTTGTGCTAGGCCACGCACCTGCCGATCTCCACCAAAGAAAAAACGGACATGGTTTTTATCGTGGACACTGCCTTTAACTTGTTTGAAAAGTCCTAAGCAACGGTTCCGCGGATTTCCAGACCTGTTTCGTGAAATCTTTATTCATCACGTGTCACAGACGCATCCACATGTACTGCAGAACTCAATTGTCTGCAAAGAGATCCTCGTGCCAGCATGTTTTCCTTAGTGGAACGGGCCATTTCTCTTCACCAATGCTAAAAAAGGTAAACTCGGATTTTTCATTTCGAGTGATCCACTCGATTCCTGACTATTTACTCTTATTAGCCGAAATGTCCCAGAGCTACACATGTTCAGAATACAGCATCGTGGATGGCCCATCGCCTCACCTTATATGCATGTTGAAGCGGGAAATTTTCGTCAGACCGTTTTCATCAAAATAGGAAAAATAATGGGGCGAAAATGCTCGAAAGGTACGCATCAGAGGTGTGCGTTAATGAAAAAAACATTTTTTCGTTAGCATTAATCGATAATTTCCTAAAACAAACCGCGTTAACCCGTTAATGCGTCAACACGTTAATTTCGCATTTTGTTATGACATCAAACAAAATAGCGCGACCACGACAAAAATCGATAAACCACGAGAGGTCCCAGAAAAAATTCATAAAGTAGGTTTCGCACGATACACTGTGGTCCAAAGATTCCAAGCTCGAAAATGATTCTTTATAGATGTTGAATATTACAAGCCGAAAACCGAGCCAGAAGCTGACCGCGCCGCAAGCCGACATGACGCGCACGGCGCCAGTTCTGAAATTTGTCTTTGGATCAGGTCAATCGTTGCTATAATTACACTACAACTGACGGACTAAATTAGCGTGATTTAAAGACTGTTTCGTTAAGCGTTAAGCCATGTATTGGCCGCAGGTGGCCGCTGCGGCCATGCGAGGGACAACTGTTCCTTTTTCGTCGCGCGTAATGGGAAGGCGCTCCAATTGTGAACGCGCTTCGTGGCAAACGTCTTAAAGGGGTCTGCAGAGTTGCGCCGCGGCGAGTCCCGGCTGCGACACGGCAGTGTTGGAAAGTGGGGGCGCCACGCAGTGGGCTGAGGACGGCGACGTGCCGCGCGAAAGCAGCGACGTGGGTACCTCGCAGAGTGTTTTCGCCGCCGCGCGACAGCAGCGGCTCCCGGAGCGACGCCGCCAGCGAACGGCGGCGAGGAATGGTCTGGGACTATTTTCATCGTCGGCGAGGAGCGCCGCCATGGATCCTATTAATGAATTTTTTCTATTGTGTTCAGTCATCCACGCAAACTTTTTTAGTTTTATTCTGACACGTTTCCCATAATTACTTGAACATTTTTTCATTTTGTTCGCTTTTTTTTTGTGATCCATTCCCATTTTCGCTCCCGGAATAATAGATTTTTATTTCAGTTTTCACTTTCTGTGGGATAATATTGATTCTCACGAGAAATTCTGAATCAACGTTGCTGCTAGATTTCATGTTGCTCCGCTGCTGAGAGTGTTTCCTGATTTTTTTGAAAATGACGAAAATCTTCCAAAACACAGAGAAAGTCGAGCTATTTCCGAGGAGCTTTTTCAATTCTGGCGTCTTTAAGATTAAAATTTCTGTTCAAATATGGTTTCATGGTGAATCCAAAGAACTACATAAAAACGCGCTAGGAAAATAAATACAAAATTTTGAAATCGGCGAAATTCAAATTTTGGCGTGGAATGAACGGGAGGTTGTACGTAATGGAGGAAAATGGAGAGAACGACGGCCAGGCATCGCTGCCACTTTGCAGAAAGCATTGGAGTGCGCCGCCGCGTCAGGTTTGGCCACGCCCCGAACTCCTTCGCTCGGCGGCGTGCCGCCGGGCGGTGCAACTCTGCAGACCCCTTTATCATCGCTGGGTCGCGGCGGCAGCAAATCCTATGTTTTACTGCTTCGCTGCTAGAAGAGCGATTCTCGATGGTCGCTGACCATCGCTCCTTCGCGGCCAAAATGGCAGCGATGGAGCGATTGCCAGCGAATGACACGTTTCGTCTGGTGAACGGTGACCCTTTCACATTACAAGATCAGTGTTCACGAGTCGAAACTTGTTATTGATGACCACCAGTCATTAATATCACTGATTGATTGAGAATTTCCGATCAACCGTGAGGCTATGCACTATGAACAAAATCTGCAGCAGCGGGTGCAAAATCGCCGCGATCAAAAACAGCAGCGATGCAGTCAAAACATGCCCTTAATCGTTGATTTTCCGAGAAAAACCGCGTTAACCCGTTAAAGGCAGGGTTCGCGATAAAACCGGCTTTTGAGCTCTCTTCATACGAATTTAGATTTGGCCATCACAAAAATAAAAGCAAGCGAAAAAACCCGGAAATTCGAGGGGGAAACGCTCAAAAACAAAGTATAACGGCTAATTACCGGTGTCGGCCGGCCCCCTAATTAACGCGTTTTTCATTAATGCTTGCTTATCCTACATTTATTTCGCTGTTAAAGTAATCAGTAGTCTCCAGGAATGTTTAGGAATCAGTTTAGAAGCAAAATAAAAGTTGACAAAACAGGCTTTTACCCAAATCTCGATAACTGGGGCGGGAGGACGGGGAGGACTAAGCCATAACTTTCTCCTGAGAGTTTTTTCTCCAATTTTTTACTTTTTCACAATTGTGATGGCGAGATCTACCATTCTGGAGGTGATAGCACAACAACCGAATTTATCGAGAGAACCCTGCCTGAACAGTTGCTTACAAGTTAACGTTATAACTTGCACAACCCTGGTACTCATCACTAGCCAGCATCATCAGTCCAAAAAGTAAGATTTTTTTATTTAACTACTATCAGTTTTCATGGTACTGTGCTTCTCTGGGCCAAGTTCCGGTCCGTAATTGCGTCTCGAAACGCCTTGCGGCCGCGCGCTTTCGAGACGGAAGAGTTTCCAGCGCAGCAGCCGCCGATCTGTTAACTCTAGGTGGGTTTTAGAAACCGGAAGCTAAACAAAATTGGAGAAAACAGTTTAAAAATTCATATCGAGTCGGCTGGCTTTGGCGCTGGAAACTCGACTGGGACTCAGAGCGTGCGGCCGCAAAGCGTGTCGAGTCGCAATTGCGGACCGGAATTTGGCCCAGAGAGCCACATACTGTTATTAATGACCATCGGCAGAGCTCGTCATCGATCCCTTCAAGCCTGCAAAAGGCCATCGCAAGGCCATCAATTTTTCACTTTTATGTCAATTTTGTGTACAAAATTTTGTTCAAAAATATTTTTTTCTAAGCTTTTTTCAGATTCAAAGAATGTTCCCCCGTTTCTGCAGAACTTGTTTATACTCCTCACTCCGAATCCACTTATATTTTCGCACAGGTTCAACCCTCCTGCAGTGCTATAATCCCTCATAATTGTACAGCATTATCGAAGTGTTGTTGTCAATCACCTCACAAAAAGAGTGACAACGCGTGCTCTAATGGAATTTGTGCTATTGGATTGGAATCATCTGATTGAATCATCTGAGGTAGATTCTACCTATCTTGCACACACATACGTATTAAATACTGCATACCATTTACTATTACTTCTACTATAGTTATGAGTCAGCAGTATGTAATACGGTACAGGAATTGACTTCGACGCACGAGCCTGTTGTCGCCCCCGTCCATTCTCGTGCATAGTAAGAAATGAGCACAGATTTGGTTTCGACACGAGCCTGTTCGCCCCGTCCATTCTCGTGCATGAGTTCATGAGTAGGCATTGATTTCATGAATTAAACCGTAATCTCTTATTCAGCCTTGTCCCGACTCTGCAGATTTCAGGATCGATACTCGTCGATGAAACTCGTCATGCTCTCGTGCTCCGCCGGTCAGTCGACATGAGCTCCAGCCACATTGCATATTTCACACTCATATTCCGGTATTTTCTGATCGCGTTCATCTATACAGTTCAATCCTTTTTTGTTCTCTATTTGGGCTTAGCCTCACCTAATATGCTCATATTGAGTTTTTTCCTCGGAAACCAAACGTTTTGAAGTGCAAAATTTGAGTTGGAATTCAGGTAATGTATTAAAGTTTTATTATTACAATACATATCAAAAACACTGGAATAGTTTCTTTTAAAGCTAGTGCACATGATGAGAACAGTATTCAAGTTTACACCGGAAACCAAAAAAAATACGAGGCCTTCCACGACTACAATGTCGAAAATCGGCTCAAAACAAGCCATAAATACATGGCCCTACACGGCACCAAAACATGAATGTGGATCGCTCGTCCCGCCTACTTCCACAATGGCCACAGAGCAAGTGGGCGGAGCGGGCATGCCACATTCAACTCTCGGGGCCGTGTAGGGCTATTCAATGCTCATCTCCATCCGCTTTGCTTTAAAACGTTCTTGTTGCGATAGGCCTCGATTTTTTATTTGCGGTAAAACTCAAGGTTGTGTACATCGTGAACACTGCCTTCAAAAAGGGTTTACGGACTTGCGCGTTCCCCATTTGGATGATCGCACAAGAACCTACAGCCTGTAGCCATTGTTAAATACTGTAACTCTGCTACAGTAACAACATTCCATCGCATGTGAGGAACACGAGGTTTTCTGGATGATATCTGATCTCAGTTATCTCTAATCTTTAAAATTTTTTAAATTTTCACGGCACATAAATTTGGAGAACCGAGGCTGGAAATTCTAGAGTCACAAATGGCTCCGGATCTTGTCTTTCAAATACCGGTCCTGCTGTTTCGGAGTTTCCTCTTCAGAATACAAAAGTCCAGGTTTTTGTAAATGCGAAAATTTAGGATTTCAGGTGTTTCACCCGGCAGGTATAGGATGTTTATGGTATGAAATCGAATATAGTCCGTCTAAAAGAAATTGTTCCGCTCACGCGGTGGGCGTGCGTGTTGGGCGGCTGTCATTAAGGCAGTTATTGAACTTTTGAAATCGACTAGCAGGAATATTTTGACGAACAGTGAATAATTCCTAATCAGCTATTTGCAGCCGTGGGAAGGCTCATTCAAAATAATGTCTCTGCTACGGCCGCTCCATGACACGCATCGCCGTCCGCGTGGAGTGGACACTCTCATTCGGACAGACTTTACAGTATTTGAATAACTGCCGTAACACGTTTATGGTGCTCATTGAACGTACTCTCAAGGTCCATGATCACTAGACTTGAACTCCGAATCGATTCATATCCGAAAAACTTTTTATATTTGAGTATTCTATTGTGTACTACGATAGTTTAAATTCTGGTTTTTTCTAATACGCGATGCATTAACATAATTGATTTTATTATTTGTTCACAAGTATATGACTCCTTCGAGATGCTGAATCATTAGGACTTTCGAATAAGTATCGTATTCATCTTCGTGGAGATTCTATGTAATTACTTCAGTGTATTGAAGACTCGCTCCATTCGAAAAACCAATTAACTTGTTAATTCGTCATAACACTCGACCGATTTTGTTTCACACTAATCCAATAATTCAGTCACCGTAATATAAATCAATAGTATTGGTGAGTCACTCGGAAACCAATCAGAAACTTGCAATATTCTCTTTTATGAATTCGAATAATGTGTCTAAAATATTCATTTGAATTGAATAGAGTAACAGAGATTCTGAGTTTATCCTTCTGTCTATTCTGGATTTATGTTTATCCATTTAGGAAGTCCGAAAAAGCCTTATTCTCAAGCCAATCATCTTCATTCGGAGAAGTTTCAGTCATTCTGAGAAATCCTAAAAAGACCGTATTCGAAATTTTCATTTCTAGTGGTCCGAAAATGCTATAATAGAATCAATTGTTCATTCGAGAACTGTGGTCGAAAAACGCATGCAGTAATTATTTACTGGTATCTGCTGCATTTTGCAATGAAACGCTGCTCAAAAGTTGAGTATCTGAAGCTGCCGCCTTAGCTCTGCGATATTGCCGGGCGTTCGGGCCTGATAAGTGCAGGCGCGGCCGCTCTGTGGAGAAGCTTTTGTTTTGAAATGTACTAATATGCTGAACTTCATTCTAGTGATTCTCTCGTTCCCGGATATCGAGATATTGTTATAATGTTTCACATGGAAATTCGGTCATTGGTTGAATTGCTTTTGATTGAAGAAAAACGTTTTTTCTGAAATCCTCGGTGTTTCGGACCTCAAAAGTATACCTCTGCCCATCCAAGCTAGAATTGAAAGTTGCTTATCATCTTTTCTACAAGATTGCTCAGACGACATTGAACTATTGACCTATTGGCTGCCAGTAGGAGATTCGGCGCTGAAGGTTTTTGAGAAAAAAAAACTAGTCTTGCCTTCTGGGCAAGGGGAACCCTCTATTGGCCAATGAGGTGTTCCAGTGTTATCTCGAATATCGTATGAATTATGCTGAACTAGTGCCAGAAAGTAGTACAATACTTGCGCTTGAAGTTGTAAAAACGGGGAGCATTTGCCAAACTTGGCAAAAAAAAACGTCCGATGTGCTGTGCTTCTCTGGGCGAAATTCCGGTCCGCAATTGCGTCTCGACACGCTTTGCGGATGCGCGCATTTGAGTCAGACGAGTTCCCAGCGCCGCAGCCGCCGATCTGTTGATTCTGCGTTGGTTTTAGAAACTGGAAAGTAAATGAAATTGGAGAAAACTGTATAAAAAGCCATGTTGAGTCGGCTTTGGCGCAGGAAACTCGACTTTACTCCAGCGCGTGCGGCCGCAAAGCGTGTCGAGACACGCAATGGCGGACCGGAATTTGGTCCAGAATAAACACAGTATGTAATCTTCTTTTTTGAACAAAGACCTTTTGGATCTCTGGAAAACGGTATCGAATTCGAAGCTCAAGTTCTTACATAATATTGTATAGTTGCGGACCGAAGCTTCCTAAAGTCGCCTTGTTTTCGAGTGAAATTGTTTTTGCGGTCGTTTCACAAACACGAATGCGCGCGGCGAAACTTTGCAGTGGTAATGGTACAGTTAATAGTATACCAATCTCTATGTTCTCTTTGCTAATTAGACTGAAGGTGGGGCAATCTCGAGATCTGGCAGATCCGAATTTTCGAAATTCTTTTCAACAAACACGCTCGGGAGCTTTTTGAAAAATCGGACTTTGTTGCGAAAAAGCCCCAGAACGACAAATGGAGGATTTCGGAAAATCCAGTCTGCACGGATCTCGATATATGTAGCTCCACTTTCATCTAATTCACAAAGAAAGCATAGAAATCGCTCTCTATTAACTGTACAATTACTACTCAACGTTTCGCCGCACTTTCCCGCGCGCGAGGTTTCTGTGAAACAACCGCAAAAACAATTTCACTCAAAACAAAACGATTTTGGGGAACTTCGGTCCACAATGTACATTTTTATGTACGAATTCGATCTGTGAACATGATAGTGTTTTCGGTAAAGCGAAAAACGTCTTTGTTCAAAAAAAAAAGTGACATGCATCGGACGTGTTTTTTGACAACGCCTGGCAATCCCCGTTTTTACAAAATTTTGCGCGGGTATTGTATCAATTTTGGCACTGGTTAACTGAATTGACCGCAATGTCGCGGAACATTGTGAGGCGCGTAGCACGTATGAAATTGATCAATATAGCCAGCGCTATTTTAGCGAATTGATGTCGCAGAGAATTACTAATGTCCTACATATCTGCGACTTGTCACCTAGAACTAGCACATACTTTTCGCAACGCGCGACAGCGACAGGGCGTTCCGGCCCTACTGATTTCCAATCGATACATAGCAAAACTGTGTGGCGTCGCTAGCTGCGGAAAGCATGCTCTAGGCCTCTGTAGGTGCTCTAAACGACTGTCAACGCTCTACTAATACTATCTTCACAGCAGGGTAAATGGGTAACGAAAGTTCCAAAAGTCGGCTGAGCGATCACGTCGCGCTCCCGAATCCGAGTTCTTCATCAGGTCCTGTACCGAATATCATCATTACTCGTCCATCACCGCTCGGTCTCCTTGAAAGTCCCAAACCGACCGCTGCACCACCACCCACTCCTTTAGAAAGCAGGTATGGTGTTTGATCAATATATTTCCTTAGTTCTGAGTTTTTTTATTGACTGCATATTGAGCTTAGATTGTTTGAAAAATTGCATTAAGATGCATAGTTCATTAGGATGGGAAAGATGCATTTCAATCCTCCAATTTGATATTATTCAGAATTTATTCCCTGAAATTCACAAGATTTATCTTTGGTTCATAATTGACGTAAATTGGAACATTGAGCGAACTAGTCTGCATAAATCTTGACAAATAGAGGAAAACAATAAAGCCGCGTTTCCGCCGCAATACGCGATTGAACCGCGTGCAATTTTTGATGATGCTGCGATTAGTCATTTGCGATTCACCGTCAAACTGCTGTTGCAATCAATGTTTCTGCCGATCCCCGAAACTGTCTGGCTTAGGCTCCGCGACAATACCGCGTTGGGGTCTTATAGGTGCCAGAGTGGCCTCATCCTTTGGGTTTTCTTGGAGCATACATATGTGTACGCTTCTGTTGATATTTATTTTTGAAAAATGTGTTGATTGATTTCTCGTGGAGTTGGCGTACAAAATTTTCCATAATCAATAGATCGTTATGAAACTTTCTGACTTTTTCAAGGGCCGTTTTCCAGTTGTTTGTTTATCCTGGGCATGATTACGCGTGAATCGCGCAACTCCTTCACCAGCGAAGATTCGGTGGAGGAGTGTTTCAGGTATACTCTCTTGATTTGATCGGCGATATTATCATTGAAGCGCTTGAAGTGAGAGAAGTGGATTTGAGATAAGAGATGGATTCCGGAAAACTTCTTCAAAACAATCTTTCACTTCCCGAAGAAAGTGCGCGCAGAGGAAGGAGCTGAAAAAGTATCTCCGAATTTTAGATAAGTTGGATTAGGATGAAAGATTTTGTGAATCCGAAAGTTCTTGCCTAGAAGCACCGCGTGAAACGCTCCTACAAATGGGCTCTCCACTGGTGACTCCACGAAAACATCCACAGAGGTGACCGCAGCTCAAGGAAAATCCCATAGAAGATCTTTGCCTGGGAGAAAGGAGTATAGATGTGTAAAAGAAGCGCGCATTCTCGGCAATGTTCTGCGCGGCGCTTGCGCCGCCCCGTCCACGACTAGGGTAAGGATTTCGTGCGTTTTGTTAAAGCTCCGCCCCTTTTCGGTGACGTTTCGCGCGGTCCTCTTGAGATTCCCCTCAAATCTGATGATATTTTATTATACTCCTG